>JAODKF010000046.1:11401693-11424603 GCA_026779585.1 Mormyrus proboscirostris | reverse complement strand
AAATCTATATTTTAACTGGAAAAGTCAGGGGGTCGTCTTATACGCCCAGTCGTCTTATACGCCGGAAAATACGGTAATTATTATTCATCAAGCACTTTTCACAGTGACAGTAGGTTAAATGCTACTGAGAAAAGTCACCCAGTGGAATGCCAGTATGCTTTTTCTCTGGCTTCAGACTCCTGATCATTGCGCAGATGTTTAAAAGTTAATTTCCTATGTTAATAATCACCCTTAAGACAGCACTGGAGCTTAATTGATTAACTTCAACTTAATTAAATTTTGAAACTTAAAAGCGGATGTATAACTTAAATGAGCCGCTGTTCTCTGGCTTCCCATGAATTAATACTGCTTATTAAAAGTACTAAATAAAGGTATAATATGTAATTTATATCAATTTATTTCAATATCAACATAATACAACTTCCTGATATTGGGGACTCATTCCCCAGAACCCTGACCAGAATGAACAGTTACAGGAAGAGTCAATGGCTCGACATTTATACACTCCAGAAAGAATGTTTCATGTGTACAATTTTACCCTCACCCATTGGCTGGAAAAACAACACATTTTCAGTTATTTATTAAATTCCAAAGGTATTTCATAAATTCCAAAGCAAAGATCACATTAATCTCCGAACACTGCATTATTAGAAAAAGCAAAGCTTGCTGTTTCATTATGAATTAGTTCATAATATAAATTACATAAAATTATATTCAATTAAATCATGCTCCCCGATAATGCATGTTTTGAAATGTGAACGTACTCTGATGCAATTGATATCTTTGGAAACAATTATAGTACGATGTTTGCGTCTGTTTATGTGTAATACTGTATGCGAGAAACACCAGCTGTATGTATCACAATGTTGGATTTCTTGCTTAGCTGGATAACTTTTTAAAGACCCCCAGACTTTATTTTTGTTACCTTACATTCAGCCCAGACTACCTCAATTTCAACAAGTTATCCAGCTAAGCAAGAAATCCTGCTTTGTGATACAGGCCTCTATTGAATGAAGAAAACACCAACCAACTGAACCGATCCACGCAGCACAAACTGAACACACACACTACATATGGCATCAGCTCACTGCTTATGTTATCCTACAAGTGTTCGGTTTGCTGTTGATGCAGCATTTATTTACTTTTATAATCTTAAAATGCTCATTTAACACCCCATAACCTGTCTAAGCGGCCTGGTTCAAACATGCCAAGCTGCCAGTACAAAAGGAAACTTTTATGTATTGAAGAGACAGAATGAGAGGACAAGTGATACCATGAGAACAGCAGGCAGCAGAGACAATGCCATAGAAATTAAAGAAAGTTCTATAGCTGGAATAACTTCAAGTGCTGCAGTGTCTGTCCTCCTCCACAAGCAGCAGCCTTCCGACACCCACTCCCACCAGCAAACTTCAGGTCTTTGCGGGGAGGGTGGTGAAATGCCATATATATTGTAGGATTTCTCTATTCATTAGGTATTAATTACTTATAACACTGTATTATCATTCTGTTCAGGTCCCTGTCTTTTTCTGTGTGTTACTTACAAAGTCCTGAGCTTTAATGCACGGGCTTACCCAGGCTGAAAACCAGGGGCCTCTGCTTAAAAGGGGCCTCAACTAACCTTAACAAAATCGTAAACCTAGAGGTAGAGGATTTACCGTGTCCCTTTCATGGACATTTCCACCATTGTGTGGCCTCTGTGCCTCCGCTCATAATCGGCACAAATTTGATAAACACGGGATCTTTTAGAAAGATTATCATGTTGTTGGAGAACATCCAGAAATTACATTGTGCATGGTACATAGTTATACAACTACAGACTAGAAAAACAAAAAATTAGTTTTACGACCAGCCAATGAGGTGCTTATCAATGAGGTGTCAATCCATTCAACAGATTTTGTAATGCTTTTGCACACCATTTTTCTGGGCATCATTTTTTGGACATTGTTGATTCCACAGTTGTGAGAAACATTACTGACTGTGTAAATGAGTCTGTGAATAAGTATGACATTCAATAACTATTAATAACCTGCGAGACAGCACGACAGAGTAACACTGCTGTGAGGATGACTGGAGGCCTGAAGTCAGAGATGGAAAAACCCAGCTTCCAAATGAGAACGTTAACAATGTCCTCATCAGAAGAGAAGAGAAAACATACCTGAATGACAGTCTTAAACCCTAAACTACAGTTATGAGCAATTCAATAAGGCTTTTTTTATTTTTCAATCCACAAAATCATTGAATTCCACATGCATTTGTATTCTGTAAGACATAGTGAACTTGACAGGAAATGATTTACATTTTGGAAATTAATTCCTTTTGCTACCGATAACAGGAATTAATTGTCTTCAGTCTTTTTCAGTTTGCCTGTACTGAATGGGAAAATACCACTCTCTGGCTGTAACTATCTATACCGTAAAAATACTACCGTATTTTCTCCAGCGCCCTTCTTGTATCCCTGCATTGATTCTCTAATGCAAAAAGCTTTTGCTGGCCGAAGTGATCTGATTTCCAGCTGAAAGGTGTCACAGAGAGCTAGATGCCAGGATGCAAGAGAGCCACGCAGAAGTCCCTCCGCTAATTCATTTCCTTTGTTGAGAGGCCCGGAAAATTCATTAAAGGACTGCTCTTTCCCCTGCCTGCTGAGCAGAAGTAACAGCTGTCAGCTTCCCTCACCTGGCACACAATCACCCATCTCTCAGATGAGATTCAGTCCAGGAGACTGAGAACGAGCCCTTTGACACACACACACACACACACACACACACACACACACACACACGCACACGCGCGCGAAAAAATCTGAAAGCTGGCAGGTAGCCAGAGGGCCGGACTCAGAGTGTCTGGGATCATTTCAAAAAATCCTATGTCAATGATGGGAAAAATATATTGTTTATTATTTTTTTATTATTGATTCTTTGTATTTATTTTAACCCAGGTTTTAAAACCAGCTTTTAAGAGTTTCATGTAAGAATTACATTTTTAATATTGATATTCTGCCATAATTTTCTCAATCCTATATTAATGTAACTTGAATATTTAATAACATTTTTTTGACTAAAATTTAAGTATATCACCTATACATTTTAAATGAATTCTAGGAACGGAGTTTTAAATGAAATTCACTTTCTAGTCTTTCTAGCCTTGAAAGCAGCTAAAGAGCATGCGTACAGCACGCCACGGCTATAGCAGAAACATGCTCAGCTAGTTTGTAGATAATTTCACCTGAATCACTGCTTTTATCACATCAATGACCTTCAGTTGAAGACATGATTCTGTTAAAGACAAAACTTATCATGCAAAAACGCCATTTACACACAAGCACACTGTGTGAATAAACGCGTATCAGCAGAATAAAAACACAGAGAAAGTCAGGGTTCCACCCACGACCCTGAATAGTACAAGTGGTTTCAGGAAATGGATGGATAGATGAATGCAGAGCAGTTTTCAATACACACAGATGCAGGTACACAAGAGCATCTCAGGCTCAGGAGGGAAGTATAGCGGCTGGAAGCGAGGCGGATCATTCGGGAAGCGTCCTCCCCCGGCCGGCCATCTGCTTGGGAAACGCTCCATTCCTGACCTGTAACTGGGATTCGCACGGGGGCTGGTCTGCTGCCACCACTGCAGCAGTGCGCCGGCTCAACTGGACCCACTTGGTTTTTAAAACAGTGAAGGAGCCTTCCTGCACTCCAGCTCATCACTGCGCTCACTGCCTTCCCTGGAGCCATTAAGCTACTCGGGTACGGCTTTAGGCTTTATCGTCGAGATGGATAAAAAAGACTTTTTTCAAATGATCTGACGTGCTTCTCTTACATTCCTACAGTCCATGAAAGTAATGAAGTGTGGCGGGGGGAGGTTTCTTACACTTTATTCATGTGCCTTAGAAGAGTCCTTTCAAAGTAGAATGGGTTATGTAACACATACAATACTTTATGCCAGAGAGCTGTGCTTCTGGCTAGCGTCAGGTTACCGTCAGCCATGCCAGATTTTGGCATGGAAGCTAAAATTAGACGGGTGAGTTGAAAATGGGCCAGTGCCTCCCTAGGGTGTACATCCTAAAATACGGGATGTCATAATTATTTGATTTTTTTCCCATTTCTTCTTTTAAAAAATGAACAGATCTACTGAAAAATGCTATTTTCATAACATTTTCAATTTTTAGAATTAACAGTTTAAATATATGAATTGTGATTAATTTAAAATTTAAATTAAACTTACTACTGTTGGCTTTGATTTGTAACAAGGTGAGGTTAGTGTCCTGCACTAAAGATACTCAGACTGTGGATATTGATGGAACATGTTTCATATATATATTATAGAAGAAGTTCTAAAAATGATTCGTATCTGTCATTCCATCAGTTGGATTGTAAGCAGTTTCTGCAATACATGATAATTATTATGCATTATATCAGTTGGATGAATCATGACCGATGTCGCAGACCACCAGGGCGGAAAAGTAAGAGCTTGGAGAGCTGTGAAAGATAAATTTACTTTATCTTTGTTCTAGGAGAGTTCTAAGCCACAGACCAGAGATTGTTCTACATTGCCCCTTTACAGAGATTAAACGAAAATAAAAAGGTGGGCGGGGTTCATGAGGATGCCCAGAAATGCCAAAAAGTAGACTTTCTGTGTAAATGGTCAAGTGCACTCGCTGCGGTTCAGCTTCCTGCCAGAATGCTTGCCAGTTCCGAGTACATCAGCCCTGAACCAAGGTCAAACTGGTGGGAATCTGAGTGACCGAGAACGCCAGCTGACTCTCCCGTGAAGCATGGCAGCCCGTCCGACACGTATGCCGTATTTTATTGCATACTTTTGTTCTTATTGCCAATATTTGAATAAAAAGAATATATAACCATGTACAAATGCTGCCGAGAGCTAATTAATAACCAGTTAATCATTTGCATTTGTTACATTACCATTTGCAAGGGTTCAAGGGACCTAATTTAACCCAGGGACTTGACTACTCCCAGAGAAAGAAAAAACAAGTCCACTAATTTTTAAGGTATATCCTTCACCAGGCCAATGTTACTGGACAGATAAATGTCTGCGCCTACATGTTAGCTGTCGATCAAACGACACGGGAAATGGGAGGACATGGTCCTACTGCCGGCTGGGCAGTCAGCACCTGAACCAGCAGAACCAGCACAAGGCCATGGACAGCCATTAGTCACATCCTCTTGACATAGTTCGCCAGCAGAAGCCCCTCTCGCCAGTCCGTCTCTCAGTGAGGAGTAGAAGCTTAAATGTCTTCGCGTGGTTCGTACCAATGGCGAAAGGAGCAGCACGATACAGCGAGCAGAGCAGACTGGCTTATCTCTGATTGTCAACTCCAAAAGGATGATTCCTGACGCCTCTCCTCTATTGCTAGACTGCTAATCACACCCACATGGCATTTCTTCATAGTTCTCCAGCAGCTTCACTTACTTATTAGTGCCCAGCTGGATAAATGCGGATCGGAATGAGGAAAAGGCAGATTTTGCATTAAACCAAATCATTGTGACATAACAGAATGTCAATGCTGGGTGTAGATCTGTTTGTTACAAATTTGTAATTAAAGAAGGAACCACAATCCTTGTTTTACAGATTGAACTGCATGTAAAATTCTGAGTTACAATAAACCAATATGCCTGAATGGCACACTGAGAGGGTAATTACAGTATCTGGTGACAATTTAATAAGCGCTTTAGAGACAACCGGCTTGAAACAATATTTTTTAATTGCTTGTCTTTGAAATTCCTTGTTGGAATTCACTTAGCATTGTACTGCGCTTTATTTGCTGGAATAAGAAACCAATGTGTCCAGGAAATAATTCCAGAGGAATTATTCTGGGCTTCTGGGTTTATGATGACCTAAAAATTTGGCTGTATTTTTTTCCTTTACATTTTCTTACTTCAGACAACTTGAGCAGTGAATTATATCTGTACTCATAGACTCCTATGGGAATAACTGTTACATCTCTGCATACATCTGCACAAAGCTTACCATATGGCTGGATAAGTCCATTTGCTTGTGCTCACAAAGCATCCACAGGGACTGTAATGTTTGGTCTCCAATAATAATTTACTACAATACAAAGAACGATATTTCCATATGGTAAATAATGACTACAAGGATGCTGTTATGTTTGCATGTTGCTGACTGGATAACAAATGACCTTTCCTGTCATTCCTAAGGGATACAGGCTGCATTTTCAACTTAGCTTTGATTATGAATGCAAATTAGAAATTAGAACCAATAGGGAATAACTAAAGTCTATGATTATTATGTTTCCACATAATTACAACACCCTCAGTACCATGCATGTTATTAAGGAAATGACAGCGATCACATGGACTATACAGAGAATCATCATCTTCTGAATTACTAGAATGTTAAAAATGTGTGGTCTTATCAAGACGTGGCAACCTTTCCCATGTGTCAACCTTCCCCATCCATAAAGGTTTCTAACTGAACAATTCTGTGTATCTTAATCATTAATAGATGAAGTAATTGTAATACAGGCAGGTACTGTATAGCTCCTTGCACAACAGATATAAATTATGAATGAATTTCATGAGTTGGCGCAAAGGAGACGTGGGGGACGTTAGCTAGCTTTCCCCCACTCAGAAAAAGAACAATGAACTGAGTCATCCAAATTACATGTCAGTGGTCAGGTGATGACAACATAAAAACAGGAAGTGAAATGCTTCCTGGGAAAACAAAGAGGGCCAGAGGCTGTGCACTAAGTGGAATGAAACACTTCGCAATCAGCTTCTTCCAGTATTTTCTCCATTCTTTGCATTTCCTTGGAATAACAACATGGTGTGTTTTCAGTCATGAGTCAGAGCTGTGAAATATTCGAAACCATATCCTAACTTTATTCCAGTTTGCTCCGATTCCCTGCTGTTCACCGAATGTGATCCAATACTTGCCACCACACCAAATCTTGCCGTAATCATACAATCAATTGATCTAACCAGCAATCAATTGATCTCACCAAGCATGAAATGAAAAGTATCAGCAGCATATCTATTATTTTACAGAAAATGTTAGATTTTTAGAAATATTTAACTGAAAAATATTGGCATTATAATTGGTGGTTTATTATAAACAGCATAATAAAACATTAAAGATATTCTAAGTGACATAATTTAGACTGATAATTAATGAAGGTATATACATTCATTCAAAGACACCGCAGCCCGGAACTCGATAAGTGACTGGATGGAAGATGGATGGAAATATGTTGATTTTGTAAAAGCACATAAATTCCTCATAATCTCGGATCTGCTGTGCTGATAGTTTGACCAATTAGCCATGTCAGATCAAAAAAGTATGCATGAGACCACAAATATCGATTAGCAGTCGATTCGTGGCATTCGAGTGACTCTGGTAACGTAATTTATAAAGGAGTCCGCTCCTCCTCTGATATATTAACACTACTGATGAGATCCCTATTATGATCTTTTGGCAGGAAGTATTATAATCTTTCTGTGACAGGAATATATGCCTGGCTACCAAAATCCATTGCACTGTCTGTACCTCACAGCGAGCTTATCAGCTATGCCTGTTCTGCAGTCCTTCTGCTAAATTAAATCCATAAATTCTGTCTTCACACATTTCAGTAGCTGTTCTATACATATATTCTTGTGTTAGTGTGTATTAATGTCTTTATATGTGCAGCTGTAAATGAGTTATTGTGTATTTGGATATGAGCTCCTGGGCTGCCATCTACTGACCCTGATTGTTTGCACCAAAAGCTGCTGATTTATTAAAATCTTTAGCAAAATGTGCTTCCAGTGGACACTCGCCCAGTGGAACTTTCTGCATAGAGTCCTTCTCTGTTTCTTCTATTATTTGCACTTTGTAAAATATCTGGAGCAGAAGATCCCAGCGGCTGTGAAAATTTCCAAATTGTACTGTATACTCTGCGTATCACATTACCTTGTTGTAGTTGGTATTTCCTACCAAGACCTTTTTGTATAGTATACAAACCACCTAAATTATGCCACTGTTTGTACTACTGTACACACCAAGAGCACTATCTTGGGCCCATTATTAAATATGCAAAATTAATGTCACTGATAAGTTTTAAAGGTTCTGCGAAGTCACAAAGACAGCGAACACATGTGTGAGGCTGGCTACTGAGACAAAGATGCCAGCCGTACCCAAGCTGAGAGTATTAAAAGACATAGTATGCACTTACATTAACAAATATTATGTATTACTAATATCTATATATTATATGATTTGATGAGATCC
Source organism: Mormyrus proboscirostris (assembly GCA_026779585.1). Lineage (NCBI taxonomy): Eukaryota > Metazoa > Chordata > Actinopteri > Osteoglossiformes > Mormyridae > Mormyrus > Mormyrus proboscirostris. The sequence continues at coordinate 11,416,362 of JAODKF010000046.1, read as the reverse complement.
AAATCATTCTCAGTATTGTTTTTAGGTTCCATGTCATCAGCTTACGCCCCTGTGTCTGATCGCATACATATATATATATAAAAAAAAAAAGTGTATTCCACTAAACTGAATTGAGTAATGAATAGGGTAGAGGTTTGATTGTTTGATTGTAATATGCTAGAGACAGAAGCTTCATGCACTGCAGGTGCCCAATGATTTGATTACTATTTTCTGTTTTAAAACTGAAGTTGGAATTTAAATCTCCCTTTTGATCTTACATAGTTTTTTCAGAAGGAATAATCAAATGTCATTTTTGGCTAACTGTGACAGCATTAATCCTCACCTGTTTTAAGTCTATATTGCGTTTCCTGTCGGAGCTTTTAAATGCTGGTAGTTTCAGTATCAGTTCATTGTGAGTATTTTGACTTCGTTTAATACTGAGCATTTCTGCCTGTTACTTTGACTGTTAATTGCCATTATTGTTCTGACCTTCTGCCTGTTTCTTCACTTTACAGTTTTGGATTCTGATTCTGGCATTGTTCTACCCTGTTCTGGTTAGTTCCCTGTGGATGACTTCTCGGATTCCGTTTCAGCTTTGGTGAATAAACAGCCATGGAACACTCTGAGCATGGACCTCAGCCTGATCTGTTACAGTGGCATTGCTTATCTTTCAGGCTTCACCATTAAAAAACATCCATCCATTGATCTTCCAACTGCTTATCCTGGTCAGGGTCAGACCTATAGCCCACAAGGATGGGGCAGCCATCAATGGGAAGCTAATCCATTGCAGGGATAACCCGCCTAGTCACCAGTCGGCTTGGTCAGTATCACGGATATACTGCGGTATTGTTGGCATACCACAGAATTTTGGGTATACTGTGGTATTTTGATTAACGTCCCACCCCAACCAGAAGATTTTAGTGATATCTTGGGGTTGCATGATAAACATCCAGAACTTATTAGAGAGAACATGCAAATGCTATACAGCCGAGGTGGGATTCGAACCCCAAGCCTGGAGGCGCTACCCCCCAAGTCACCATTCCACCCACAAGCAAAGCATTTAAAATTCATACAAATGTTACCATTTTTACAGTGTTAATCTGGAACTCTTTCATAATTCAGGTGTCCTTTGCTTTAAAAGTTGTCACCCGGCCACAGGTGCAGTGAGGAATTTGGCATCCTGCAGTTGTTTTTAAATCTTTTACATTCCAGGTCAAATGAACTACCTCTGCATTGGGATTTCACACACTTTTCCAGTGTCATGCCCTGTCAGCTTCTTCTACATCAGCATTTAATCAATATTCATAATATTCATGAGAAATATTCACTAAAACGCTACAAGGTAAACATGGTAATGATGACACAAGGACAAATTATTATAAATATATGTGTAACTGGGCTGTACCTTGGGCTATGCTGTATCTGGGTTATAGTCTATGTTTCATGGTTACAGGTATCACAAAATGTATCTAAGCTCTGAAATATATAATCAAAGCCTTTGCTTCTCCCCTTGTGCCTTTTTTGCTTTCAGACATGCGCTTTTCCTAGGATAATTCTATTTTCTGAAATATTACAAAGTGAGGAACTGTTCACAAGCAACTGGCTAAATTTGCCCTGGTCGGTGGAATCGTGGTTTCCATGACAACGCTGACCACTGCGGCATGAGCACCGCCCATATCTACTCCGGCCATTGCGCTGATATTACAGCATGACGGAGAAATACTGAGGGCGGAAAGTCCTGGAGGACCGAGGTTCACCTTTAACCTGGAAGTCATACCAGCATTTAATAGAAAAGGTGTATGCATTGTATTTGTATTTAAATGTTAGATAAAAATAAACATGAAAATACTGGAAAAACTCAAGAAAAGGCTAGCCTCCTCATTGAATTTTGACTGTCTGAAGAATATGATACAAACAGAACTGAAGTCCACCTACCCTGCATCTCACATTTGCTAAAAAAAACCCATCAGCCCTCTCTGTGGGTTAAAAGTGATCATTCTGGACAGAAAAAATAACTAATAGTTATTAAAGGTGTCATCTCTTACACCCACATCTACAAAAGTGTGGATAAAAGGCTTTTCATAACAAACAATAGAATGAAACACTTTTGTAAGCATACAGTAATCAGACTTCTTTATTTAATACTTCCGTAATGCGCATGTCTGATTTAAAGATATTATTTCGTTTCTTGGATTACTAGGGTTCCAAGTAGCATAACATACTGGATCCCTATTATGTTTTACTTTTATTAATTATTATTATTATTTACTGGAGCAGTTCAGGGTGACCTCCCCGACCTCTGGGTTTTGTACAGGAAACCTTCAAACTACTAGGTTTATCAGTAGGGATCGGCGATACTGCCGATTTTGTTTTCAATCTGAGTCGATCCAATACTACACTTCCTGATCCTGATATTTAGTACAATAAGCGGTGCTGACAAATAAATTCCCTGAGCAAGTTGGGATCTTCCGCCAGAGGATTGATTGTCCCATTTTCCTAATTACTAGTGTCTGGGCCCCCGAAAGCACCCCCCTCATGGGCGGTCCTGAGGGTAGTAGTTTACGTCCTGCTACCGATAATAATATAAGCATTTAAATGACCAGGTCAATATTTTAACATTAGAATTGATTCTCAGAATGAAACATTCAGACGAAAGAATCGAAATTACAGTACAGATCCACTCATCTTTAGTTGTCACAATATACCCCTGCTGGGCTGGGTCTTCACTGGCTGGGTCTTCACTGGTTTAACAATATGGCCAATTCAACTGGTTCAGTTAGTCCAGCTGTCCTATTTGTTATACAATAAACTGTATTTATCCAACATTTCTTAAAAAAAGGTAAATTTCTGGCCCATTCCATAATTTCTATAACCTACCCATGATTTTCTGTGATTATATATTCTGGTAGATGGGTGTCTACTGCACAATCATGGACTTGATTGTATTAGACCACTCCGCTAATCACCACGAAATAATGGACGGAGGCTAAAATAGGAATTATATAACGTGACACCTGAGGAAAATTGCACAACCTTGAATTTTTGCCATTCTGCCTAATGAGCACATTTCCCTGATAATAGTTTTGTCAGCTTAGCGCCTTGGAAAGGGGGGGCTGCGCTCGGTCACTGGGCATTCCGTCAGGCGTGATTAAAACGCACCTGAGGGCTGCCACCGCTAAGGCGCTAATGAATCTTTAAAAAGACAATAAGTGATATATCTTGCCCAGCTGTAAATTTCTCTAGCAGAAGACTATATTTGAATGCTAGTTGACCGAGCATAACCTTATGTTCAATATACATTTCTTTCTATCTTGAACTAAAAAGGATTAAATGTAAATCTCAGGTGCCCTCCATGTTAGTACGTCTCAGCACAAACAAATCTCACCCCATTCTGTTCCACATATATGCTATAAGTGTGAAACTGGCTGACTGTAACCAGTCCTGAGACAGGTGGAGCAAGTCCTAGACTTGGATCATTCAGGAATGATCCCTGGGGGGTTTTCTGGCACGAACCAATGGCCTTGGATGGGAGACAGCTCTCTGCAAGCAGGTCACAAGGCACCAATCGCATCAGCCCCATCTCTCTGATTCTGGGTCTTTCGTGAGCGATGTGTGCATATGTGCTGAGGTGGAGATTTCAGGTCCAGAAAGTACAAATCCAGAGCAGGACTTTTTTTCAACCAACCAGCTGAGTATAAAGAGTCACAGTGACAGAGTACTCAACTGGTTGATTGAAACAAAATCCTGGTCTGGATTTGTAGTCTCTGGACCTGAAACGTCCGCCTCTGTATACATGTGCGTGTTTTCCGAGGACAACAGTGTGTACCAAAAGGAGTGAATGCTCTTATTCTGAGCCCAATCCATAATGCTAAAAATGGGTTTCCATTCATTCACAATATATTGGAGGGCAGTATGTGGTTCAGTGGGTTGGGATTTACGTTGCTTTGGAAAGAAACGTGCTAAAAAAGTAAAATGTTAATTTACTCCTATTGTCATTATGCCAGGTACATATTTTAAAAGCTCTTGTGTGAAAGATACCATTAGATGAACCTGTCGTAAGTTGATAATATCACAAGTCGCATATGAATATAATACACTCAGTAACAAAAAAGTTAAGGACTCAGAAGTAATGGTCCGATTTGGATTTAATTTGATACATGTGCCAACCAGCGATGGGTATGTAAATAATTTGACTTGCAAGGAGCTGGCACGTCTAGTCACCAGACACGTCTAGACAGCATTACCAGTGACCATTTGACGGAGTTTGGTAGGTGTTGCATTATAGGTTTGCATGAGGCCGGCTGGTCATAGCGTGCAATTGCCCGGCTTATGGCCATGCAGATGTCACAGTTGCTCGATGTTGGGACCAATGGGTACATGAGGCCACCGGTTACCCAAGACAGACCAGACCAAGGTTGTCGCATTGTACGGCAAGCATTACAGAACCCCATGACATCTGCGCCTACCATCTGGACACAGGTATTGGACTCTCTACAATCCCACACCATGTCTCGACAACTGGCATCAGCCGGACGACGGGTTCACTGTCCCATGCATAGGCTGCTGTTAACACCAACGCAGAGACGGCTGCATTTGGGGTAGTGCCGTAACTGGGAGGCATGGACTGATGATGAGTGATGTTGTACCAAGTTGAGCGCTGAATCTCGGTTCTGCATTATCAGGGATGACCATTGTATGTGTGTATGGTGGCATCTTTTTGTGATCAGTGCACAACAACGAAATGTGTCCTCTGCATTTAACCCATATGTGACTTTCCTGACATAGCAGGGGGATTGATTCGGGGGCTCTGACAGCACAGCACTACATCGGTGACATCCTGCGTCCGCATGTCTCACCCCTCCTGAGACAGTACCTTGGTACAGTCTTTCAACAAGACGACGCCCGTCCACAAGTGGCACGTATGTTTATGGACTGGCTGCGTTATGTTGAGGTCCTCCTGTGACCAGCCAGGCTCCCCGATCTTTCCCCACTTTAACATGTGTGGGACCAGCTCAGATGTCAACTTAGACCCAGTGTCAATGGCTGTACGACTCCCTTCCGCACCATATCGCTGCAGGCCTGGGGGGGGGTGACATTGGACCAGCATACTGCCATCTCTGTTGTCCGTTTAATCTGATATTATAATTATTGTGATACAGTCACATGACCTTTAACCATGTGTTTATTCATTTCATTTCCACCGTGCTGTCTGGGTGCTTAACTTGGTTTGTCATTGAGTGGATGATATTGTTGAACCATCATAAAAGCATCTGTACTTATAAGGAGCATCGGTACTTAAATGGAGTACAATAAAAACTGCTATGGACTGGCAAACTGCTTTTCTGCTATATACTACAGTACATGGACCTTAGACCACACTGCGCAAGCTTATCCTACAGCTCCTGGTCAGCAAACATGTTGGCCTCCTCATTCTGTTAATGACCTGGAATTTACGCTCTATCCGGACCGTCTTTTCTTCTTCTCGCGGCCCAGCGCACCCAATACGATGCTGCCCAAACCAAAATGTTATGGAAACATTCCAAAAAGTAGTTATGCAATTAGAGTTTCAGTGACCAAACTCAATGGAGGTATCGGGCCCATGGAAGGAACTCACTACACAGGCTGGTGGTTCGCTGCAGGGCATCAAAACACTTTCACCCAGTGAGGTAGATTTTGCATCAGAAATCTACCCATGCAGCTTGTGTTTGAGAGGAAACCCGAGTGAATACAGGGAGAAACCGTGAAAACTCTGCACACACAGAACCAGGGCCTGGATCCAAGCCCACATTCCCGGAGTCGTGAAACAAAAACAAAACCCACTGGGCCAACTGGCCACAGCGACCCAACAGCGTTTGGTCTGTAAGCGCAGCAAAAATAAGCTACACTACTCTCTACAGCGAATTTATCCAAACCATAATCAATACTTCTTCCTTTTATTTAGCAATTTGAGTCTGATTGTTGTGTTATCTTACCCAAGTCATTTCCAATTTAATTAAATTTAATTATGTATTACCTTTTTGATGCAAAACATTTGCAATAAAGATAAAAATGACAATATATCTATATTTGTCCAAATAACTATATGAGAAATGAAAATATACCAGCCCATATCACGTAATCATGACTACTTTCCTGTGCTTTTAACCTGTGAGTATTATAAATGCTAGATTGACCAAGTGGAAACAAACCCATAAGCAAGGGTTATACAGCCATTCCACATTCTGCCTACAGCCACCATCTGCTTGGTAGGCCTGAGATCTAAGGATTACTGACAATTTATCTTCTGTGCCACGAGGGTACTGTAAACTGACATATATCTTTGTAACAGATTAAAAAGACTGGATGCAATTGATTTTTCCAGCAAAGCCAGTAGTATCGGCCTCGTCTTCTATGCATTTAGGATACTAGGCTCATGTCAAAAGAATCTAGTAAGTGCACTAAAGAAATGCTACATTATTTTACCAAGACACAATGAACTATGGTCCTCTCCGGTTTGTTGCACTAAAAATGGGCCAGAACTGTCTGAACGTATTTCTGCAGCCCAATGTCCTTATCCCGATTCTCTTTGCACCACTGGACCAAAACGGGTATTTCCAAGTGAGGAGAATTCACCAGCCATTCAAGGGTCTGAATGCATGTAGACAAGACAGGCAACCACCCACAACCAAATGATTGTATGGACCTTGCATACAGTATGCAGCACAATAGAACAATTCACAGTTTTGCGAATCTGACACGGTGAATTAGCATATGGCCAGTTAAAATACGCCTGAGCCTTCAGGATCTTTGAAGGCACCAAAAGATTATATGTGGTTACTGGAACAGATTTTAATATGACTGATGAAAGGCATGTTTTATGTGTAATATACAGTACATACGTTCATGTATAGGCAGGAGTGCCATAAAGGAACGGAAGTTAGGATGATTCCAAGGGCCCCTGAGTGACAGGAGTCAAAAAAAATTTGAATCATAATTGGATTGGTCTTGGTTGGGGGCCCAATATACTGTACAGTAATATGCTATCATTGGGCTCAAAATCTCTAGCCACACCCTGCATATAAATAAGATGCACAGCTGGCTTTGAATCAAGTTAAACCACATAAGGCAAAATACAAAAGCCATCAGTTTATTCACTTCCAAAGTGTTACATTTTAGTTGTTGAAAACAAATAATTACATTATTACACTGCTTTTCTTCTTTTGGATGAAATAGAATCCCAAAAGAAAAATGACCGTGTACTGTAGAGAGACCAAATAACACTTCAAAAAAGAAAATCTATTCACTTCACAGCATCGATTCTATTAGCTGGAGTAAAATCCAAACCGAAAGCAATCTAGGCTTCTTCTATCAGTAATAAAAGAACAGAATGATGAGCACCGCTAACTTAATTTGTTATCGAGATTGAAAAGAGCGAACGCACACATGCAAGTAAGCTGCTCAAAACAACCATGTAAATGATACGTATCACAAGACGAACCATCTAAATGATCTAAACCATCTAAAATGAAAAGGTCTCTACTTCGGCAAAGAAAAAGGATTTTTCTAGTATAAGAGTAATCTTCTATGAATTAAATTAATTATAATAAAAATATATAAAGCATAAGTTACTTATCAGTATCATAATCAGAAAAACTTTATTGATCTCTGAAGAGATGTTATCTTTGTTGCAGTTGCTCAACAAAAAGGGGAGAGAAAAGTACAGAAAAAATGTTAGTACAAGTAGTAGTGCAAAAATAGTGCAAAAAAGTAAACCTGGACACATATTCAATGTTAATAGAAGAACCTGCTAGCTAGCTTTTGTCACTAATCTTGGGCACATTGTAGAGCATATATACTGGAAACTAAACATGACCATAACAAACAAACACACCAAAAAACCTGGTTCATACTTAATATGACAATGGTAGAATACCTCCACCATTCCTATGAACGGAAACCAGCAATAAAGCACAGAGCTGCCAGTGGCATGAGCTTCATTTGCCAGAAACTGACAACGTTTTCCTGCTGCCCATGATCTGAAGTCACAGACAAGGTGACTCGATTTTAGGAGATTAATTTTGTGACTGGATGCTCAAGTGCAGATAATGAACTGACTAGCCAACTCAATGGCCATGCTTTTTGATCAATGGACAGTCTTAAGCACTTAAAGGCACCCCTGTCCTCTGTATCTTCCAGTGGTTTTCAGATCATAAAACATTATCTCTGCAATTAGTAAAAACAAGTGAAAATATCCAAATATGCATTTTGACAATGCATCCTTAAAATTTCAAGCAAGATTTTGCTGCTATCTCAGAAAAGGAATGATAAACTATTGTTTACGATGGTGTCAATTATGTACAGAAAAATCATACAATTTAGACGAACTCAAGCATTTTAAGGTAAGAAAAATTTCAGGGTCAACCAGTATGGCCTAAATATGCTTATGGATTGCAATACTGCTTTCCTAAGGTTCAAGCCATGCAAAGACGTTACTAACAAAGACAAAGAGGGGCGAGAGGGAGTTGTCAAAGGGTGTTTTTCTTGTTCGCCAGAAGAAGGGGTTACCAATTTCATAACAACAGCCTGTTTAGCATATGTTGTGATGATCTGTCGAGGTGGTTTTACAATATAAAATGTTTTGCATGTGGGTCACTGTTCCACACCACTGTAATATTTTGTTACATCACAGTAATGATTTTGGCTTGAGGGTAGAAATATGATATGAAACCAATGGACAGTCAAATAAATAAGCGACAAGTCTCAAAGTGTTTAATACGTGTCCCGTTTTGTTATATGAATGAATACGTTATTTAAGCTTAGAATTGAAAAAAAACATCACAAGGGTTTGTTAAATTTTTTTAAAACATTAAAAAAAAACAACTGGATATTGTGTCAAATGAAATGTCTTTTCTCTGAGATCTAGACCATCATCAGCACTGTGTAGCTACCCAGTGAACATGATGTGTTTAATAAGTGTGGAGTGGATCTAAAAACTATGAAATTCCGCTGTTCAATTTTAATTGGCTGGCTGCAGATCATTATGGACCGCATCCCTCCCGTGTCCCATTCCTGGCTACATGACGGGAATAATCGTCTGCACTCCAGCACTGGGAGCCTCAGGCCAGATACCAAAACAATCACCAGGAAACATTGTCCTGTTGAGAGACGAACTTACTCCCAAGCTGCAGATTTTTGGCAGACTGAAACTGGTTCCCTTACAGGATTTCCCTGTATTTTGCACCATGCAATCTTCCTTCTATTCTAACACGATGTTCAGGCCTGTGGGGGATGAGCCATGGTGTTTTTTGAGGTGTAGGCAGTGTTACATACTAGTGCTCCTTCTCAGTTTCATCTGACCAAAAAAGAACATGTTGCAATTGTGCTTTCACATGGTTCTTTGTGAATAATGACTTCTTGTGGACCACGCTTCCAAACAAGCTACTATTATAGGTTCTCAGCCACTGAACTCTGTAGCTTCTTCTTCTTCGCAATGAGATTTTAGAGGAATTACCTTTTCTGGGCAGTGTCTCAGTAATTTGACAAATATTCTTCTTCCACTGAACCAACAGTGCCCACTGTAACAATCGAACACTTGGACATTGTTTGCACCCTTTACAAATTACTGCTTTAACTATTCCTTATCTCTTCTTCAGAATGCTCATCGCTTAGTTGCCCTCCCCCAGAAGATGAAAGAGAAAATGTGAAGAAAAATAAGTGACAAATCACAATTTCCTGGATCAATACAGGATACAGAATTTCATTTTTTAGTACTGGATGGGGTGCGCATCACAAGCCTGGCGTAGTTCATCTAAATATTGTTAGCGGGTCTTAATTTTTATGATCCCAATTTTTGGCTATAGCCTGTGAAGGGCGTCCCCATGCACAACTGAAAGGAGCTGCAAAGGAGCGTCAAAGGCTGTCTGGAAGGGAATTAACAATGGTAAGCTCTTGTCTCGTTCGACCATCCACATAAATTGGGAAGCTTGAAATTGCTACTTTGAAGTTGCAATTGAATAGACTGAATTGAGTTGAATTCAATTCAATTCACATTCTAGCTTCTGACCGGGAGATAGACGTTGATGAAACAACTTACAAGAATGGTGAGCACACTATTTCTGCAATGGGCAATTCTTGTGAAATGCTGTGCTATAATAGCCATCCTTCTGTTATCTTGCTTCGTGGGTAGTCTAAGCCTACAGTACAAAGGCAATAATTGCCGGACAGTCACTGTCAGATGTCGATACCGTGTTTCATGTCTGATATTGTCAATTACCAATAATATCATCAGCCCTACTTCAGATTCAAACATAAATAATGTGAGGTTTTTATTCTGAAAATGTGAGTGTTATTTTAATGGTAGAGGCCAATTGTAAGGCTATTCCATCCTTTAGAGTAATTCTTTGTTCACCTGTGTGCATGTTGTGTACATAGATTCTCCAACACAAGGTGTGAATGCTTATGCAAAAGCATATTTGGTTTACATTTCTTGAGAATATCCCAGTAAAACAATGCCATATTAAAACAATTAATTTGAAATGCACCTGTGTTGAATCAGTGTTCATATGATTTTCTGACAGCAGGAAATTGAGAGACAGGGACAGAGACATCACATAACATGACAATTGTTTGCCTTCTGAAGGCTATGAATGTGATGCCATTCTGTGGAAACTGATTGCTATTGATTCTAGTTACAGGGCACTTCCCAAGTGGACAGGAACAACAACAACAACACTGCTCAATATGGCACTCATGACTGTCTGGCTGGAGTTCTAAAACTGGGCTACTGAACCACAAGCTTCCTGCAGATCGGGGGTCCTACCGGCCACGTGAAGCTGAACAGTCCTCCTGAAACTGTCCCAAGTGGCTCAATCCCAAATGGCAACATCCCAGACCAAGAGGGAGCTCTGGAGGATTCATTATATATATATTTTTTGCACAGTGGGCCGTGATGCCTCCAGGTGCCAGGAAGCAGGTTCTGGCGAAAGGCCGAAAGCTGTGTAATCCAAAGGATATGTGGAGCAGAGGGTGATGTGGGACGCTTGTTCCCAGTGTCTGGGTTACGGAGATAAGACTTTATAACGGGCACAGTGCAAAGACTGAAGTGGTTTCGCCTTATTGCCAATCAGTCAGCTGTATACAATCTGTAGCCGCTCATGTCCGCGGCCTGCTAAACAATCACATTAAAGCGAAGGGTCAAAACGGTGCGACGAACGGTGAAGTTTGAGCATTACGCTTGTATCTTGCGGTTGGAGAGGCACGGAGATAATCTAACTGCGCGTGGTGTTGGTAACCATGGGGGGGAGGGGAGTCGAGAAAAGGGTGCGTCGTCTGCTGGGGGAGGTGCTGTGAAACTCAGCTCCATTGCGGAAAACGCTCAAGAGACTGAACAGCTTGAGGTTTATTATTTATTATCAACATTCAGACCCACAGACTGATGTTGGGATAACATTAAAAGGGAAGAGCAGCAAAATACCATTATTTTTTACACTGTATCTGGGCTAAATTTAAAACTGAACTGAGAAAAGATATGCACAAAGAGTACTTAAGGCATCATTTGCCCCCTGTAAATAATACATTCAATCATGTGACATTTTGCCATGCCAAACATCTGCTGAATAACAATACAGGCCATGTCTTGCATTGCCCTCCTCCAAAAGCTCCCTTCAAATGTCAAGAGACAATTAAAAGGGAAACTGCTTCCTCTTCAGAGCTGCTTTCCATTTGAAGCAATAATTCATTCTGAATTTGATTTTCTCCTTGTCTTCTTTTCTCGAGAAAATGAACCCCTCCCCAGAGACCCAGAGAACTACAAAGGCAAGAAGTGTGTTTACTGACCATTGTTCTCCAGCAAGGCTGGTTCATTTCCACTTACTCAGACTCAGTCTACAGAACAAAACTCTCATGTATTACAGACATTGGACAGGAACCACTATATTCCAATTCACTGCTTGTTTTATTTTTCTTACACAACACTTTGAATCACATGCCTTAATATTAACTATGGTAAAGATGGTGGGAAATCCTGTCCCTTTTCAGTGCCACAGGATAAGGTGACCCATGTATGTTGTTAACCTGCATCCAAGGTCAGATTATTCATGTGGAGTCCTTCACGTAAATATTCTGTGTGTTGGCATTAATTAAGAGCACTGTTATGTCCGGCTCATCGTGTCTGTCTGACTGTCGTCTCCTCCGTCCCGCGGCCCTGATAAGCCACGCCTGTTGCTTCTTGCCCTTCGTCAGTCAATATAAGTCCCTGTTTGTCTTGTCGTTCTCCAGTGCAGTCATTAATGTCGCTCCTCCCGTCTGCCCATGTCCTTCCCTGTACCAGTCCTCCTGCCTTGATCCCTCATGGTTCCATTTGTTTTGCAGCTTTTGTACAGTTTTTGTTTCAATAAATCCTTTTTTCCCAAACGCCAGCCTTTTAGTCCTTCATCCCACGCTTCATGACAGCACACCTGTCATGCTTAACCTAGATGACACCCCTAATTAAGAATTTACAGTTTAGCCTTTAGACAAGTCTCTGGAATGGCATGACCATAGCTAGTGTAGGTTTTGCAAAACCATTACTTGCAACCTGACAGTTTGTGGGCCTCTGAGTAATTAATTTTATTACAATAAATTAAAACATAAATCTGCCAAAACATATTCATTATGAGAAATTAAACTCAGACAGAGCATTGGGTTAGAAATACCAAGCTGATACTCGGCAATTCCTCCAAACACGATTCTGTAGCTTTGAATATAGCACACAAAACAGGGCAGAGACGTTCATATCAAATGCTCCTTAACTTTGTTTTACCCAACAGCTCACACGAGTACAACGTTACAAAGAGGAACCATTCATCTGTCATGCATACACAGTACATAATATTCACAGTCTCACAGCTCTTAATGGAATACAGATGAGATACAGTTTCTAATGACCTGTTCTGCATTGCATATTGCCTCCGCTCTCCCTCTCTGTTCACCCACCTCATTTGTCTTTCTTTTGACGATAATTTTTCAGCCATGCTTACCTATCGTCATTTGTGTCCTTTCCGGATTGTGTATTGTTTTCACACTCAGAAACGAGATGTGAGATTTCGAAGCATTGAGGATCTTTCGCTCGTCAAGATCTATCATCCACAAATGGGGGAGATAACTTCCGGCTGACAAAACATTCTGGGTTATAAAAGGATCTTAAAAACTGGAGCAGTGAGTCAAGAATAGATGAAAGAGGCAACAAACACCCATGTTCCTATGATACTTACTCTAGCCCTTGACAGTGTGAATGTTTTTTAATGCTACATTCGTATAATCTTAGAAGTGAGGAATGCCAGGTAAGCAGGGGTGGCTGAGGAGCTCCATGGTGCATAAACGGGAACCTAAAGAGGAGCACATGGCTTCAGGAAGGCATGAAGCAGCCTGAGCACCAGAAAGACCACTTTCCATTCTCCCCTGCCTGAAAGCAGAAAACCTGCTCTATAGTGCATGGATCTCAGTGCTGATTTCAGTCACTTCCCTCTGAGGCATCCAGAGCTGGGGCATTTCTTACATTTATAACAAAAAAGACATTAGAAATGTAGGAAATATAGAAGATGAGGTATGAGACTGGGAGAATTTTTACAATATAACAAGAACTAATCCCCACATTATATATAGTAATTCTGTGTATATATCAGTGGTCACCAACTGGCGGAAGAAAACTTGAGTCTGGGCCAAATAAATCCATCCAAATAAATGCATTGTAGGAAATTTTGTCCGGTCTCAAGGCCCTGCCCTATGATGGGTGTAATTCGCTTCATGTGGACACACATCCTTGTCCAAGTTGACTGTGGAAAAGCTGTGTGGGAGTGATTGAGACTGAAACGGGTCAGGCAGGGATGCTCCTGTAATAGGCTCTCAAGAATCTGGACCACCCAACAGGGAAATTCAATCAGAAGTCAACAATAAAAAACAGTTTGGGATGTCCTGCACAAAGTCATGTGATGCAATTTAGGAGAACACAAATACACTGCCATTATTCATTATTATTATTTGTGTCATTTTGCCATATCCCATACCCTGACTGATTTAGCCCACCCCCCCCCCCTTCCTACCCATGGTGCCCCCATCACTTACTTCACAGCACGCCACTGAATATAAGTGAGAAGATATCGGCTGTCACCACAGAAGAGAAGGCTTCTTTAAAGGCGTCCCTCCTAGCTGGGATGTGTAATGACAAGAATACCAGGAGGATCAGAGCTCATTTCTAAGCACAGAGGAAGGGGGGCAGGCAGAAAAGGCCTCTTTCCAAGGAAATCCTGAGAGGATCCGGTGTGGCGCTTCAGTGCGTTTAACATTGGGTAATGAGGAGGAGGAATCCTGTTATTCTTACCGTGAATAACAAAAGGGAGCAATTCTAACCATAACAACATTTAAACTTGGTCATGAATATAATTCAAAATAAACAATTTTTGAAGCAGTTCTTTGAAGAGATTGTACTCCTTTCTGTTACTAATCACAATTTCATATGTCATTAATTATTTACACAGGGGCTTTGTAAAACTAGCCGTCCGTTTTAAAGAAAATGTCTTGTTCTGGAATGTTAAAGTGAAATGAATTTTATGTGTGTCTTAGCTGGTGTGTCAGGCAGCCCCCATCTGGCAAGTGCCCCTCCCCAGAAGCTGGTGTCCCAGGCAGCCCCCCATCTGGCAAGTGCCCCTCCCCAGAAGCTGGTGTCCCAGGCAGCC
>JAODKF010000046.1:11389285-11401593 GCA_026779585.1 Mormyrus proboscirostris | reverse complement strand
AGCTGGTGTGTCAGGCAGCCCCCATCTGGCAAGTGCCCCTCCCCCGAAGCTGGTGTCCCCGGCAGCCCCCCCCCCGTCACTTACATGACTCCACTTGCCCAAAGAGCAAAGCAGGTGTATCTAATATTTGTATGAAGATCCAGTAGTTATTTTATTCAAAAGTTCCATACACAATAGCGTCCTATAGTACTTCAAATTACTTTTTAAAACTGTAAAATATTTCATAAATATTATCTTGCAGTTACCAAAAGAAATTCGTTTCTGTACATACATGAAAAATGAGCTGTTATAATTGAAATTTGAAAAAGCAGTTATACAAAAATAGAATTATATATAAATACATATACAATTATAAAGCTGGAACTACAGTTCTATTATATTTTTGACCTAATGACATAACAGTTTTCATACGACTTTGTGAAAAGGGCCAGAAAGAGCAGTGCGTAGAATCAGCACACCCCCATGTCATACATACAGTACTGTTGTGTGTGTGCGGCTGACTGAGCATGTGCTCAAGCCAAAGCAGAACACGTTTCCATAGGGGTCCATCCTGACTGCTCATGGTGGTCTTTCTGTGTTCTACTGTCCCTCTCTTTATGGAGATTGTACCAAACGACACATGACAAATTCATCACAAATTCATCCGGCCATGAATTATTAAATACCTTTATAATTTTAGGTAGAACAATGAATTAAATGCTTAAAAATTGTCCAGGTCTCAGCCACAAATATTATCGAGCTAACTGGTACATGCTTAAAAATGAACTATGTAAAATAACTATGTTATGTGAAACATATGATAATCTTTAATGACTACTAGTATGTGCGGGATTATCCCTGTAAAGTGATTTAATTCAGATGCAGGCCTATTAATGAAGGAGGCTGGTCTCCTCTGTTTCTGCTGCCTCTGGGGAAACTGGACCATCAGCTAGCTGACACATAATCACACCCTTGTAATGAATAAAGCAGTCATGCTATTTGCTTTGGGTTTAGGACAGAAGTGACTGAAACGTCAAGTATCAGGAAAAAAAAAAACAACTTCCATCACATGGTGACATCTGAAGTCTCAGCCTAAGGTACCTTACACTCTGATGCGTGTAAAGATCTTTGGCACTATCTATTTTGCCTTTCTGCCAAAGACACCAGGAGATTGGTCATAACAAGATACGGGCTGAAAATAACATCTCAGCAAGGAATGGCTGGTGGCTCTTTACAATTCTGTGAGCTGGGATAATTCCTGCTATTACACCACTGCACCTAGGAAAGACTCCGATTAATGAGGAACTATTTTTACTCCAACTGTTTCTCAGGATTTACATCAACATTTACCAAAGCCTCCTCACAGATTCACAGCAGTCTTTTTTTATCACTTTTCATTTTTAACAAAGGCATTACAGGACAATCTAAAGGGCTACAAAACATTTCAGCAACCAGCTAAGGGTTTGGGAGAATCCATTAACAGTTTACACTGATGACCACCCCCACGTGAAGCAAATAATGTTCATTTTGTCTGTGCATGTCAAGGTCTGGGTTGTATTAGAGGTAAGCTAACATTCATACTTGTAGTTGCCATGTTGAAAGCTGAACAAATAGGAACGGGTGAAGACCTGAGTGACTTAGATAAGGACCAAATCATTATGGCCAGACGACCGGGTCAAAGACCATCTCTAGGAACGGCGAGGCTTGTGGGATGCTTACAATCAGCCGCGGTGAGTACATACTCAAACAAGTCCGAGGAGGGAAAAAAGAACTATCAGCCAACAGGGAGCTGGGTGGCCAAGACGAAGGTTATCTTGTCTCTTTGTGTCTGTGTGTGCCATACAAAAAGGCTCAGACCTCTAACTACATTTTTTTTCACCGTCACCCAGTTTCTGCAGCAGATGAAAGCTTAACCTCCACCCCCCCCCCATATTAGTTTCCACTTTTTTCTCTGGCCTCATCTTAATGTGCATAGTGGTTTTAATGCCCCCTTTGTGTTTATGCCACAATTCAACAGCAGAGTCAGAAGCAAAAGGAAATTCCGAACAAAAGGGCTAAAGCAATCAGAACACTTTTTCCAAAATAAATATAGCCGTAAGGAAGGAGTAGCATGGCCAAGAAAGACTACAAAAACGAGAAAAAATAGTTTGACCCTGCAAATAATTGTTTGACAGCTGACTAGTATAAAATTGTCTGTGAAATAACAAAAAGAACAGCACTGTACATAACATGACTGTATAAAGCATAAATGCTGAATAAATGCATATTTATACATAAAGACCTGAACAGTAAAAAGTGCAGATAGCAAGACTGACAGGAGTTGATACCAACTTGACGGCACCAAGATACGGTTTTCAACAGTATTTAAATGCTGCAAAGAAACTCTGAAAGTAACATTTTAATGGATCAGCTTATTAAGAAATGAAACCCTGCCTTTATATAAGGAAGTTTCAAATAGCCTCTGTTCAGAAACAAATCTTCAGCACGAGCTGGATTCAGACCACAGCAGCTTCATTTTAGGATATATGACATATGAGCCCGTGGTTTTTAATGTGCGGCATTATTCTAATGTGCTTGACTTTGGGACCCAGCAGCTGAGTAAAGATTTATGTCCTTCAACATCCATTAATGAAAAAGGGCTGTAACCTACTCTTCTGGCAGAGAAAGGTCAATCTAGTCCAATTTCTCAACATTCGTCACCCTCAGAGACCATTTAATACAACTTAACATAACTTACGGACAGCTACTTTAACACTGCCTGATGGGATGGTGTCATGAATTTCAAGAGCACATCTCATGTTGAAAGTAATTCACAGTAGCATAAATGTGATTAGCAAGGTATGTTTATCATTTCAAAGAGAAATATTACTGTTATTTGTCATTTGATACATTTTGGCCAAAAGTGTATAATAAAAATTGTCTTAGCTGCAAATAAAATCAATTATTTTGATATTCTGTGCAGTATCCAGACAGATTTTGACTTGAGATTTCAGAGACTTTGTGGTTGTAGAGTTCCAGTAATATGCACAAGGCTACCAGTGGCGGTTCTGTTCCATATCAACTTGGGGGGGAGGGGGGCAGTTATTCTACTTAGAGGGGCAGATGTTTTAATGTCCTCCAAGTTTTACATACAATTGATTGCCAGCATTAAAAAGCAAAAGACAATTTTGAAAACCGATGTAATTTATCTAACGCTTTGAGGTCACATTTTACAGTTTTTACAAATATGCAATTCACTCTGATTTCCTGTTTAGATTGTCTTGCTTCCACAAGCTTGATTGTTTCTTTCTGACTTTAATTCTCTTTTCACCAACTGAAGCGACACGAAGACCCAGCGCAACCGCATTAAGAGTCCATCAAGAAAATGTGTTTGTGTTTCAAAGAAACTTGGCCCACGTACGCAAATGCAAATAATAGCAATAATACTGTAACACATTTATTTCAGACCCAAGTAGCATAGCTCAGGAAAGGCCATGCATGTTGTCATGGGGGCACAGGCCCCCCCCAAAGGCAACCAATGGTTAATTATTCAGTGGCCCTTTGGTGTTCTTCTTTTAAACCTGAGCGATACTCTATTAAAACAAACATTTGAGAAGCTCTTGACAAATAGCTGTCTAATAAAAATAGCTGTCTAAAAAGAAACATCAGGTTGTTCACTGCTACCAACTGTCGAGGAATGGAGAGCCCTCCCTGTCTTCATGAAGGCAGGAAAAATAAATGCAGTTCCTTATTGCAAATGTAATATAGATCACACCCAATAAGCTGTGAGTTGCAACTATATTAACAACAAGTGCCTTAAGCCACACCAGAAGAGACCTATTACAGTAATAAAAAAAACATGGTTTTAACACACACACTCTCTCCCTTTAGAGCTTAGTACTAACACAGAGGAATATGAGGGACAGATTACACGGCGGGGCGGCACGGTGGTGTAGTTAGTACTGTCGCCTCACACCTCTGGAACCAGCGTTCGAGTCTCTGCCTGGGCTCCATGTCTGTGGAGTTTGCATGTTCTCCCTGGGTCATTGATGGGTTCCCTACCACAGTCCTAAAACAGGCTAAGGAAAACTGGAGTTATTAAAATGCCCATAGGTGTGAGTGAAAGGCGAGTTGGTGGCCCATCTTGGATTATTCCCTGCCTTATGCTTATGGGACAGGCTCCAGATCCCCTTAACCTGAAACGGGCAAGTAGATTCAGAGAATGATTAGATGGATACTTCATGGTGTTTTTTTGTTGTATTAATCATTTGCAATCCGAGCGTCATGAACATGTATAAGCTACTGCTCTACAGAGCAGGGCACGCATGTTCATTACGCCATCTCCTCCTCATGTCATGCCCTTTGTCCCCTAACATGATACGTCTTCACCCCCCCCCCCCCACACAGTCACGCGTGGTTGTTTCAGCTGGCACAAGGCTGGTGACATTTTTTCACCAAGAAGCGGCTCGGGACATCGGAAATCACGCTTAAAGCTCTTTCTTCCAAGCACTACTTCATTTTGAGTGAAGCAGTAAATTGCCCTTAGGAGACCCTAAGGCTTGTGCACATCGCAGGACCTGAGGTACAGTACTGGGGCATTAACAACATCCAATAGGCTTCAGAGATACACCCTTTATGAATCATTCCCCGTCAGCCTTGATTGCTTAGGAAGCTGGGGGCAAAAAAATCAAAGGTTACAGTGAGGAAAGTGCAGAACGCACCATACAATGGCAGCAATATTACAGCAGAGATGCAAACTGTGAGGTACAACAGCTTGGAACAGCATGTCAAGCAACATCGTCTCACATCAGTGAAGCAAGGAAGATACTGATTATCTCCATCCTTACGCTGTTTTCAAAAGAAATAAGAACTTCAAGTCAAGTCATAATTACCTCAAGCTAATAATCATTTTTATATATTGTGACCGCTGTACAGCATAACCATTATCTATATTATTGTAACCACTGATGCTATACAAATTAGATATATAAATCATGTTCATAAATACAGAAAAACTCATTACCAATACCAGTCCCAAAATGATACAATACAATTTTTATCTACAACTTATATAGCATCTAAATAAACTGGTTCTTGGTTTATTTCAATGATGTTCTATAGATCTTGCTCTAATATTTCTTATACTTATACCTGGACATTCGCAGTGTAGCTGTCTAACTGACTCCATGGCAGCATGCATGTTTGTAAAGAAAAAGCATCTAAATGAAGCAAATTTAGTAATTATTATTATCATTAATCCAGCATGATTTGTTTCTACAGTCACTGAATGTGAATGAGATTATCTTAAGATTTAAACCACAACACCACGTACAGTTCTGTCCCATGCAGTGGATTTATACAGATCATTCTTATCACCCATCAATCAAAACTGAAACTGTTAGCAAAGACCCCATGGATTGCTGGGGACTCTCAGCAGCGCATGCGAAAATGCAGCCGTCGCATTTACCGGCCCATCATGTATGACAGCGGGGTCTGCAAAACCCCATCGCACCGCTGTCAGAACTGCGCCTTTCCCAGGAAATAAATTACACTCTTAGATGGTTTCTGTCCATCATACCTGCACTCTGTCCCGCTACTCGGAATTGACCCTTCAAATTGGACAGTAAAAATACGAGAAAAAAAAATATTTTTTAATCAACAGCTGCCCCTGTTGTTCTTATCGGGGCTTTTACATCAGAGCTACAACAGACAAACATCTGGGTCTGGGTGAGTGCATGATGCTGACGGGGCATTTCCACAAAGAAAACCACCAAACCAAACCAACCCATGTCATATGCAAGCTTTGTAAAGCTCAAGTCAAATATTTTGGAAACACTACAAACCTCAGGACTCACATGGCACATTGTCATCCAGAGGATGCAAACGTACAGCCAGCGTTTTTATCTATTCTGATAATGGCAACTGATTTATGTTTTTGTAATGCAACCTTAACTATTATCTCAGTGCTGTATTTCCTATCAGACTGATGGAAAATAAAAAATAATGGACATTTTGAATCAAGAATTGGTTTTGAATCGAATCATAAGAATCAAAATTGAATTGAATCATGAGGTTTTCGGAATTGTGCACCCCAGTTATGAGCATTGCTAATAATTGAATAGCTTTGTTTAGAAAGAAATATATGGATATATATATATATATATGCTGGTAATACTGAACTTTATACACAAGAGACAAATATCAATTTCACTGAGTATGTTTCGGTCAAACCAAAAACACAATAAACAATCATAAAATGACAGGAGAATTACTCAGCATATTGTAGCAAGTGAACCAAAAAATGTTCAGCATTTAAATGCAGCAAAATAATGTGAAGTGTCATGAATGGACTTTTTATCTGAGTCTGTAAAATATTTAGGTCAGATTTTGCAGGCTTCATGCAGGGTAGAAAATGTTTGGAAACAGCATGACTTTCGAGCAGTTAGTGGCAAGGGATCCTTTGACTGCAGAGAAAAAAAAAATCAAATAAAAATGATGTTTTATGGTACCAATACATGGCACCAATCAGTCAGACACTCCAGAGTACATTAAAAGACTAATTGAGGGATTTATTTTTTTTAAAATGAACCGTGGCACATCGTGTAAACCATCTGCAAATTAAAAGGTTCATAAACCAAAGAGTCATGCAGAGATGCCTAAAGAACAGCCACTCTTAGTTACTGCAAGCAAACAAATAAAATCATTGGACAAAAGCCAGGTGCTGCTTTGATGTCATTTATAAACAATTACAGCTTAATTAGAACTGTCTCGAAAATAATTGCTACAGTCTCAGCGATGGCTTTAAACATACAGGCAAATGTAGGCAAAACCTTGCTCTTGCAGTCTACATTTCAGGGAAAACTGGAAATATTTTAAAATGCAATATACTGTTTAACATTATACACTATATAACAGCCACAATTCCATAACAAACACAAAACATTATGGTACTGCATTACATGGAATGAATGTGTTAATTTATTATAATGGCATTAAGAGCAGAGCATTGCATTGTGGGCTCTTTAACAGTTTAATATGAGGGTTGAAGTCATGGCTCGCTCGGAATTTAGCCGAGCTATGGAAGCCGTCACAAAGTATCACACGCGACCTCCATCAATAACGCGTTCACTTGACGCTAGGTTGAGCAAATATGCAGCGGGACAATTGCATTGGCTGTGGAGCAAAAGGGGTGTCATTGACTGTTGAAGAAAATGCATTGTCCACTCTGTTCATCATTGTAGGCAATGGGGACACGAGAAGCTGCTACCCAACGTTCATTTGTGCTACAGCTTAACAATGATTTCGGATTCGCCATCCTTATGGGCTGTTTAGTTTATAGTTTTCTCTAACGAGAGGGGAAAGTTTTCAATATATGGCATGGCAGGAATGATAGATAAGGCAATTACCTAAACTGTACCCCCCCGGGGATTCACCCCCACAGTTTAATTACCCCCGGCAGGAGTCCCCATCAATTCCTTAGTCACACCAAGAGTTCATTAAAGGCTGAGTTTATCACAGGCACCAAAGTCTGCCCAGATGTTTTAACATTTAGCCTCCCGCATATCAAATTCATTATTCATCATCACACCTGCATTACAGTCCACCACATTTCTTTATGCACACGGACCTATCACAAGCTGCCCTGGACTCCTCACGGGACCTTTGACCTATTAGATTCATACAGGCAGCCTGGTCTGAGAACTGACTGGTCCACAGTAATTGTCGGAATCTACAAAATGTCACTGTCACTTTGGATGAACCAGCATAGGGATGTGAATTTGGCATCATGTAGGAACCTCCACAGGTGTGTACACACAGTGGTGTACACTGGTAAAGGTAGTGAGTATCTCTGCGGGGTTCTTGCTGTGGAGATGCCACGTAATTTTAAACTAACAGAAATTTGTAAAACCTGATAAAATTATCTAAATACAACATTTAAAGGACCAAATACGGCAAAATCTTACAGGACAATGACAGTACTGACTACTGAGTCTCTCTACAGTAGAACTCATTAGGTATTGAACTCATTAAGACTGTATTACTGAATGTAATTAACGTCCTCCCTGCCATCCTGCCCAGGTTTTGTGGCCGATGTTTCCAGGGATACACTCCAGCATCACCATACCCCAACACTGCATCAGCTGATATAGACACTGTATGGGTGGGTGGATGGATGGATGGATGGATGGGTGGATGGATGGATGGATGGATGGGTGGATGGATGGATGTGTCCAGAATTATACAGAATTTTTACTTATGTGGACATTTGATACTGTACGCACTTTTCAAAGGGTCAGGAAAATACAATACCAAGTTCCTCCAGAGAACGTGGAAAAATAATTTTGCAGAGGATGAAGACACCAGATGCAGTGACTTAACTGTCCAAAAAAAACTGAGAATGATGGTGATACTGCCTGTCACAATGATGCACGACAGATGAGGGTTTTCAACAGTTTCTATTTTTCCTCAGACCCTAGGAATAAAATGAGCTTTAACATGTAAGTGCGGTAATATTTTTTATGTTCTGTAACTGTAATGTGATAAATTCCTGTGCCTTTTGAACGTAGTCGTGCTGAATCATCCGTTTTCTTTGTGGTTCGTTCCACAATAGCCACAATCTACACTCTGCCCTGGTCACCACTCATGTGATTAAATCTCCTCAGGAAGTCCTGCTGTCTTTTTCAATAAAGGACACGAACAATGCAGTGCAATGCTAGTCAATATAACCATTTTGGAGCCAGACGTCTCATTACTCAAGGGCTGTGGGTGTTGGGTGATAAAGGTACGCAAGTTAGCAGTGATCTGTGATTAAAGTGTGTGCTTTCTTAGGCCTTTTAACATTAGAATCAGGAAAAAAAAAACCTATTTACCTGAACTTTGTAAAGCCTGAGGATCTTTTTTCCCTGCAAGTCTGTTTTGATGTTCCGGTTAAATCTCAGTTGGATGTGACACAAAGAGAACTACAAAACCTTGCAGTCTTCAGATGTTATGCTGGATGACCCACACAAAAAAGGCAATGCTGTACTTCAAACAGCGATGGATGGCTCGCTAAAAGTATTCAGTATATATTGAAATTGCTAAAACCATGTGTGACAGAGCACTCCAAACATGCCACTCCGTCAGGTATCTCACAACGCTGCAAAATAAAACATAAGCCTGCACCCAATTTACAATGGTCAGCTGACACTTTCACGCAAAGCAAATTCACTCCCTCAACTTTCCACATGCTGGCAGAAATTCAGCTTAATCAACTCCAAGGAAAAATATAAAGGTCATTAAAACACATGCACAGCATGTATGTGCTTTTCTCTGAATGAAGTGCTTTCATTGAAAATTTAATCTCAGTTTCATCCAGTTCCTCATAATCTAACTGTAAAACATGTCAAAAAATTACACCTGACAATTCTAATCTGAATATGTCCACAAGAAGATAAAAACGGAGTTATGCAATTCAAGAAAGTTCACTGACCAAACCCTTTTCACTTCTATTATGACGATGATATCAGAGTTAAAAGGCATTTCTCTGCTTGATTAACAATGTGAACAGGTCACATTTTTTTATTTCATTGTTTACATTTTACGAGTTAAGTTTCAGTTTAAGTACAGGAGCTCAGACATAAGTCATTTCCTTAACATTGATCTATTGTCAACACAAATCTGTTCAAACTGTGCAAATGTTTAAAGGAAAAAAAGCCCATTCATCATTTATTGTATCTGCAAAAACTGTAGTACCATGTACCCCTCACATGAACACAAAGAGAGAAGCCTGATCAATTAAACCACGTTACAATGTAACTGCATTAAAAATTCAATATCAATTCAATGCTTTTCTGTCAAATACATCCACTACGTTTCATCAGGTCAAACAGTGGTAGCATGTATTGATCATACTTCAAAGCTGTACATGTAAAAATGCTGATATGTCAAGATTTTACCTGTAACATCATTATTAAGGCATCAGGTTTGTTTTATCCTTCAGTTTTTACTTCTCTTCTATTGTGCTGTTTTGTTTAATTTCAGTCTAGTTTCCTTTGATTACCGTTCTACTTTCAGATCTGGCAGTAATGTTTTTACATTTGTATTGTTCCTCTCTTTTATCAACCTGCACTCCTCTAAATATGCAAAACCTTCTGGCACAGTAATTGTTTATAAATGCTACACTCCCTGTGAATGGAAACTAACAATCAAAATGGTTTTAGTAGTACTTTTGTTTCGTTGTATATTACAGTATTTTAGGCTTTGCGTCTGTGTATCATAAAAGCTTTGGGGAGTTTTAATAATTCGTAATTTTTCCTCCCACTATCATTTATTTCACGTTTCATTTTCATCAACAGTAATAACCTAGTTGTGCATAATCCACAGTGTGAGTTCTGTTGTGAAAAAAAAAATTATTATTATTAATGATTGTTGGTATCAACATGACTCTAGGGCCAACATGGCTTCCAGAGTAGCTTGTTTAAATTAAGAACATGCATTGGTGCATCAGTGTCACCCACCTACTGGACTCTTAAACAAGCTATCATATAACCCATTGCTACAAAAGAATTCAAGTAAAGAACAGCACCCACGTCCCCTGCATTGGCAGTTGACATCGATAGACTGTAGCTCTGGCTATCCCTAAAAATGCTCATTGTCTCACTGACCCAAAAGCCACTGCTGTTTCCAGTGCCCTTTAGAGCAATGAACCTCTGCAGGAGGTACCCTGGAGCTATATTTTTGTGTGTGTGGGTTTGTACATCCCCAAATGTCCCCTTAATGACATTTTTTCCTGTCCCCACGATATAAGCCTCAATTAAAAAAAAAAAAATCTTCAAATGCAATCAAAAAACTAAAGCAGCTAAATAAAGTCCACAGAGATGAATGGAGAGTCCCCAATGCTTGGGAGAGATGAGACACTTCTCTGAGTATGGGTAACGGAAAAGAAAAAGGGACTGAGTCGCAGTCACAGCCTTTTTCAGTCTGATTATCATGGAAGATTAGCCGGATCAGCTACAAGCACAAAAACGTGAAGAGAAACTGGCTCTGTGCTGCAGGCCATGGGCGAGATGCCAACCTGGGTAAAATTCATTAGTAACAAAGAGGAGAGCTCACATTGCCTCGTAATCAGTTCTGCCTTTGCTTTAAAATGTTGACAAATACATGAAGTTATCGTCTCACTGCCATGGGGAGGGAAAAAATGGCACAATAGCAAGAACATGCCGGGTTATGAGGCGTAATCAATGTCCCGTATGATTTCATGCGTATCTGCCCAGGTACAGATGCTGGTATCGGGCGTGCGGCTCAGATGCTGCCGTCCCAACGGAGATTCCCCCACGCTCTCCTAGCTGCAGATGCTGCCTGAGGTTCTTCCCCTTTTATCCTCCAGAACCTCTCCAGGAATCTCTCCAGTGCCGGAGCGGGCAGCTGAGCAGGTCCTCTGCCCATTCAGTGAAAAGAAGCCCTCACACACGATTTAAATGCAAGGTTTGACATAAAATTAAGGCTGTCACTGTCCCTCCGAGAGGGCGAGCTCATGCCAGGCGGGGGTTAAGTGGATCTTATAACTGATACTAGTGTTTATTCACAGAGGATTTTTAATCTCTGGCTTGTGTGGAAACTGATGCCGAAAAGGTTATTCACCAAATACTGCCAGGGAGGTAATTAAAAAGGTATTATACGGTCATTAGTACAAGTACTTTGCTATTATTAGCAGCAGTTTGTTGCAAAAACACCCTTCAAGTGTATGCATACCATTAACAAAATATCACTCATGCACATTTCACAGGTAAAGCAGAAAAAAATCATATCCAAAGCAGCAATGTGTCAAGAGCTAGACTGAGCCACAGGAGAAGTCCAGGCTATCCTATAGCCCACAGGTACATTTTTAAGATATGTCTCTCCGAAATACTAAAAGTCCTCTCCAAAAGACACGCCATAAGACGATGACGGACGACAAGCCAGGAGTGAGAGGTAAGTGATGGGAACAATAATGTGTCTATCTAGGTGTTACTATGGGTGGGCTGAGGTGAGCTGAGTGCCCTCCTCGGCTTCCCCCCTCCCACCTCCCCAATACTAAGGGTCTGCATCCCGTACCTTAAGCAGTCGGACGGAGGGCAGGAAGGCAGCATGGCAGAGTTTCCGGATGGTCCAGTTTAGGGGACGCGGGGCATCCAGTTGATTCATGTCCCCTCAGTTTTCCCCCCTAGCAAGACAATCCCACTTCCACACAAGCCCTCCCGGGGGTGATGGAAATCTCTCCAGCTGGAATCCAATCGGGGCTCGAATCATGACCACCCGCCACCCACCCCCCCCAACCTAACCGGACCTTAAACCACCCCCCCACCCCGCCGCCCGGTGACCCCACTCCTCCT
>JAODKF010000046.1:11372302-11383491 GCA_026779585.1 Mormyrus proboscirostris | reverse complement strand
TTGGCAGCCCAATAGTTATAAGCAGGTATTACTGGAGCCTGGTTCTGTGTTTCTGTAAAGCTGTGAGGTGTTTGCCACAGTTATACCGACACTAGATGGCACTCCGTTAATGCAAGTCTTTCACTACAGATTATTAAGTTCGTCACTGTCGTCTGAGTTTTCTATGAAAACCACTAGGGGGCTCCAACACACCTCCCAACACTCAATCTTCTTCAGAAATCAATTATACATTGCATCTTTCTTATGGTCATGCAGAGGACATCCCACACCTACACATGCTGAGAGAGCCGAAGAAAATAAACTAAAAGCAAACAGCGTGTGAACATGAAGGAACAAGACAAGGCCAGTGACTCTATAAAATTGCTTTAACAAGTATGTTTTGCCAAGTAACAAAATCAATTTACAACTGGGCATGTTATTTTTTGATTGAAGTTTGTCTAATACACATGAGATTATCAATGACATTTATTAATGTGCAAATAACTGTGCTAAAAAACATGCACAGACC
Organism: Mormyrus proboscirostris; assembly: GCA_026779585.1. NCBI lineage: Eukaryota > Metazoa > Chordata > Actinopteri > Osteoglossiformes > Mormyridae > Mormyrus > Mormyrus proboscirostris. The sequence goes on along the minus strand of JAODKF010000046.1, from coordinate 11,382,983 downwards.
TGAAATAAATGTTATGCTAAAATTTTGCATTTTACCACAATACTCTAATATTTCAATAAGACAGATAAATGAAAGTTTCTATTAATAGTATGGGATAGTTCAGCACTTTATTCTTAAAATTGAAACTGCTTCTTAGACAGTGCTGTCAAGAATTATAGTATAGTTATAGTCTGCATGTATTCTTTTTTTTTTTCCTTTTTTCTCTTTTTCCTTTCTCCCTGCATGCATCTTCTGTCTGCATGTATTCGAACAAACAGAAAAGGACACATTTTTAAATATTGTGTAATAAGGTAAACAGTGCAGTGAAGAACAGTAGCTCCAAAAAGCAATGCGACAAAGTGGACACCGAGGAAGGGAAACTTATAAGAAGTCTTGATTGCAAAGTTTGAAAATACTAATGAAAAAATGAAAGAGTTCATTTTGTTTTCACATCTCTGCATTTAAATTTATAGTTTGAATTTATAAAGGATTCCAATATCTACCTGTCAATGTTTTCCTTTGTTACAAAAAAATTAACTGAACAAAAAATGACAAATAATTGTAACCTAAGTGAAAACGTTGCTTTTATTTAACCATTTCCTTAATATGTATTAACTGATCAGCATCTCCATTTGCAATTAAAAATTACTTCCATTGTAAATAATGTTGGTCAGAATATTTAACAAATCACCTGAAATCTTAGTTCTTTGTGTAGACCATTGAGTAGACATTAATACCAAGAATACAGAGGTCTGAACTATTTGTAGTTGCAGCCTGTACAATGGTTACTATGGCAATATTTACAATCCTACATGTGGGAGCACATTAAAACCTGGAGCTCGTTATAACTGCCATATTGGCATAGCAATGCAACCCCCCTAATGTGAGCCGATTCCAGAACTGAAATCCTGTTGTTTCAAAAATAATCTGTTTAAATTTGGAGTAAATTACCACTGGTTTAAAATCCTTTGGTGAAATTGGAGATAAGGAAATATGGATTTCATATATATACACCCACAACGGAAATGAATTTTGACTTGAGTGTATTGTGTGGATTGTGTGAGGTTACCTCTGCAGTTTGCCACCTGGGACCCAAACCACATCTTAAGACTCAGGTGGCTGCCCTAACCAGGAGACCTGCTGACCCTCCCTCAAGCCTCCTCCATCTTCTACCATCTGCTTTACAGCTTCCATGCTCTCATTGTCTCTCAGGGCTTGCACACGTCTAGATGAGCTGTGAAGAAACATTTCTTTTTTGTTTTTACTCTCGGGGTGGGGGCTGGTCTTGCAGAAGGGGATTCTGGGCTCTCAGCGTGACAGCCCATCTGCAATCTGCTGCCGTAAACTTCCCCTAAGCTGATTTGCCGTCCCCAGAGGTGCTGGGTGAGAATGCCAAGACAGAGTCACAAAGCCTTCGATGAAATTAGGCTCACGCTGGTCTTTCATCTATCAGTCAGGCGTCTTCCGCTAGCTGGAGAGATATCATCTGGAGCGATAAACCCTGCAGCCCTGCCGGGACTCCCACCCATAAGTTCATAGGAAAACAATATCAACAGAAATAACTGGAGATGTGCCGCATATGGGGGTCAGGGGTCATGCCCTTTGTCCATTTCTCTGAATATTAATGTAACTATTGTAACTGCCGTGGTTAAACACTGAAATCTAAGTATTACACCAGGCTCCATTTAATGCACCTGCACATTTCAATTGGTTTCTTTCTGTCATTTAATTGTATAAAAACAGTTAAGTGCAATCAATATGAACTCCTGGCAACCATCCAGGTGGCATTTCTACAGAATGTCTTGCATTCTGTTAAGATCTCCTGGCCATCCAGTGCCAGGTTTTAGATCAACAGTACCTTTATAAAATCTGAATCAAGTATCAAATATAATGAATGCTGCATAACATTTTAAGACATTGATATTAATGTTCATTCAACTAACTAATAACAAGGGATATTGTTAAATAATGACCAAAAGGAGTGATACTAATTAAGTCAAAATAAACAATAAATAGTTTAACTGCAAAGGAATCAATTGCGTGCCAACATCAATGAAGGATTCTAGTTTTCATAAATGCACTAGCATTAAATCAAAATATGCATTGATAGATTTTATTTTCCACACTACCTGAGTCTTTTGCTTAAGCCTTTTATATGATCAAAAATGTCATGGTGAATGGGATGAGATCATCCTCTGCTTTTTGTTTTGATGGGTCTTTTCCCATTGTATATTTTGAATGGGCATTTTTGTTAGGAGCTGACTGAAGTTATCTTTTGCTGGAGTCGGTCTCTATTCTCTAGGGATTTAATCTCATCTGGAGTTGTCCATGCCAAAACCATTCAAGGGAAGTCACCGGACTTCGGACACCGTTAACTTGGCATGAGCCGTCGGTCACCATAGCAACAGGGCAGCGAAAAGTCTTTCCGGAACATTTCAACTTTACACTTCATTCCTTCAATTTGCATTTAATTATAGAATTTCTACAAGGTCAATAAAAAAAACTTGATTTTATGAAATTACTTAAATGTCTTTGAATTTTGATTAGTGTCAGAAAAACAATGCAACTGAAAGGGGACAATGAGGAAGGGGAAATTAACCCTGAGGGCAGAAGAGGACGTCAGTTATGAAGACTCATATTAGTACTTATTCAGGAACAACAGGCCATGTATTCAAATTGAATAGTGCCGACAATAGACTTCCTAAAAGGGAAGAAGTAGTATATCCCTTTTAGGTTCAATCAAGTCAGTGTTACACAAAACCCCATCTACAGGTATTAAATAAACAGATGTGCCTGTAATAGATGCTATATAATGTAAAAACCCATTTCACCTAATACTTTCCTCTTTATACTGAATTATGAGGGAAAAATGCTAATCTTGGGTAAGGTAGATGTAGTACAGATATGTGATGTTAATGAAAAGCAAAGTCATGTGATTACATTTACAAAACTACAACAAACTACAGGACAGCAACAGTTGGCGGGAATTCTGGGAAAATTGGTCTGCACAAAACACTGGAATTGAAGTGCAACACTAACTCTATTTGACCTGTCCTTCAAGTAAGACAAATATTTACAAAAAACATCATTTTCAATAATCACTGAAAAAATATCAACAGAAAGAGAGCCACAATTTACATAATGTGTTAAAACAATTAGATTCAGACATTATAAACCCACACACCACAGCAAAGTTAGCACCACAAAGTGTCCAAATAACAAATGATATCTATCCATTCATCTATATTCCATAACTGCAGTGGGTCTGAAAACGTCACAGACAGCACAGTAACTAAAAATCATGCAGCAAACAAAAAAACCCAAGTAGTCTGGGACTGGTATAATGGGAATAAATGATACATGGAAAACACAATCATTCTACATCTTATCGCAATAGCAATCTAATAATCCACATTATTACAACTATTCAAGCATTCATATCGTCTTGTTTTCTATATGGGAAACGCAATAAATTTAACTATATTTTGCAGTACTCTTAATATCTTTAAAATTCCTTATTGAAACCTTAACCTTTCATTTTATTGCCTTTATACTGTACAAATTAAAAGAACAAAGTTTACAGAAAAATGTGCAATGAAAGAAGTGCAAATATGGGAATATCCATTTGGTAAGTCAGTGGACCATTCAGTCCACAAGCAGCCGATTATTTATGTTCTAGTTAATATTCATCTACTGTAGGAAAGTTACACAAAAGGAAACATGAAGAGGATTATAAATGCTGTTCACAAAATATATAGTGCACACACAAAATTGCACATATATAAAATATCTATGACAGCAAAATAGCTAAATAACCAAATATTGAAATTTATTAAAAACCTTCAATGTTTTATGTCACTTTATCCTAAAACTTGCTTTCCATCCACCTTATAGGTTAAGAGATTATTTGAATGAAATAAGAAAAGCTTACAATGAAAAGTGTTTATCAATTACTTGGTTCTGAAAAAGTAAACGGTGACAGAACCTGCTTTAACCAAGAATCAGTCCACTTGCCTATATCTACAGTACCATGCAGTATTATGCCTGTCAAAGTGTGTCATCTTAGCCATTTCAGAACCTCTGCTAAAATAACCGCAGTATTTGCAGCGACCATCCAGTACAGCCATGTATTTTTTGACTAGGCCACTAGCACACCTCATACAGCTAGTCAATCTGTCACTGACTTTTTAAACCAATTCATTTTAGTAATTAATTGAGCTTTTGGTGAAATTCAATAAAATCATGGAATGGCTGAGGTGCCCCTGAGGAGAGGTTTGGGAATTGAAGCGGTGCTTATCTAGCCATTCAACTAGATATCAATAACTTTTTAGAAGACAGAAGAAATTATTACTAGTTTTTATTGTGTTACTCTTCATTCGCATGTTCTAATGTTAAATTGTGTTTTTTGTTCTAAGCCAAAGTATACTTGCTACCCAGATAAACAGTTTTAAACATTTCTTTGGACAGCTTGTGACTTTTTTCAGTATTGTATGTACTGACAACGTACAGTGTGCCCTACTAGCAATGCAATTCTGCACCAATACAAACAGAGAAATCTATTCCCATTTACTACCAAAAACTACAGTAAGACTCATATAATTTCAGACCTACATCTTCTCCCAATACATCCACATTCGGTTCTTGAATAATGTATTGGGATCTCAATCATTAATTATTCTCTGCTGTCGAGTGAAGAAAACATGGCGTGGCAGAAGTAAATCTGTTTAATGCTCACACTTCCACAACCATAGATGAATAATTATTGGGATGCTGGGATTTTTAAAAAATACTGTTCATCTGCTTAATACTGTAGCTGGAGTTCTTTGAAAGCATCTCATGTGCTTACTGATCACAGTATTACATTCGCAAAAAAAGAGAAAAAAAAAAACCTTCAAACCAAACCATCATTAAAACCAGGAACTACCATGACTGGCTTTATACAGCATAATCATTCCTGATCAAGTACTACACATTACTGCCAAAAAGATTTATTCCATGATACAAATAATGTTTTATTTAAGCTTAAATATTAAAGGTTTTACTGATCTAAGATCCAAACGGTGCAGGTTCAGACCAGAATTAAACTAGGCCAATTGTTCGACCTGGGTAGTCTATAATGGAACTTAGTAATAATAAAGTAGCAAGAAAGGCTGATACACATAATGCTTCCCATTAGATAAGACATTTAGTAACATTAATATTTCATCGAGGCACCAAACATCTTGGGAACTCATACCTTGGTGCAGCTTAATCCCTTCTTAATAAAAGCATTTTAGACTCTGGACTGAAAGACTGATTTTCCTTGTATATAAGAAAATATATTAATAATTAAGAATGTGAGAGCTATGCTAAATAAAATTGACGTTATTATTAGCAGCATGAATAACATTTACACTTAAAACTTGGTTAAACAATTACATTAATGACTAATATTTAGCAATATTTTCATTTCCTGCCCAGTATCATCTTTCTACTGAAATAACTGATTTAAAAATACTTTGTTTCTGCATATTGCTGTATGGTTACTGAAGTGTTCTGAAGTATGATGCCTTTGTCAAAGGATATAACAGGAGTATATAAGAGTATGGCATTAGTCAATGATTGGGTGGGATTCTTTTGGAAATGGGCTCTTGTAACATTTCCTAGCTGGAGGGGAGGGGGGGTAGACAAAGGATTTGTTAGTCTGACTGTTCAGAGTACGACCGAGGGCACGGCCTAATGATCTTTCAATGTAAACTGGACATCTTCCTGCATGTTGGAAACTGATTTTTTTCTGGACATAGAAATTGACTCATTGTTTAATACAGTTTCTCCTTATCTATGTTTTTGATCCCTGAATGAATACTGACATTCCAGTTGAGCATCTGTAATGCTGCCAGATCACAAAAACCCCAGCCACTGAGGATAAATAAAGTTGTCGTATCTTAAATCTGAACTCCACCGAGATGCTTTAGACCCACAGGTACCATATGTTTAGTGAAAGCTCCACCAAAAAGCTATTTTTTAAAAATGCAGCTTAAAGTGTATCACATTTACAGCACCATGTGAAATTAAGTGAGTTCAAACTCATTTTTAACTAATTCTTCAGATCGCTAAGCATACAATTATTTTGAGATTCCATATAATTTTATTTTTAAACACACTGTAAAGGCAAGCATCATGTTTTTTCCCCAAGGTAAATTAATAATTTGAATAGTGTAGCTTTAATGTTGCCATTAAACTGTAATTAATTACAATGTGGTTGCAGGACAAGCTCTAGAGGTTACGGCTATAACGTACATTGTGATATAACACCAAAAAAGTAACAAGCAATAGCACAAGTCAGTCAAGGCAGGTAAAAATTAAAAGCTAAAACTGCAGGTCAGCTGCCCAGTTTGAAGGGTAGCTTAGTGCAAAGCAGCTCCGTGGGAAGAGGCTGCCTTACAGACCACTGCAGTGTGCAAGTAGTACATTACTTAATACGTTTTGTACAGTTCAGAAACCGATGAATCTGCTTTGGTGGGGTTCTTTTCCCACAGTACCTAAAGACTTCCTATCTGCAATACTTATTTATTAAACTGCTGCCCGTGGAATGTAGAATATAGAATAAAAAATAAACAATAAATGTTTCTAAATTTGGTATAACTTGGATTCACGTGGATACATCCTTTCACTAGTGAACTTTACCGTAATCCCATCCTTATGCAAGTACAATATATAGTAGCGTAATGAAATAATGACCATCCAAATCCACAGTGGCGCGTGCTTACAACACAAAACACGTACAGTACTGCGACGAGATGCGACAAGTGCGACAACGCAATGAATAAAAATTTTATATAAATATATTAGCTGTGCAAAATAAAATAGAAAGTGGACCATCATTGGTAAGTAACAAAATATCTATAGTAGATTAGTGCTCGGCATCGCAGAACCAATGAGTAGCCTGCAGAAGACTGGAAATCGCATATTTTTTTTCAGATTTCATGTATACATATGTATTTGATTTAGTCTCAGATGAAGGGCACCACGCTGCTAAGGGGACGTGAAAGCATAGCTAATTTCACCTCCCCCTCTGGCTGACAGCTTTTACCGTCACCACTCACCACCCCACTGTAAAAAAAGAGGTGCAGAAATGTGGTTGGTGCCAGATGGAAACAGGTTTAAAACCTTGTTTCATACGTTAGTTTCCGATGGCCTGAGGGATGAGGATTCAAAGCACAGTGGAACTGACCCTGATGCTACTACACGGACACAGTCTGCTGGGCGGTTTCTTCAATATTAAGAACAACGTTTAGGCATATGAAACTCTAACACTACAGCATACTCTATGGATTCATTCTGACACATGAAGAAGGTTATTAGCTAGTGATCTTTAGTCAGCAGGTACCGGGAGCCTTCCCAATAACGTTTCCATGAGGAAAATTGAGCCAAAGTGTTCCATGCACATTTTCAAAATACCCCTTGATTGAGTGTGACAAGTTTGAATTATAAGAAAGAAAAATCACAGTTCATTCATCAGTGTTGCTGCTCCCTGCCTTGTACCCTTCTGGGACAGGCTCCTGAGAACCTGCATACAGCAAGCAAGCATAGAAGATGGATGGATGCATGGATGGATGGATTCAGCAGTGCTACATTCAACCCCATTCTTGGTTATTTATTGCACTAGCAAGCAGCCAAAAAACATACTAACGCCAGTTTTCCTCCATCATCTGTATCTTTTTACTTGCCATCTCATCAAGCCATGCACTCTGCTCGGCGACACATAAATTCAACGTGGTTTTTAAAAGGCCGGTGTTGCTATAGTAACCGTGCTATTTACATGTAATATCTGGGGTCTTAATAGTGCCCTGCATCACGGCACTTTGACCTGATAATTGGGATTAATACATGAATAATGAACTCTGGCTCTGCATGCAAAGGTTTGAGATAATCATTCTCACTCAGCAGCCAGGTGGAACAAAGACAAAAAATTCTGTTTGAAATACCCATTGATTAAAAACATAGGACTTCAATGAAGCCTTCTTTTTTCATTACAACAAAAGACAATATATTTACGTGACCTGACCCAATAAAATCTTCAAATGGGCAGTTGATTACCATTAACTAGAATTCAGTGTAAAGGTGAACCTTACTGTAACTCATCGCCCCCCTTGGTAGCTTTATTGTAGGAAATACAAGGCTTGCAGCATTGCTACATTGTTTTGCAAGGAATATGAATGATTAAACTGACTGTATTTGCTAAACAGAAGACAGACAGCGACAGCCTTCAGCAAGCCGGTTAACAAAAATCTCAAAAATGTCTACTGTACATGTACAGTGCATTTTTCAAAAAAACCCCTGGGGGGATAAAATAAAGTTGATGCTCAGTGAATTTTAAATGGAATATGCAAATGTAAGATCTTTACCAGCTATGATTACAAATGTCTTTTTCCCAGCACTTGCTCAAAGCACTTTCAGGGTAAATAATACTAAATGGAAGTTATATGGATTCTGTGATCGATTTGTTATTTTTTACTGAATATACTAATGATCACGGCCTCAAATGCTGATGACGTTTATGCATCGCGTACTATTTTTTTTTCCAAGTCAATGGTTTGTTATATTTGGGAGAACTATCTAGCCAAGACATACAGTATGGACTGCGAAACGGAATCTCCGCAGGACTGAAACTTAGGTTTGAGTATCTGAACCTGTGTATAATTCAAAATATAACGTTCCAACGGATATCTGAACAACTGAATGCCATTTAAATTAAACTGACTGCATTTTCAAAGCTCAAAACCTGGCTTTCGTCTTCCAACAACCACTCAAATATACATTTGTGAATTGCATTAGTATAGTGGAAAATTCTGAATGATAGAATTCATCAATGTATATCTATAATGCTTCAAAGATATTTGAGCTTAGGTTTAGCAAACAGTTGTTTCATAATCCCACTACCATATAGCCTATTAAATGTCAAACTGCTGCTCTGTGTACCTGGAATAGGCTGCAAACTCACCATTACTCTACACTGGGGGAACCTTAAAAATTAAGAGGTCACTGATATTAAAAACAAAATCTTTCAGTGTTTCAGTACAATTCAAGTATCATCCATGATCACTTCAGATGCTAGGTTCAGCATTTCAATTAAGTCCATTTAATTGTGTGACGGCACAGCATTTGAATTCCAAAAAAATTGGTAATAAAACTAAAGCAACAATCTCAATTTAAACAATGATCTAAGGTTTGCTGATTTACCATCTATATCATTTATACCGTAGTAGCTGCCCAAAGGTCCTGAGCCCACAGTAAATAAAGGGGTATTTCTCTAAAATATGAATGCATACCTGATTTTTACACAACATGCAAAGCATCTTTAAAAATTAAAATTTTTAAAGTGAACAGGCTCTTCTTGAAGCATAGCACAGGGAGGTCCATGCTCTGGATTTGGCTCACTCACACAATACAGGCAATTCAGACACACCGGTTCACCTACCAACGTTACTGGATTGTGGGAAAAAAACTCGAGTACCTGGAGGATACATGCAAACTCCACATACACATACACACACGCATACACACACACACACTCGCACACATACACGCATACACACGCACACATACACATACAAGTTGGTCTTCCTTTAAAAATGGGGACCGTCCATTCATTTCTATGGGAAAAGTCATAATCCCAATCATGACACCCTTAACCTCTACCCATCCCTAACCTTAACCATGAGTAACCAACCCAAATACAAAACTTTGGGTATTTTTACTTTTTTGATTGCATTCACAGATTTTTATACAACTGAGGTTATCCAAATGGGAACCTCCACAAAAGTAGGGAAATTTCAGGTTTTGGACTTTGGGGACAATTTGGTCCTCAAATGTGATCTATGCAAACCCACACACACACACACACACACACACACACACACACACACAAATGGGAAATTACAACGCAGATGCACAATTAGAAGGCAAAGCTTTTCACCTTCACTCCTAGATATTTCTTCTCTGTTGTTCACCACAGAAATGTACATCTCCTAACTAAAGTTGTGAAAAACTGTTTTTTTTAAATTCCGCTCTCATTATTCATAAATGGCAATAACGTTTCTTTTCTTACTGTATTTTGCTGCACAAATGGGGAATTATTACGAGGCAACAATTCAGATGAGCCTTCGTATGCATAAATTACACTGTACGTAAAATGCTTTGTGCAGAGGAAATACTGGAATATTTCATATGTATTTTATATCGAACGAACTGATACGATATGATGTATGAACTTGCCCTAGGGATGTCGTATTTGCATTCCATGTGTCAAAGTCCCTAGTGAAAAGCAATTAGCAAACGTTATTTCTGACATGGAGAGTCCAGAGACTTTCAATGATGACACAGTCTGTAAGTGGGTCGTTCCGCTTAAAAGAAAGAAAGAAAAAAAAATCAAACAGAAAAGATAAGTCCAGTAAGAGGTCTATCAAAAATAATTGTCTTCTGGTGTAGGAAGCTCTAAAACTGAGACCTCAGTGGACATCCTCCTGGCTTCCACTGCCACACTCTGCACGAGCTGTCATCCTCCACTCAATGAACTTATCTCAACATGAATGCCAGGCTGCAGTAACGCGTGGTGCGTGTCCGTCACTATATACGTCCCACTAGCTACAATCAGAAACTAAATAAAGTGCAAAAGAACAGCACATATTTTTATTATTATTATTATTATTATTATTATTAT
>JAODKF010000046.1:11332004-11363540 GCA_026779585.1 Mormyrus proboscirostris | reverse complement strand
TCTCTCTCTCTCTCTCTCTCAAGCTCCTCACAGCCGTACTTTACAGTCTTTGAACCGCTTCCTCCTCTCTTCTTTCGTAATTTCGGCTCCCACATTAAGCCTTTGTATTCAGGAGAGGGGAGAACGGGGCCAGCCAGCTGTTTTGACTGTCGATGCCACTCCTCTCTTACCTCCTTCACAGTTCATTGCACACACATTCCACGCCGCTGGGAACTCTGCCTCCTCACTTTGCATCCTGATGGGGTTTCAGTAACTGTCAAAGCTCAGCCCCCCACCCCCCCCCCATCCCTAAAAGCAGGTTTCTTCATGCAAACAACACTTGATATTGTCGCTAGCACCGGCATGCGGTAACTGAGACTTTCATATTGCAGTTAACATGTTCACAGTTTAGCTAAGACTTTCATATCATAGCTAACACCATCAACCTGTAGCTAGGAACTTTGTGCTGTAGATAATACGATTATATTGCAGCTAGGACCTTCAGTTAACAAAAATAGCTACAATTAAGAGACAACAATATAGTTCAGATGAACTACATGTAATGCTATTAAAAACGTCACTGTGTTCTTATCTACAGCTCCATTATTAAACAGCTGACAGCAAAGCAATGTCTGCTTAATTGCCAGTCATGCATAAATAGCTGACATAAAAGCTGCTGTGTTCAGGCAGATAAAGGGGACAGACACACGCACGGATTCCTGGTTACCTGCAAATCGTGCTTAAGGAGTTAGTCATCCTGAGTACCATCAGCCTCAAAGGGTCGGAGAAGAGAGAGTTAATTATACCCTGACCACTGCCTCCCGCAGGGTCTATGGAATCAAAACAACACGCACCTAGAGAAAACTAGACGGCCAGCCATATTTTTGTGTGTTTCCAATTGCAATCTCTGGTTTAAGACTGCAGTGTGAAAGAGATGAGCCTCGTTTTGAAAAATATCAAACACTGTACATAAATAAAATCGTACCATTCCTGATGTTCAGGTATAGACTTCAGCAACTATAGGGCCCCGTGAATTTGCCTAGCCATAAACTTGTGCCGCAGTTTATTTTGTTAACAGAGATGTGTCCTCTTTTCCTGAGTAGATGAGTAAAAATGTAAATTAAAGCAGATGCTAACTGGGGACAAACAGAGTGTTTAACGCTAGTAATTTGCAGCATGACTGGAATGGCTATCTGGGAGGGAGCACTGTACCTGCCCATCACAGACCCTTGAACTCCATTTCCTCAACGTTTATTAGCTTCCTTCATCATTAAACAGCTGTCGAAATCTCCTGATTGTTAATGGGCACAGCTTCATGTTGCATTTCAACACCACTACATTTAAACAGAAAGAAAACAAATCAACAGAAAGTCAAACAAATCAAAAAGGGACAGAAGAAGCACAAACAGCAATCATGACCTGAAAATAACGTTTCTCTTTTTTGCAGTTTATTGAAGCAAATCACTACAAAACACTAGATTTTAGATATTAAACAAAATCTGAAGAGCAATTTCAAATTGCCATGAAACTGTTTCATGCATCTCTTACTTGGATATTTAATCTAGATCAGCTTTTCAACAACCAGGGCATGTTTTAGGTCAAAATTCATGCAAAGGCTTTGCCATTTAGAAATAACAGCCATGCTTACAAACACACACACAGAGCAAACCGACAGTAAATGTATACAGCATCATTTGTTGTGGTCCAGTGTAAAAACTACTTTGTACATGTGTCGGGTTAACAAAACCTCTCAGATGTGCACCAGTTTGATAAGTGTTTTAAATTATCACCTGTGGAAATGCTGTTTCAGAGGGGTACATTGATCCAAAGTAGGTCTTTAACTTGAACATGCACACTGAAAGCTATATATTAACATCATACCAAATGTCATTGTCTCTGACAAAATTTCACCATAATGTTTCTTTGCAAATTTGCAAGACAATTATCTCTGTGGCACCTCCATCTATTATAGTAAAACACCGGACAGCTGACAATTCTTCTCGTTTTTTCCAAGAAAAAATAGACTGACATGAATGCAAACAATCTTTTCCTGGTTAATCTCCTGAAATTGCAGGTGTTTTTTCTTGGTTGATCAGAGATCTATTAAGGATGAATAATGCAGTGGTCTGTAACATTTTGTGGCATCTTCTTAAGGTTTATGAGTTCTTGCTTCTTGGATGAAATAGCCACAAATCCCCTACAATGGCAACTCGCAATTGAACAAATTCAATTCATGACTCACATCAGTGACAATTCTTTTTCGTTCACTGCGTAAGAGAATATGTCTTACTGAATACACACGCCAAGACATGTTCTCAGCCAATGATTCAACTTGTCTGATTAAGGCAGGGCTAAATAATGTTCTTTATAAAAATGTACCTTTTTTGATGGTTTCATCTGTTTCTAAAGGCTCTTAATGTAGAGTCAGCAACAACAATAATAACATCCTCTAACCCAGTGGTGGGCAATGTTATCCGGAAAGGGCCGTTGAGTATGCAGGTTTTCACTGCAACTCCATAATTAGGTCACTATTTAGAGGACTGATTGGCTAAAGAGTCCTCACACCTGGGTTTGAACAGCTGACTTACAGGTTATTCCAAAAACCTGCATACATACTGGCCCTTTGCGGATAAGATTGCCCACTGCTGGTCTAACCAATGGTCAGTGAAACTGTTTTTGTTTATCGCCACAATCTAATGTAGACTAACACTGCTGGGCTTACAACTCAACCTCTAACTTTGTTTTATAGTAGAGCCCTTCAGTGGGCAACTATCCTTAGCAGACCCATATCTTTTGAAAAGACTGTGTTCGGTTGTCATTCCAAATGACCATTTTTATACAAGTCATACAAGCTGGTTTATTTCTTACAATGGAAAATAAAGTATTAACCATGGATGAAAAGCAGTAGGTTCCACCATAGCTTATATTTTGGAACACAAAAAGAGAAAAAGCATTAAGTAAAGATGTGAAACAACACTGAAACCTGTAAGTAGCTGAAACAGGGTGAGCTTCTTAACATTATATCCATTAAATGTTCAGACATAGTTCATAACAATTTGAATATACATGAACAATTTTATCATTTATTAATCAGGACTCCTCTATGATAAAAAAGATCAAAATAATGGACTAATTGGAAATTGTGTTTTCTTCATTACAGAAAGAAGTACTTGGTTTTGGTTCCATGAAGGAAGAGTACATTACTTGTTCTACCTGTTCTTCACATAAGTTTTATCATATTTTAAAAAGGTAAAACACCGGTGGTAGCTGAATTACCTTGGACCATCTGGCTTATGGGTTTTAATTTGGCCTTTAGTGTATAAGGAGTTCTTTTTTTGTGCCAATCTGCATGGAGATTCCAGAGGTACTTTGGTGAAAATGTCCATAGTTTGTGCTTGAAACTGTGTAGGTTCCCTACAATAGACTACGATCCCATCCAGGATGTACAACTGCCTTGTGCTCTACACTGCTTGGAAACAGCTCTCCAAAATCCACCTGTTCAAGATAAGGGTTTTGATGTTGCTTGGATTTTTCCACCTTACAAGATACTTATCCTTCCCTTACAAGCCCCAATCCAATCCAATCCAAATACTTATGCAAAACCTATACAGTTTACGAACAATCGTTTTGCCTGTCTCCATGGTAACCCCTTTTCTCCAGCTTAGGTTTATCTGCGGAAGAATGCTTCTGTGTTCATTTCTTTCCAAATATGCCATCAATCACTTCCCTCTCTACTAACTCTACCGGTTCAAATCCCAGATTACAAATGATATTCCTGTGGCTGGCCAAGTTCACGCTTTCATTACCCTCCCAGACGTTACTAACTGAATATCAGACATTCTTGGTGATGGTTACAGGATTAATACTAGCAGTGGATGAATTAAGTGCCTCCACTGCAACTTATGCCAAAGTTTTAATGAAAATGATATAGTAAGTTCTATTTGCCACTGCATAAAAATTCTGAACAATCAACTATCGCTCCCGTAGCAACCCCCCCTCCCCCCCCCCCTTCAGAAAATCTGTTGTTCACTGTACGAGACAACAAACTTTAATGTTGCAGTTAACAGCTTCCAGTGAAAACTTACAGTATCATCAAAGCTGGAGTACCCATGTGAATTACTCATGTTATTGCAAAAGCTGGCTCCAGGGGAGTAACCTTTTTAAAATGAGAAAAGACTGTCAATTTCCCTTTGCGGGGTAATCAACTTCAAAATTACTCAGCAAACCATGAAAAAAAGTTTGCTGAGTGCAAATTCAGTGAGACTGATGACTCTCCCTTTGACAGGCATCTATCAAAAATGCATCCAGGCGTGCAAGCTGGATCAAATGCTTTTTTGTTTTTAATTAATAATGTCATGGTCAGTTGTCTGGGTGAGCATGTCCCCACACTGAAGTACAACAGCTGTTCAGACTAATTAAACAAGATGCCACACAAAGTATAGGAGAACGGCAAAGTCATCGGAAACACAGTGGGGTTTGTCTCCTTGCCACTTACACATGTGCAGCTCTCTGTGAATCCAAAGGACAATTCTGTTTGACAAGGCACAATGACAGTTTGATGACAGCTTGTTTTATTCCTTTAAAATAAGAAACTGACATCATTATGTGAAAATTGTTAATGAGCAGCATCATTCAAAATCCCTCCCAGGTCAAAGCTGGCAGTTTTGATGCTATTTTTACACATTTTCCTGTGTGCAAGAAACATCTGTGTTACCTTTTGAGTACATTTCCTCTGATATCCGCTACTGCCATTACTCCCACAAACATCCAAAATATTCAGACACTTCCTCAACATTCAGCCACAAGTCCAAATCCTGATTCTGTCCGAGACTGAATAATATAACTCCCCCCATTGTCAGCACTCGCCTGCTTCACCTCACACTTAAACTGTTTCTGTCTGTCCTTACCTTGCTTTTTGTTGTCCCTGCACCTTCTTTTATGCAGCATCCTTCTAATTGTTGTAATTTTGCCCTTTTCTGCCTTGAATGCTCTTTTCATGGTTTCATTCTTCAATCTGCTCTCTGTTACAAGATAACACTCTTCATCTGTATGCCTTTATCAACAGGGAGTGACCAAAAGAGATCAGAATGGGTCCATGGTCGATGATCATAAACTTCAAACTCATGATAAAACTCTGTAGACAACAGCTCTGATATTATGTTCCAGCCAGAACATGATTTTTTTTTTTTTTTTTTACCAAAAATGTTCTATCCATGCTATTATTCATACAACTGTGCTATTCTCAGAAGCCATACCGGAGGTTTTTCCCACCAGCTGTCATCATACTCTGCAAGGAGTTACTCTCCTGACCTCATTTTCCAGACCATAAACTGCCTTTCCTGGACATTTCTGCACATTAATTTTTTTGGGTAATTGTATCTATCTAAAGGTATCAAATTACAGTATTACTTATCAATTATTATTGTGGCCTAGTTGTAATGTTTAGGGTTTGTTACAGTACATGCTATCTGTGAGTATTCATTTGTTGACACATACTGTTGCTTTGATCACATTTGTACTGAACTTAATGTACCAAATTGCAGACTTTCTTACGATAATGTTCTAATTTTCTTACTGTAAGACATGTCATCTTTTATAAAGGCATTAAATAAATAAATTACATTTTAATTATGATAATAGTCTTGTTTTTCGCTTTATCCCAGTAACCTCAGGGAAAACAAAGTATGGCACAGAATATTCTGAATTACAATTTAAGCCCAAGACAATGACCTTTGTATGAACATTGAGGAGTATAATATGGAATTCATAATTAGGGTGAAGTGATACATGTTTTTTTTCTTAAGCACCTCCGTAGCCAACTGACCAGAGCTGAATCACCTGCTGGGGGCCATCTGGGACATTTGGTCCCAAGTAAACAGATCTTAAAATGGACCCAGACATCCATCTCACAAGAGTGTCTAAAGAAAGCATCACTGTGTCAACATGATCCCACCTATTGACACATTTATATAGTAAGACTGTTTCTTATAGTCCTACCTCCATCAACAGGAACACCTGACCATGAACACTCACCCTCTAACTGCTATAATTTACAATCAATACATTTCTACATAATGTTCACAATTACTTTTACATATTGCGGAGGTGCAGTATTTCATCGCCTTCTTTAAATGAGTCAGCGGATCACTGTCAGTTTTTCTAAATTTAATTTTAATTTTAGCTAAATTTGTTAAGCGCTCCCCGTAAAAAATTCTTTGAAATCAGTCCTTCACTTGTAAGCCTGTATAATGCCAAGTTTGATTTAATCATCTGGTGGTGCCTTCTGTCTACAATGCAAGCTACAGATAACCAACAATGAGATTGAAATAGCGCAACAATCTGTCCATGGTGGTTCTACTATGCATCGTCATGCGAACGGTCAATCAATAAATTGCACACCTTGCAAACCCAAGGATAGTTTGGAGAGTCACTCAATGAAAAACCAAGAGGAACAAGAGGAACTGGCAGCTGAATATGAAATAGCATAAACATCCTGCTTTACAAAAGCTGTGCACCATTCTTCAGAATAGATGCTGTAAAATGATGTTGGTGGTACACCAGTGTGAAATCTGTGGTTGTTTTACTACACCACACATTTTACAAACACGCACACACATATTATCAAAAACACTATCCAGTTGTAGGCTGGTAGCTTGGTATCACTCAGTCTGCAAGGTGAATATAAAGTGCATATTTGCAATAAAAATCAATGCAAATGTGTCAGGAATACCAATAAAGTAATCTCTATAATACACTACATTGACCCACGAAAGAAGCATTGATCATTGGCCAAAACAGTAAATTGATCATGAAAAGAATATGTATACCTTCATATCTGCTGAGTGAGGCTGCAGGATCCTCCTGGTATGAGGTTTTCGTGTCATGAGGGCCTGTTAAAAATAAAAAATCACAGAAGGAACTGAAACAATCTAGGCAACATATAATGAAACATTTACTTAGAAAACGTATTCATTTTTGATAACAGCCTTCGTGCTTTAGTTTAGCAGTTTTCTAATTGCAATCACTTTGTCCACCCTACTCAGTACGATATGCTAATGTGCATAAGATTTACTTTATAGCATGAGGCTTTGCTTTCAATTTCTCCGTTTAATCTGCTCAGCATATCAGATGCCTTTTCCATCAATTTGCTAAGTGCAGTTTCAACCCTCTGCTAACAAGTTTTCCATATTCTGGCACCATTTTCTTTGCTAACTTGTGTCTGACCTTTAATTGTAATTCTCTCTTGGAAGAAGGGAAGCAATAATGACTTTTATCTCATGTCTGTAAAAGATTCATCAAAATGGCGTGTCATCTCAGAGGAGGTAATCTAGAATCACTGACAGGAAAACTAACTACAGCGATTTAATGATATTACATCCCCTTGTAATTACCAAAAATGAACTAAATGAAAGTAAGTGGTTATTTATGAGCACATTAAGTGAGAAGCAGGAGACAGTTTACATAATGTAAGCAAATATTTAAATTTTGTGGTGAACACTGATAGGGGGAGATGTTGATGATAAATAACAGTGAAGAGAGAGAAATTCTTCAGCTGAAATTATTTCATTTTTTATTCCCAGTAATATTTTAGATGGAGAGAGCAAAACATCAAAATGCATAAACTGTCTACAATGAAAAAACAAGAACTACAAGTCTGAACTACAAAACTGTGCATAACAAATGTATTTCAGCAATGGAGTTTTGTTTGACTTTTTTAATATTTTAGAACTGTCACGATTACTCGATAGAACTCGATTTTTTTTTTTTTTTGAAAAAAAAAAAGAAGCATCGATTAAAACGTGCCTTCTCTATTACTCAACAAAATGGCAGAAGAAAGACAGAGCACAGTAAATTAGGGTTCAACTAAAAAGAGCCACAATAAGAGAACTAAAGCCTCAGTTGCGGGGAAACACTTCATATTAGAAGTGAATGAAAATGCAGTCGTTTGTCAGTATTGCAAAACAGAACATTGAATACCACAACATGAGGACAGCAATGCCATTGAAAGATGTAACTGTCTTAAAAGAAGATATTCACTCACCCCGTAATACGAGTTTAGCCATAATTAAAGCATTTATAGCCTCTCGGACTAGCCAAGGCTGTCTGTCATCACTTTAACTTTATTATGCTTAATTTGCTACTATTTCTGTATCTTAACATAATGCGGTACAAAATAGCCATAATTTTTTGCATGTGGACGTATTTCGTATTTTGAGAATGGCTGAACGATTTAAAGAGATATTTTAAGTTCTATAGTTTATGGTTAAGTTCTATAGTTAGGAGTTAACTAGTCCTACAGTCGAACAGAATACCATTTGGCAAATAAATCGGTGGTGTTGCCGCGACAGACAAAAAGCTGCCAACTCTCAAGCATCTGGCGTGACAGACACACTTTCAGACGCTCACGCAAGAAATTTTATGGTAGTAAAACTGTTACATACATGTACATTTGTGTGCAGACTAATCTCGAATTAAAAATCTCACACCCACCAGCTGACGAAAATTGGCAACACTGAATGCGGTGCCCATCAATCTTTCTTTTACTGAATATCTGTAAAGCCCAACATATTTCCGTACAGCGGAAGACGCATCTCTTTTGGTGACTGGTTCTTGTTCGCGTTCCCGCTGAAACATTTTTTGTGAGATTTCTCACAAACGCGCCACACTTTAAGAGTCAAAGAAGAAGAACAAGAAAGTTTACGATTTGCACGGAGAGCACATTCAAAGCAGCGCCGGTAAACTTCAGACTTTTTTAAAAAAATATATACTAGATATTGTTGAAGAGTTACCATAATGAGAATTAGAAAGCTTCCTACCTTTTGTTTCCTGTTATAATTGATGGTCTCGACAGAGCTGACCAGTACTGGTCATACTGTACGTATGTCATAATTGTATGTGCATAACATGCAATGTCGACGTCGCACACCCTGCGAGACTAGGGCGGCATGTATGTTCACGCCTTGGGTCTATGGGTTTATGACGGATCGTGCAGTTTCCTTCCACGGTCTAAAAGCAGCCCAATATTATTGTTTATCGCAATAATTCCTGGGATAATTTATCGTCCAGCAAAATTTGTTATCGTGACAGGTCTAGCTTTATCCACAGCTTGTTTAACATATCTGTTTCACTGTGATCTCCAGAAAGAACAGCAAACCTATTAGTTCAACATGACAAAAAGTCTTTCCCTACTTTACCTTAAAATTACCTCAGAGGACATATGTAGACATATTTAGAGTGAAAACTACATTAAAATGAAGTCTGATTTTTATCGGCATGATACGAAAAAAAAAACAGTTTGTTAAGCCAAGTGATGAAAACTGAAAATTTCAGAACTTTCCAAATTCAGTGTAAGCTACAATGATGCATTATTCAAAAACTTGTGTATCCAACCCAGAAAAAACATTTGCCCGAGGTCCCTCCTTAGGAGACGGAATTTCATGGATATGATCTAACCCCATTTTTCTGTTCCTGTGTCTTCTATGAATTGAGAAATAACTGAAGCCAGTCATTTATTTCAGATGCATTTGTTTTAGTGTGATGCCATGTTCTCTTTTTGTCTTGTGCACCAAATGTGTCAAGATTAACTGGTTGCATTTGATTTAACAGAAACTGGAATGGATACATATTTTGAGTAAGATCATGTGGAGTTTTCTGTGCAAACTGAGCCATTGGTGAAACTCTAAAACAAGGATGCTACTTCAAGTCCTACCTACCAGAGAGCTGCAAAATGACATTTATACTGGAAGTAATTTGTTAAAAATAAAATTCCTGCTTAGACTACTTCAAAATACCTTGGCAATAACATACTTTTTTAGTTTCATTAAGCTGATGGTTTAAAATGCATTTGTTTGAAAACAACAGGCAATATATAACAATTGTCAAAAGTGTTTCTATTTTAATGTTATTCAAGCTATAGAGCATGACAAAGTATATAAAGCTGTGTGCCTCGCTCTTTACCTACATTGTAAAGGAAAAAAACTAGAAAAGAAATTTCTTTCCATTTTTAGTCCCTAGGGATTAAAATCACAATTGCAGTTAGTGATATATGAGTCAAAGCTACACAAGAGGAACAGAGTACTTGTGAGAAAGTTGCCAAGTCTGGTAGAATAACTGTTGAACAGCTGGGGGATACCTTCATCTGATAGGCAATGACTGCCTCACAAATTCTCCATTTACTGTAGGAGAGCTCAAGTGCAAAAATTCTTCACTTTCATTCCAACATATAAAGTCACAGTGCCTCTTTTGCAGTTGTACATTTTGCCCTTTCCCAAACATCCCTTATACTTTCATCTTATAATTCAGTCCATCTGCCGTGGTTTAGACACAATCGTTTTAATTAGCGCATTTTTTAATTCCAGCACTTCTCGTTCTTTGTAACAGCATGTTTCAACATACATATTATGATCTAAAACGTGGACAGTTTTATTTAATATGCAGCAGTTGTCAGAGCCTTTAATAGTTCAATTGCCTCCACAGTAATATAACAAACACTGGTGAATAAATAAAGCACAGTTATGTTGCTTCTATAATGCACTTTAAAACCTAAGCAACAGAAAAAGCTGATAAATTAGAGCAGGCCTATAGTGATGCCCTAATAAAAGTTTGCTTTCACTCGATCCCCTTTAAAGTCTTCACAGCTCGGATTTCTGTACAATTTATGTTTCATCAGAAACACCTTCAAGTTTGTGTATTACATTCCACTAAATGGACGTAACCAAAAAGGAATTGTCTGAGAACTTTATGATCTTCTGAACAGGGTACACATCTTCACAGAAAACAAAACAGAGGGGTAACATCAGCAAGATAGTCAGTCTTAACCCTCATTTGGGCTGGAAGAAAATGGAAGAAAGTGATTGACCTTTGAAAATGTATTAAGGGCAGTTAAAATGAACATCTTTTGTGGCACGGCTTAGCAGTTATGTCTATTTACTTGCTGGTAATGACCTTCTACCTCTTTTTTGAACAGCAACACTAATTTGCACTTCCTTTTATTGAATGATAAAAAGGTTGTGGATGCATTTTTAAGCAGGCAGTCCTATCAATAATTCATGGTGTGCGGTGAAAGACCTTGTGTGCCTCTATTCCCTGGAATTCGGAAGGAATGTTTCCCCCTATTGATAATTATATCATACTATTACTGTATGAAAATTATTGCTCCTAAATCCTTATATTCATTAATGATATGCTAATACAAAAAAAAATCTATAAAAGATTACAATGTCCACACAGTAATTCTGTCCTGAGAATCTGCAACAGAAGAATAACAGGGATCAAAAATCTGATACCTCATTGATGATGTTTACGGTTATGATACAATAAGGCAACATTTTACTTCCTACAAGTACTCCTCACTCAAAGTATACCTGTACGGTATGTATTCTAGGTAAGGTACAGGAAGGAAAATGTGATTTAAGATATAATGATGTTTACCTTCAGAGATAAAGCTTTTACCTCATGTAGAAATAGCCATATTTAAACAAATTGCTTTAAACTGGTAGTTGAGCTTAATAGTTATTCAAAGAGTCTCTAAAATTAATAGAATTAATAAAAATTATATTTCAGTGTTTGCATCATATACAATAATGTGTTTAATAATAATAATGTGTTAAATTAAAAGAAAATGTTTGTCTTTCAAAGAAAATACGTTGTGCAATACCCTTGGGTATTATAATAGAAATAGTAATAAATATATTCTAAATGAAAACCATTATTTTTGATTGTATTTTTACAGTTTTATGCTATTTCGGTGCATCTCTGATATCCTTGTAGCAGCACATTATTCCAGCCTCACAGTCTGTAATGAAATCATGACTCCAAGTCAGAACAATAAAATCCCCATGAAAGTTTGCCAAGATCACAAATTGCACACATTGACATTCACAAATTCATCTGCAGCATAATCGGTGCCACTGGCTCAAACACTCCCTGCTCTAAAGGAGGAGAATGTGTGCTTGTAATTAAGTGGCTTTCCTGAAGAGGCAGGGAAGCACAACCAAAACACATCAACAGCCCCTGGAAAAGGGATTTTTTTTCATCAATTGCAAGCAGATATTTCCTTGGGGGCTATGACACTTACCCCTGGTTCGTTGGTACAGTATAAAGGGCAAAGTTAACCTCCTATGATTTCCTTTGGTGGCTGTATGTGTTACATAGAGAGAGACCTGTTGAGTGGTCCTCATCTACCTTTTCTTCACCATTTCCCTAAGTTTCTGAATCATTTATATTAACAGACCATATGGTGATGAATCCCTTCAAATACTATAGTTGCCAAACCACAAACAGATGGTTGGAGAGTGATTGATATTATTTATTTAAAACACCACAACTAAAAGGGTGGACATGCAAACTATTTATTGACCTCTGGGGTTTTTAAAAGAAAACAATTATTATATGCATAACATTGACTTATCAAATTGTTTATGAAATATTTCCATTTTCTAAGATGTAATATACAGTTAATTCCGCCAGTATTTAGCCTGGTTTAAATCACATGGCGCTGTTCATCACTTTCATACATCCAGACTGGGACGGACAATATAAATTCAGAAAGTCAGTTTTCTTACCAGACTGAGTCTTTGGTTCTGCTCAAGTTTCCTTCCTCTTCCTCAGTGGTCAACAGTTTTGCAAGAACCCACCAACAGCTGACTGAAGAGACACAAGCTAGTCTGTAAGAGTCTGTCTTCTGGATTAACAAGGAACCTCTTCTTTTTCTCACAGAAATCAGAAGTTCTCTAAACCACCTCAACAACCGACGGCATGTTAAAATAGCATGCACTTTAGTAATTTCTCCAGTGTCATGACTGCATGCTGAGGCTTGGACTCCTTGTGTGGCTGGAACGTCCTTATAAAACCTAATTAACACCCTGAGCTGCTGGTGATGATGATTATGATGATGATGATGATGATGATGATGTTACCCATAACAAAATCAAATGAATCCTTTTTTCTCAGTCGGGTGACCTTAGTCCAATGGAACCCAAAAACAGCTCCAAGCCCACGACACCACTATCCCTGTGTCGGACAGCACGCAGAGATTTTGTCGTCAGGGAGAAGAAAAAAAAAAGACAGACACAACAAGCACCTGCCTTATCTGCTAACTAGTTCAGGGGGGCTTGAGGGAAGGTATCGCTTGCATCTGAGTATGTGCCCAAGTCCTCCTCAGTGTGAGTTGCTAGGTTAGGTTGTAAAAGCTGATAGGGGATAATGATGTTGAATAAAATAAAACAAACAGTTGGAGGTTAACAAGCACTAATTTAGCCCGCTCACTGGCATAAATAAATGAAGAGCCTGAACACCCGTCGAGCCAGCGTCCTGGTGGCTTGACTGGCTCAGGGCAGCGGGGGCTCACGTCTGTCCAGTGACGTCAGGCCAGGAGGATCTCTCTGTTGTCTAGCTACAGTGGCATGGCATGGCAAACTCTCCCGCTCTCTTTCTGTCTTGCCCTCATTCTCTCTCTCTGCCTCTCTCCTTCTGCCCAGTCTTTTCCACTTTCACTGCCTGTTCGTCATCCTCCACAGATGTGGAAAGGCTTACCAATTCAATTTGCCTTGTCTTATGGGTTGTCATGCGAAGGGGGGGGGAAACGAAAGAGAACTGTTGACACTGCTCCATGCTGCCTTCAAAGGGCAAGTACACCTGACAGGCGGGCATCATGTATTAAACATTAATAACTTTCTACGGGCTCTGTATTTTTTTGCATAAAGCTCTTTGTCAATGATAGTTATGTCGTTAACATGTGGTTTTCATTTTATTTGAGACATCGACACATGTTGATCTACGTGAGGGGCCAGCAAGCAGACACTGGGACACCGAATTTGTTAACACAAAATTTACTCAAAACTCAAAATTCATCGAAATACAAGAGAATCCCCAACAAAAAAAAATCCTGGGCCCAGTAAAATAAATGAGGTCAACAAAACAATGAAACCAACATTAAGGCATAACATAACTCCATTTACACTGAACATAACTGACCTACCAAATAACACATACTGTATATACTGGCTGATCAGACCAGCAACACACACAAAGGGGAAGTACCACAATAACATCTACACAACACATCTACACTAATAAATCTATAAGCCTCATAACATACTCATCCCATCAAATTATACAAATACTTTCTAAAGAAAAAACTAAATCGAGAAATATCAACTAGAAAATAATAAAAACTTATGCCAAAAACCAACCCCCCATCCCCCTGCTATGGGCTCCTGTTGGTACCCGCCCATGGAAATATAAAGGGAACCACAATGATCTAGACTGTTTGCCCATCAGACAGAAAAGATGCATGCACAAACTCCCAAGCTGATATACTCCTCCAGGTAGTTGGCACTTAAGAATGCAAACCAAAACACACAGATAGAAATGCTGACATATGTGCCTTGGGTATATCTAGGAAAAACCTAACCAACATATATAAATGTATGTACATAAACCTGGATAAAAACCTATGGCAAGCTGTATTTGTGTGTGCTGGCTAAGGCGGAGTTACCCTGCTACTATTGTGTGGCCGTCTCTCCAGCCATCACAATCTATTTAAAGGCTTATACTTTAGAAAATACTGCATCTTCAAGCAAAAATTGATATTAAACCCTCTGCACCAGGTACATTGTGTTACACTCTATGAAACTGCCAGTGATATCACACATTCCTCTGTAATGAATGCTCAGTAAATTACTTATTAGATGTGAATATTCTGCGAATACAAAAAGAAACTTGAATTCAGAGGACAAGGAAAAACAAAAACCTGCAGAAAGAACAAGATTCTTAAGGACCGAGTTATAACTCAGATTCTAGCATTTCAGTTTGTGCCGGTATTCAGTATTGTCACTATATGGTAGAGTACGTACTTAGCATGCGAGTGATACTGGGATCGATACCTGCATTGTCCAATCGATTAGCTGTTGGGCCTAGGCAACTTACCGGAAAACTCATGATTCACCTACCATCAAGGAGGTGTTGTCCACCACAGCCAAAGTAAAGAACTTCCCTTGGAATCACCAACCCTCAGCTTTGCACAAGGATACTACCCTCAAGGAAAACCCCCAAGAAAAATGTCCAATATCTAATCAAAATAAACGAGTACCCATTTCCAGAAACACTACGATGACATAATAAACGCCAGCAGGCACTTGGAATGGTGTAATTGTGGTGACACATTCACTTTCATTTATGTATCTGTCAATATTCTTAACCTATTATTTGATGTTTTTTAAATAGAAATATAATAAAGAACCAGCTCTCTGACGACAGAAGTGATTTTGAAGAGTCATTAACCAGTGACTCAAAAAATGACATATGACACCCATCCAAAGGTTCAAATGGTAGAGTGCTTGTTTTGCATGTGAGAGGTAACAGGATTGATACCTGCAATCTCCAGTCTTTTAGCTGCTTGACCTAGGCAACTCACCAAAAAACCTATAATTCACCTACCATCAAGGAGGTGTTGCCCACCACAGCCAAAGTAAAGAACTTCTCTTGGTATCAGCAACCCTCAGCTTTGCACAATGATACTACCTTCAAGTAAAATCCACAGGGAAAGTTTCCAATTTCTACTCATAATACTGCAGTAGCCATTTCCAGAAACACTACCATAACATAATAAACAATAACAGGCACTTGGAATGGTGTACTTGTGGAAACACTTTCACTAATGTATCTGTCAATGCTCATAACCTATTAGTTGATTTTTTTAAAATATAAAAAGAATAAAGAACCAGCTCTCTGACGACTGTGCAGAAGTGATTTTGAAGAGTCATTAACCAGGGACTCAAAAAATTACATATGACTACCATCCAATGGTGGGGAATTAGCTCAAAAGGTAGAATGCTTGCTTTGCATGTGAGAGGTAGCGGGATCGATACCTGCATTCTCCAGTCTTTTAGCTGCTTGGCCTAGGCAACTCACCAAAAAACCAATATTTCACCTCTAATCAAGGAGGTGTTGTCCACCACAACCATGTTAAAGAACTTCTCTTGGTATCAGCAACCCTCAGCTTTGCACAATGATACTACCTTCAAGCAAGATCCACAGGAAAAGCTTCTAGTATCTACTCAAATGAAGCATTATCCATTTCCTGGGACACTGCCATAACATAATAAATGCTAATGGGGACTTGGAATGGTGTAGTTGTGGTGACATATTCCCTTTCATTTATGCATCTGTCAATATTCGTAACCTATTAGTTGATGTTTTTTAAATAGAAAAATAATAAAGAACCATCTTTCTGACGAATGTCAGAAAGAGTCATTAACCAGTGACTCAAAGAATTGCATATCAAGCAACGACTGAAAGGGGGAATTAGCTCAAGTAAATATGTATACCTAAATCGTGAAAAATTCAAGTGATAATCCTCAGTCCCATAATTTGGCACGTTGATAAGGACATATAACAGAGGCTGTACTCTTTACTCATGTGCCTTTTTGGGAAGCTTCGGCTTCAATCACCGTTCAATCACGTAAACAGCACTATTTCAGTCAGAATTCATCACCATGTAGGAGAAATATGAAAATACAACGACTTGTAATCCATAAGATGATGAAATATAGCCTTTTCCCAATGAACTTTACTTGCAGTGGTAGAGTATGTGCAACAGCCCTAGTATATATACAGGTATGTACAAGGCTGGCTCTGACACTTCAGGGGCCCCAGGTGAAGCTTTACTTGGGAGACCCCAATACAAAACTACTGAAGATTACAACACTGGTAACTTGGAGGCCTTGGGCAACTCCCTATTCTGTCTATAGCAAGAGTATATGCATATAATAATAAAACTCATGTTACATGTTCATTTTCAGAATTTACTTTTTTTCTGAATCCAGAAATTATGCTTTTAAATCCGGCATATGAAGGTTCCAGCAGAGACATTTAAACACAGTTTTATATACAGCACTTTTCTATGGTAAGCAGTTTTGGCTTTAATTCATTTTCCAGCCCACTTATCCTTGTGGTTTGCAGGCGCTCTGAAGCCTATCCTGGAAGCTACGGGCACAAGGCGGGGAACAAGCCAGGATGGGGGGCCAGCCCATCGCAGGGCACACTCACACACCATTCACACCTATGGGCAATTTAGTCATTTCATTAAATTTCATTCATTCATTCAATTACTAGGAATTCAATTGTAACTAGTTATAACTGAAACTGAATTACAACTGGTTAGAGCTGGTATTATAACTAGTTACAAGTGAATGTCGTATATAAAGAATTTGCATTCTGACTAGTTATAATTGAATTTGTGATATCCTCTAGAAATTCATTTGAGCTGAAACAGCTTGCCATACTTTTTGCAGTTCCCTGATCTAGAGAAGGGGCATTGCCCCCATCAACTCCTTACGGCAAACCTACTGAATTTCTTTCCAGTCAGATGGTATCACACTCATAAATACTGATGATGTACAAGGTTACAGTTCTGTATTAGTTGAAGAAAAACAGCGAAGCTTATGTAGATTTCAATAAAAAAAAATTATAGAAAATACTTTTCTAACCGCTCCGTTCCCTAAATAATTATTTAGATAGGAAATCAAATTATATTGTGACAAGTAAAGTTTCTAACTAAAACATATAGATTCAAACATCACATGCAAAATCAATTGTAGTTTCCTGAACACTAAGTACGAATAAAGTATAGAGAAGTATAAAAAAAAATCCAATGACAATATAATTCTGCAGGATGATACTAAAAAATATATATAATATAAAACTGTAACATAGCAGCATGGGTATTATTTACAGTTGCAAGAAAAAGCTTGTGAATCCATTGCATTTCTCAATTTTCTGAACAAATGGTTCCTAAAATGAGACAACATTTTACTAGCCAAGCAGAAATCCATATCAAGTTTTCCTCACAATGGTATAATTGTATAAATATGATTTTTACACAAATAACAATTCTTAATATATGCTACAATTGCTGTGGAAAAGAATGCAACATACATTCTAAAGCAAGATGGAAAACTGTCGTACATTAAACCAAAATACATTTTTTACAAATGGTAAAATGGTGATATTGTCCAGACAGAGTTATAGCAGCATGGCAAACACATTATGTTTTCCATATGCTCAATAACATCCCCAAGTTTGGCTAAAATGAAACAGTTTCTCATCATTCTAGTGGAAAACCATCCATGCTTTTTCGCTCTGATTAGAATAGGGTAAAGCTGGACACACATTTGGGAGCCTGTACCTGAGGGTTAACCACCAGAAGCCTTCTTCTACTAGCTTAAGGACAAAGTTACAGTGTGACGGTGGAAGAATCACACTGCCTTGTTAGAGCGACACTGCAGCCTCAGGAAAGCTAAATCAGAAAAAGCAACCTGAGCAAAGCTCAATGATGTAAAGGTTAAGTATCAAAACCTAGGTAATATACGAACATAAATACCGAATTCAAATGGCTTTAAAGACACGACTTCAAAGTGGACGTTATTATTTTTATGAACACTCGTAACATAAGGTTCATTCCATTTTAAATCAACATATGCCCTTTGGGATAAAGCTTTGTGACGTTTTCCTATTTTATATTGTGCTGCTGATAAAAATGTACTATTTTGGTAAACCAGGGCCCTTTAGAATGAAGTGAGTTAGTAAAATTGGCTAGCACTGATTAGCAAAGCAACTTGTTCGATTCATGGGACCCTGGTTTAAATGGACATTATCTTCGTTCACTTGCATCTAATCCAGACAATAACAAATCTGGCAAGTTATGTTACTAACCCAAAAATCCGGCTTTGTGACACAGGCCCTCGGTATGAGCCAACTACAGCATATCAACAAGGATTTGCTGAAAATAGGATGCGATGATGGTGTGAGAGTATATGAGTGGATGGATGGATGAATGAATGGATGCAAGGCCATAGCAATGGAGTCAACATCGGGGGGACCAAGGCTGTAATTATAATTTTTATTTTATATATATATATATAAAAATGGATATGGATGGATATATATATATGTATATGTATATATTTATTTATGTATATACATATGCATACATACACAGACGCTCCTCTATTTACGGCCGTTTGT
Organism: Mormyrus proboscirostris; assembly: GCA_026779585.1. Lineage (NCBI taxonomy): Eukaryota > Metazoa > Chordata > Actinopteri > Osteoglossiformes > Mormyridae > Mormyrus > Mormyrus proboscirostris. The sequence continues at coordinate 11,344,535 of JAODKF010000046.1, read as the reverse complement.
AACTTGAAATGTTTGTAAGTTATTTTTCAACATCATTTTAAAGGTATACGTAAGTACAAACAACTACGATGCTGGGAGTACGCACGCAGCGGGATTAGCAGGCAGAAGTCGTACTAGGCGGAATTGGTGCACAGAAAAAAAAATTGATGTTGCGGACAGGAAACGGGAGCCTAATAAACACAATTTGGACTTACAGTCCTCTTCGTTCTTATGTTTGAAAGTTCGTAAGTTGAAAGTAGAGGAGTGTGTATGTGTGTGTGTGTAAATATATATATAATTACGGCCTTGAATGGATGGATGGTTGGACAGATAGATAGATTCAGACAGATAGATCAATTACGTGATTTTTTTAAACCCTCTCCCAGACATCAATTTTGGGGCTCAAAAATTGCATTTTTAAAGTAACTAGTAAATTTTCTGCCACTTATCTAATGAAGGAGACCAAGTAAGAGGTCAATGTTTTATATACAAATAGTAACATATATATGTATTTCATCAAAAACAGACGCTTTTTAATAACCAAAAGTAGTAAAAAATGCAGTTCATGAGATGAAATTTGACCTTGAAAAAAGGAACTTAGACCACACCAAGAAAAGGTGCCGTTCCTGCACTTTGCAATGAGCTGTAGCAGAGGCATGTAGCTGTAATAGTGAAAAACAGCTACAGCTCCTAAAAAAACTGAAGATATCATTATTTTGCTACCTGCGGGTACAAATGCTACTATCTCTCAAAGGGAATTTTATTTTAAAAAAACAGCTGGAATTCATAATTTACATGCCAAACTTTTTTTTTGAAATTTGTTGAATTAAAATTCAACAAATCAACATGCTCAACCTGGTTTGTTTCTGAGAGTCTGAAATACTTTTCGGTGTAAATGACATTATCGCCAGTATACTAGTTAAATATATAATTAGCATTCAAAGTTAGAGGAAACAAACCAGATTTTGAGTACATAACCTTATCTGCCTTTCGAATGAAGGAATGAATTGATAAGGATATGTCATCCATATATGTTATGGATAACATCACTTGGATGCAGTCTGCAGTAATGAGATAATGGCAGGAAAAATGGATACGATGAGAGCCGATAAGTGCTTTTTGCACCACAATGGACGGGATCATGCTGTGTGACATACCAGGCAGCCAGCTGCTCAGCTGTTTGACTATGAACTTGATCCATGCCATTTCTTAGTTACAGAAAATCTATAATTCATCACCCGCTGGCTCAGCCAAATGAAATAGACCCATATATTTGTGATTATGTCACAACACCGGTAACCTGCAGAAGAGCAAATGACATCAGCTATTGTATGGGGGATATCCTAATTCCACATTGAAGAGGGGATCTCAAATAAAGTCACATGACTGATGTTGTCGTCGGTGTTGGTGGATACGGCAGAACAGGTGTTGCCCCTCAAATGCTGCGAGCAGTTTCCATAAAGCCAAGCAATCTGTTACCTTAGTGCTGCTCAACAAATGATGCAGGTCAAAATAACACAATTTGTAAGAACAGATGAAGGTTTTATATATACAGTATAGTGGGTCATCCATCATGTACAATATATGCACATTACATGTTTTACACACTGGAAACTCTGGAAAATATATAATAATATATCACTAACCAAAAGAGTCACCTTTTTACACTCCTGTAATTACAGCATAAGGTTGTTATTAGAATGCACAAGAAAGACAGAGTTTTATTTGCAAACAATGCCAAAGGGTGTCATTACAAAACAGAATGTCTAAAGTCATAACCAAACCATAGCGGGAGGCTGGAATTGTTGTTTCATTGAAACATTATAGCTGACTTTTAATAGCCAACATTACAAGGTGATCATTTTTTATTTTAACAAAAGTATTAATGATACATAATAGAAAGTGAATAATAGAAACAGAAAGTGTTTTTTTCCTTATGCTATGTACCATTCTATGTACCATTCTATGTACCATTCACTTTTAAAGGATGCCATCGTTTGGCACACTATGCAAGTGAGTTTTACTATAAGAGCCACAAAATAAAGGGTCAAAGGGAATTTCTTAATTTTGCACAGACATTTGACAAAACACCATGATAAAAACGCAATCAATACACCAACATTTGGCATAAAGCCATAATCTATATATAAAGATGACATTTACAGATTCAACTTTACCTAAACTTTATGCAAACATCAGATTATAAAAAAAAACAGTTTATAAAAAATATCTATATGAGATCTTTGGAAAGTTTACTTTGACTACAAGTTTTTAAATTATAAAATCGTAGGCCTAACTATTTTATCTCTTAACTCAAATGATCATGAAAGCAAATGATGCAGATCCATGAGATCTACTCTATATTTGTGTAATTTCTCCAGTATCTATTTTAAGAGAAATACTACAAGCAACAAATGTACACAGGAAGGTTAGAGGTGCGACTTGTCGAATACTGTAGATTTTACACTGACATAACAAACCAAATCAAACATCTTACATATCGAAAAACATGCCTTATATACTGTATAAAGGTCTTTATTTATTGCTGTGTTGAAAACCTCAAACCCTGTGTATGTTGATAACAGTAGGAGGTTCCTAAGGGCAAGTATAACCAATCTGCCAGATTTTTGGCTGGCTTCCTGCTATATGACCAACTCCTCCGTTCTCAATGGCTCTGACATTAACAAGAGATGGCAAGTATATTAGCCCACTGTGAACGGTCCCTACGGGGGTGAATATTGTCATGGTAAGGCTCTCTGTGTTGCTGTCAGTCCTATTTAATAATTCACAATCAGACTCTGGTATCATAGCCTTTTCCATATATAGACATACATTCATAACAAAATAGGCATTCTATTAAAATCATAAAACAGAGCAAAAATACTATATCAATATAGTAGTTATTTTACATTAGCTGTACATTAATGCATGTTCAATTTTCTTACAAAAAAACATGACAGATTTGAAACCTTTGTGTATTTTTGTGAACACTCATAACAGAGGTCATTCTCATCATTCGAAAATAGTATGAACGTATACAAAGATTAACAGATACAAACAACAGAATGTGCCAAAATCAACCCACATCTATTCTGCACATTTTTGGAATATGTGTCGGAAAATGTGGATTTACTGATCTTACTGATTATACTCAAAATCTTACATAATTAATTATATTTGATTTTATTTTATATTAGAGTTTACTTCAATCTTGTGAGCTTTCTGTATCCTTCCTAGGGACCAGGCAAGATTGAGTACCAGGATGCTGCCACCACTGAGACAGACTGCAGAGATGGCTTCTACAACCCTTTACCCTGCTAAGCCTTTTCCAGCCCACAGTAGTCTTCCCCAGCCACCTGTCAGAAATAACAGCCCGATTTACTATGTGCCTGTGAAGTGCAATGTACCCTGATCACTTTATATAAAAGGATATCCAGACTCCTGTCGCTTCCATTTCCTTTCCCAGATCTGTACATTGCAGTCACACTATCCCTGTAATTCTGGCTCATGAAAACTATAAGAACGATTGCTTATGTCTGCATGTCTGCAGCACCATCTTAGCCCCTGATTGGTTCAGTGGTCAGTGTAGTATAAGGTTCTTGAAAGCAGTAAAGGGGAAATGGCTAAGAAACCAATAAACAAAGTCTAAACTTCAGAACAGGCACCAGGTCAATGATCTCCTAATTAACATATCATTCTTCCTTCTTCTAACCATTTATCCTGGTCAGGGTCACTGAGTGGCCCGTTGCTACTGATGGCCAAATGAAGCTTCATGAACCACTTGCTTTATCTTCTGACCAAACTAGATAGTGCTTTCTGTTCAAAAAATGGCTCAAAGCATGATCCAAAGCAAGGCAAGACCACCATCTAGTGGCATCAAAAAATACAGCAAATGGTTCATGAAGCTTCATTTGGCCATCAGTAGCAAAAGGCCACTCAGTGACCCTGATGCCACCTTTGCAATGAGTTCGTAAAATTTTGAGGAAGCACCAAAAGTACTCTACGATACCTGGTGCAGTGGAAAAGTGTCCCAAGAGGAAGGGCTGAGCATTTCTGTGGTGACATCAAATGTTGGGCAGGGGAATTTAATTTTGGATAACGTGAAATGCTTTTGAATTTCAAGAGTTCAAGGGATACCTCAGTTCCATCTCTGTGAGATTTGTCCAAAAGTTGCCTAGTACTGCTGACGGCTCTCTCCGCCAGTCCGTTTGACTGTGGGTATTATGGGCTGCAAGTGACAGGATGAAGTCTTAAGAAAAGTAATTGAATCGCTGACCTGTATACTGTCTAGCACTATCTGAGATAGTATTTGAGATGGTATTTGGTGCCATGAACAGACAAATGTCTCCTCCATTTGGTGATTACGGCTGAAGAACTTGTGTAATGGTGGAGATCGATTGGTAATGTATCACTTGGTAATGTTGCCCATGCCACTCAAACATGTCTGTGGCCACTGTACACCATATGAGTTCTAGAACTGGGTGCAGTTGTAGAGGTTCTTTCTGTTGCTGTGACAGCACCTGAGAGCAGTTCCTCTGTAATGACACTCGTCATTGTCGGCCAAAAGATTACACCATGCTTAAGATTACACTTTAAGCATGGAAGATGCAAAAACCTCGTAGGTTTTCACACATAATTTGAAACTACACTGCCACCCCAAAACAATGAAGAATGAACAAGTTGTTTTGTGAAGCTACTTGTTATTTGTTTTTTTTGGGGGGGAGCAATTGCAATCAAAACAGGACACAGCCTGTTATTTATATTTTATTCATACGACCCGCAACATGTCTATATTTCATTATTAAATCTAGCTGGCCCGCTGAAGGTGGAGTGTCAAGGGTATAGATTGCAATTGGGCATATGACAGCATCATACATTGTTTGTACTTAGGCAATGCTGATTCGACAGGTAGATTTGCAGTCAGATATTTTAGACCCTCCTGGAAGCCAGAGTTCTCTGCATGTTCTTGGGAAATGTCGCAATAAGACAGAATAAACTACCAATAGCATTTATGCTCACGACTGAGAAGTTCCATGCTGTTGGTGGCACTGGCTTGCAGTATTCATTCATTCCGTCGCATGTGGGGGCAGAGAAGCATTTCTTTGCAACGCAGAGTGACAGTTTATCATTTCGTAAGACATCTTTCGCCATTGATATGTAAATAAAGTCATCACCATTGAGTTTTGAGTTTGATCACTTGACTAGTTTTCAGTGAATGTTCGGAGATTTTTAGCAGACTAGTTCGGTAGATTGTGTGCTAATAAGCTGTGTGCATTAAAAAGGGTCAAATCGCTTGAAAAGGAGCCATGCTGGTAAGGCAGGGTAATGGATCATTTCTTACAAAAGAAAGGAGTTATACACAAACCCACAATCAAACGCTATTGGGAGCTGAGAGACCTCAATTTGCTTAAATGCATGTGTTCAGACTGCAGTGGCAAACACTCTCATCATGGGGAAAATCAATGAGCTCCACACACACACACAAACAGTCGTGTAATGATAGCTTTTTCAGGACCGCTCATTCCTTTCTATGGGAAAAATGCTAATGCTAACTATGACAACCTTAACCGCTACCCGGCCCTAACCATAACCATAACCAAACAAAGTAAAACACTTAATGCATGTTTAGTTTTTTCATTGCCGTCACATTTTATAAAATAGAGTTTCCTGGTCTATATAAGGCAGCGGTGGGCAATCTTATCCACAAAGGGCCGGTGTGTATGCAGGTTTTTGGGATAACCTGTAGGTCAGCTGTTGAAACCCAATTGTGAGGACTCCACAGCCAATCAGAGATTAGTAATCTAGTAATCTAGAGATTAGATTAGATTGGCTATCCCTGCTATAAGGTAAAAAAAGGGGTATTCATCGACATTTGGTCCCCACAAGGTAAGGTATACCTGGACCACCCACACACACACACACACACAAGATACCTATATCTTTGGGGGGGCCTCACCATTTTTAGATTTTTAATTGCATTCAGAGTTTCCCCTTGTGGGGACTGAAAAAATGTCCCCACATATAAGTAGCTGACGGAATGTTTAGTACTAGTATTTATGTAGTAGTTATGAAAAACTGTCACATACTTGTTGCACAAGTGTTAAGAAGATGCTACAAGCAGAGAGTCCCCTAGGAGTATAAGAAGCACGATGACGTTCACAGCATAGGTGGCTTCATTCTGCAGCCATTAGGTGCAACACTGTTGCATAATGACGTGTCACTCAGTCAGTGATGCTAGTTGTTAAGTCTTCATACACACTGGACACAGAAATCTTATGGTAACCTTCCTGCTGTCCTTCCTCTTGAAAATCCCATGTAATCATACATGAGAGAAAATCCACTAACCTGATCTTTTTTCTTAGACAATGGGTTTCTAGTTAGCACTCATTGATTTAATCTTTCATTATTGCTACTTTCATTTAATAATCAATTTACTTCCATTTTAGTCTCCCACTTACCAGCTTCTATGACTTTGTTTTACCCCCCTTTTCATTCAAGTTGCCCAGTAAAACCTTATTTCTTGTATATTAGAAAGGTATCGAACAATAACAACAATGAGAACATGTGTACGGGGTAAACAGCGAGGATGAGTTTGGTCGTATAAATTCACCAGGGGAGGATTATAAACACACTGCTCCAGTTTGTTGACGTGAAAAACAAATACCCTTTCACTGAAGGGTGGGGGCGCTTGGTGAGTGGGCGCTGCATAGCTAGTGCTGTTTACCCAGTATCCCATTGTATGCTCTGTCAAAGGCAACTCTTTTACATACGCGTCTGCTCTGGCGTCCTGTGTAGGTGTGTCCCTCACCTAGTAGCAACAGTAAGCACAATGCTACTAGCGATACTTCAAAATGCTACGTTTACTTATTTACCCAAAGCTTTTCTCCAAGCAGCATGCAGGTATGAATTAAAGAGCAGGGTCAGCCAATCCCTGGAGCTAATGGAGTTAAGGGCCGTGCTCAAGCGTCCAATGGAAATACGACTATGCTAGGCAGCGGATTTGAACTGGCGACCACACAAATTGAGTAGATTGTATCATTACACCGCTACCTGAAGATGAAAGCTAAATGATAAATCTGTAATTTTGCTTTGTGCTATGGCTACTTCCGCAGTAAAGAGGATAATCGCAGGTTTCTCGCTGTCAGCCCCATTCCCTAGTACCACATCACTGAGGCAGTGCTGATTATATGTAAACAAATTACTTGTACACCAGCTGTACGTAGCAAAGAAAGTTGATTCTGATTCTGAAGTTTTTGCTTCTTTTGGTCCATAAGGGCCAGAGATGGTGCCAGTTTAGTATGGTGACTGCGCAGTGTTGTGTGGCAGTTTATGCAAAACTGTTGTTTACTGAGAAAACGGTTTCGAACCCCCTCGGTCATTTTTCCTGGCAGCCTATAGACAATTACATGGGAAATTAGACACCAACAAAGGTGCTGTTAATTTATGCAGCAGGGAAATAATTAAAATATATATCCTGATGAACAAGAGTCACTTTCCCACACAAGTCCATTGATTCAGAACCTCTTTCCCCAAAACATACTGTATCTCTTGATTTGTGCACCTTTTCAGGTTGCAAGTCCTCCATTAAAACAAGTGTTATAAAGCTGAGGGAGGAACATCCATTGTGAACATAGAGTAACTAGAAAATGAGTGAAAAATCTTCACTGGTGGCTTTTTGCACCTGAAAAATGTTCACAACTACAACATTTAAATGATATGAGACAAATCTGTAACAAAAACAGGACTGTTGCACTTCTGCACTTCTGGGCACTTCTGGGCAAAAAAAAAATGTGCCAAACCCAACATTCCACAATATTAAGCTTTATGTGGTCTTAACAACAAGTCATTGGTCAGATGATTAGCAAAAACTAAAAAAAAAATGTGCCACGATTCACTGCGGCAGTGAACTGTTGAGGGAGAGAGCTGGATGCAGGGAAACTCACTCACACATTCTTCTTGTGTGCAAAGATAAAATCACAAGAAGATTTAAATGCTTGATATGAAATTCAAACTAACACAGGTCTTTGGGTTCAAAATTATTACATTTCTATTTGCTGTTTAAACCATTAAAAGCTTAATGTTTTAATTTTTTTTTGTTTGCCAATGTTTTTGCCTAGCAGTATAATCAAAACGTAAATATATCGGGTAGTACTATGAAAACGACGCAGATGTATACTATAAGCAGCCAGTGTATTAAGTACTCCTGCTTCGTAAGACAAGCAGCCCCCGCCTCTGCACATACTGTACAGCACAGAGACAGCGCCCAAAGCGTCACCATCCAATTAATCATTAGAGAGGCTATGGTACATGGTACATCTAAGAGTGAACACAGTGTGACCTTTGGAGTCATACGTGTTGGTTAGAGCATCTCAGAAACAGCCACCCTCTCCTGGGATTTTAAAGAAAATTGTGTTGAGCAAAGAAAAACATGCAGCCAATGTAGCTTCTTTGCGAAAAACACCTTGTTAGAGAGGTCAGAGGAGAATGGCCAGACTCAAAGCTAACAAAGAACACAAGTGCGAAACTAACAGCTCAGTGCAACAGGAGGGCACAGAAGAGCTTCTCTGAACTCATCTCACCTTGAAGAGGTTCTGGAGGCAAGAATGTCCTTACTAATAAACAGGCCACTAAGCACATATGTATCCTGGCAGTCTGTAGGGTTCGAACATGATCTGTTCCCTAAGCCTGTCTTTAGGTGGAATTGGTAGGTAAATGGGGAAAAATAAGTACATAATAACAATAGTAATTATACAGTAATAATAAAAGTAACTACATACAACTGGTACATCAAGCAGTGGTGGCTTGATGGTTAGGGAAGCGTATTTGTAATCGAAAGATTGCAGGTTTGAATCCCCCACCAGCAAGTCACCACTGAGGTACTCGGAGAAAGGTACCGTCCCCAAGCACTGCTCCCCGGGTGCTGAATTAGCTGCCCCCTGCTATGTCACGAGAGTCACATATGGGTTAAATGCAGAGGACACATTTCGTTGTTGTGTGCTGTGCTGTGTTAACACTGATCACCAAAATTCGAAACTGTAACTGAATGTCATATTTTCCCCAGCGTCACAGAGTAGTGCGTGCGGTCATTATTACCAACCATTGTATTTAACCAAAATTTTTGATGTCATTGGCTTTATGGCAGTCTGTTCGTAAGCACAATCTGGACGTTCTCAGTCCAGGCACTGCCTGTATTGCATGGGGGGATGAAAATTACAGAAACACATAACAATACACTGATATATCAAATACCTAGAACGGATCATGCTTTGTTTACAAGACAGTTTCACTCCTGCTTGGAATGCTGTCATATACTACTGATATTTTGATGTTTGGGGGGACGGGGACAGCAAATGCCATGTCACTTCTTCCTGGTGTTAGTAAAAGCATTCAAATTAGTTAATTGGCTTATATGGGGGTGCTACCATATTGGAATACGGGAACTTGATGAGGGAACAGTGTTTGCACCATAAGATGCACTTCATCCAGTAATATGGCTGTTAAACACCCAGGGAATCAGTGGACCTAATGACTGCTATAGACAGCTGTCTATGCTGACGGCAAGCTGAGACCATTTTTGTGCTTTACTGAAGCGTGCAAGATGACTCATAAAAACCATATTACTTCTTTTCCAACTACTGTTCCGTTCTCCAGTTCTGTTCTTCTTAACCCAGGTCACGAACAGGTTTGCAATAACCTGGGAGAAGTGGTTTTCAAACAGCAGCCCCGCCATAAATTCCAACTTTTGTGATGCTCAAAATACTGAATGAGGTGCTAATTCGAGTTCATACTTGTGGTCTTTAGCAGCAACCATCAAAAGTCCATCTACCAAGCCTCTTCCACAGCTAATTGGCGTTCAGCCTAATTTGACAGAGCTTCATATCTGGGTCTGCAAACATGAATTATTTATTTCAAAGTAAATGCCATTTTCAGTAGTGTTTATGGTACCTTGTCCACCCCCTGTACATTAGACCCTTGAGAAGTGTTTGAGACAACCGATGGACTCAACCACATTTTCGAATAATGTTGCTCAAAAATACACATAGGATGGAAGCCATTCTCCAAACAGAAAGAGCTATTTACAGTGAAAATAACATAATAGGCATGTAGGTGTACTTCAAATGACTAACTGATGCACCCTTAAACACTACACAAAAGATTTTTTTAGACCTCTGACAACACATAACCTTATACTAAATCAGTGAAACCTGATAGCAATTTAAGTTATCAAAGGTTTTTAACAATCACATAATACATTCTACAAATAGTCATTATAGAACTGCAATTACAATTTTGATATTTTTGAGGTCACAGCAAAACAATGCTATTGTCGGAGCACTACACCTGAATCTCTGCTGTGGGATAATCACTACATCCATCCCACTCAACTTTTCCTACTCTACTCAAGTCACTTCTTTGACCTGCTTCAGTTAAACTGTCAACGAGCACAAAATATAACAAAAGGGCAGATGTCAGTAAATTGCAGACCCATTACACTCCAGGTGGACTAGAATTTAATAAGAATAAAGGCACTGACATTCAAATTCCAAAGAACGCCAAATAAACTCCTGAAATCCAGTCCAGCTGTCAGATTCCTCATTTCTGAAAATGTGGCAATCCTGACAAGACTGCATATTTATTGTCTTTGTTTCGGATCGGATTTATTACGAGGCAGCCTGCCGGAAACACACAGGCCTGATGGATAATGAGTATTAATTCCAGACCGCAGATGGCGGTCACAGAGAAGCCCGAGATCAATTACAGGCAGAAGCAGAGGGAGCACATCACTCAGGCGGCGTGTTTGTCCCCCAGTGACGACTCTCTACATTGGAGTAGCCAAAATTCAGTAATTTATGGTGTGTGCCCACAAGAACACTTTTCAAATAATACATATCAATAATTTCACATCAGTAGCAGAAGAATGGAGGCAATTCTGTGCGTCAAAGCATTAATAAAAATATTCTTCCCACTCACTCCCAGAAATCTTTGCACACCTACACGATTACTCTCACACCACAATGTGCCAGAACAGGAGCAGAAAAAGGTTATTACAAATGCGTCTTAACACTGTGCATAGAAATGCTGCTTTATTAATAAGGTAATACTAACATTAGCGTCACAGTACGACATCTCCACCTAGTGGCAAGATTTCAATAAATTGTTAAATTATAAAATTACAATAATAAAACACGGCGTCGGTATATGTTGCCTCCTGATACAATTGGACTGGATTCCGTCGACAATCTTTTACTTATATAGGCAAAAGGTTGGGTGACACTATGCAGACATAATGACCTGAGCCTCGTCTGTGGCATATCTGAGGCCTACAATTCTGCTGTCACTGGTAATCGAAACTAACTTTTAACCATAAGTTTAGTCTATTATACTTAAAGCATTCTGTACTTTTTGTACTTTCATCGTGTGCTCAGATGATGGGTCCATTTTATTACCATTTACCTATTACCATTTTAGGAGACATTTTGAAATAAAGACTACTGTCGGCATATTCCATCCATCCGTCTTCGGACCCCATTGTGGTCAGGGTCACAAGGCAACCAGGATACTATCCAGGGAGACATGGGCACAAGGCTGGAGTAGATCCTGGACGGCATCCCAATGATGGATTGGCACGTACAGTACAGTACAGGGAATTTAAAGACACCAGTTAACCTAACTGCATGCCTTTGGACAGTAGGAGGAAACTGAAGTAGCCGCAGGAACCCTGCATGACACGGAGAAGCATGCAAACACACAGAGGCAACAGTGTTCCTGACTGCCAATCCTTGTCTGTATTTTCCAAAACCAAAAATTATATTGCTAAAGCATAAAACAGGCTCAACATATGCAGTATTGCAGTGAAATTTTAGTAGCTTCTAAATTGCCTGAAATGGTGAAAGTACTATGGTTTCACACCTCTGCAAACAGCCTGACCTTAACATCAAAGGTCTCACAGCTTGTGTACCTGTTTTGTAAGGCCTGGGTAGATGGTAGCTCAGTGGCCAACCCTGTAGCCTCATACCTCTGCCACAGTGTTTACCAGTCTGCTCCTCAGGCACCCACAGACAGTCCATGTTTTTGTTCCTTCTTATGGAGTAAAAATGCGGTCTGTCTGGCAAGGAGCAGGGAGGGAGCAAAAATGTGGTCTGCCTGGCAGAGAGCTGGGAGGGACCAAAAATGTAGACTGTCTGGTAGGGAGCTGGATGGGAGCAAAAATATGGACCATCTGTGGATCCCCAAGGACCGGGTTGGGAAACACCGTTCTAATGTGTAAATCCCGCCGCTGGCATGCGCAGTTTGCAAGTTTTGTGTTTGCGCCGCTTCCACCAGGTACTCCACTGTACTTCTTCAATAGAAAAACATACAATTAGAGATTGTTGCACGTGCAACACGTGATTGAGCACATGCCTTGAAGCGGCATCCTGTTGAGAGTGTCTCCTGACTCATGCTTAATGCATCCTGGCAATAGGCTTACCTTATGTTATGCTAGTTGTACTAGATGCATGGAAATTTTACATCTCACATGTCATGACAATATACAGTAATATGTTATTTATT
>JAODKF010000046.1:11298657-11318454 GCA_026779585.1 Mormyrus proboscirostris | reverse complement strand
CTGCCCCCTGCTATGTCACAATGTCACATATGGGCTAAATGCAGAAGAGACATTTGTGCTCTCAACAATGATCACTGATCTTCTAATTCTAATGCCAAAGTAAAGCATTATTTTCCATAGTGGAGCAGGCTGGACAAACATACAAGAAAGCTTGAGGTAAATGAGGTAAATTTCAATTAAAATTTTTGATTTTTTCATAATGCATAATAAAAGTTTAAAGGCAACCTCGGGAACATTCTCAATATGTACATATAGTGTGGTCCAGGTGCAGAATGAATAGCAGAGTGGCTCATTCCTCTCTCTGTACACTAGTGCTGTAGGCTTTACAAAAGGCTGATGGTCTTCATTCCTCACCTTCTCAGTGCTCATACCAGTACAGACCACCCCACACCAGCTACACGCGGTCCTCACCTGGCACTGTTATCCAAGCACAGGTACTCTCTAGGGTCAGCAGCGCTTGCGTTTGTGGTCTTCACACCCTTGTCGATGAACAGGCCAGCCTGAAACCAGGGGCGGAAAAAAATGTGAAGCTACGGTCCTTCATAAGTGAGAAAAGGTGGGAACGTCTCCCCTGCAGAGTGGTGAAACACACCACCCACAATGCGGAGCTCTCCACAAGTCCACCAGCTAAACGGAAAAGGAAAAAAATCCACAAGGCATCACATTATCCGAAGAGATTCATCCTACATACAGCAATCAACAGAATCACCTCAAACACCTACTGACACCTTGGGAGCGCTAAAACATCTTGTAAACCATTTCAATACAAGTTACCTACCAAAATGCAATTATGTATTTGCTAACCTGATAATGACAAATTCACTTTATGGCTGAAAATAAAAATAAAACACGCCCAAGAGCTTAGATACCCAATATTAAACGATAACGAAAATTAAAGAGCATTCCTAAAGAATTCACTTTGTGTGGTTAGGGTACACTGCAGGAAATCCTTTTCCAGATAAACCGCCCAACATGTGACGGCAAAGCTTTTGCACTCAGCGATGTGGTTTTAAAGATGCATTACACTCTGGGACCAAAATGGAGACAGATGGTGTCAAGCCGCACACGAGGCAGCTCAAAGTGGGCGCAGCTGCTCGAGCTGCGGGTTGCGCGGCGAGCTCCAAGCGTCAGCCTTGCCTTGAAGTTGGAATGCACCCTGTTGTTATAGAAGACCCCCAACGGGGTGAGCTCCGCCCTCGTTTCGGGGACACGCCCGTGGGATTCGCCGGTCGAGGCCGCGTGGAAGACGAACCAGATGCCTGCATCCTAAACGACAAGCAGAAACGTGACACCCCGGCCCCCCCGACAGCTGCTCTCTTACTTTACAGAGTTGATGCACAACAAACAATAAGCTAGGATAAGTGATATTTAATGTGTAACACACAGCCTCGGCTGTCTGCTGTCCTGCGTCAGTTACTACCATGATGTGACTTAGCAGTTATTACAACTCAAACTCGATTTCACAAATGTACAGCACCAGCTACTCCAGGGGTCCATGGGTTTAAGGGGGGGTAACGTGAATCTATTCTTATCCTTTTCCAAAGACTTCTCAACACGAGTAAGCAGTTAATAATAATGCGTGTGTTGGCTTGTCCTATTTGAGACTACAAGTCTGGACAAACAGCTACAGAGAAGTTTCATAAGCCTACCCTGATCTTTAATTTCAAAAAGAATTGTTTTGCGTTTATCTATTAAATGATTCCCGCTACGTGACCCTCAGCGGCCCCGTTGATGGAGCCTGTGCCAGCCGTCGTACCTGAGAGCCCGCTGCAGCGTTGCTGATGAGGTTATTGTTTGGGTTGGCGATCCAGAAGGTGGACACGGCCCTAAAACCACATGCAACACGCACACTCAGAGGGGGGGCTGTCTTAGGAGGAAACGGGCTCACATGACCTCAACCCATCTCATAAATCTGTCCCCAACGTCAATAAAAGAGCAGAAGGGTTCCTGACGTTCCAAAGTGCCCACCCGCCGTCACATAAAACCCAACAATCTACATTCCTCCCTCACCAAATGCAAACCATGGCCATGCGTTGCCCTTTGCTACTTTAGAAAAAAAAGGGCCATCAGCAAACGGAACATGGGCTTCTTCCTTGAATTCGCAGAGACCACGCTCCAGCTGTCTGAGAAGCAGCGAGCTGTTAGACACACGCCCAGCATGCGATGGGCCCAATCAGGCACCCACAACACATGTTATCCCTTAAAAGTGTTTTTAATGAACACCCTCATACATAACAGTGAGGTTACACAGCAAAACATGGGTGTCTCTGGATTACTCTGCTATCAGTTTACCATTTTGATTTGTACTTGAGTTTAATTTTTAATTTCTAAAGGATTCAGATAAATACTTTAAGCCATGCAAAATTTATAAAAGTAAAACTGCTTTTTAATATAGGACGACAGAAAACACACGGAGCACAATTAAGTTAAAGAGGAGTATCTCATTTCGAGAATGTTTTGTTTTTCTTAAACATCAGTGCAGCGCCACTGGTGAAATGTGACTTTGAGCGTGTAGTATGTGAAAACGTGAAACGACATGGGAAAAAAATTACATTTTTTGTAATGGAGTTCAGATATTTCAGTTAAGCAAATACAACACTGAAGCTAAAACCATTAATATCTTTAATTAAATATGCCTATATAAGCCTACACAATTTTGACAAAAAAGGGTAAAAATTTGTGCAAAAATAATTTTATACAAAAAGGTTAATCTCCGCCTGTCTGAAGGCATGTTCATGTACATACGAACACGCACCTTGGCGTGAGACACTTACTTGCACTCCGTCGCTGGTACCGGGATGTAACTCCCATAAACATTGTTTCGGATGGAGGTGCACATGGTCTCATTGCGGTCTGTGGGTAGGATGGTACCCGGCTTGGTAACCAAGCCCAGATTGTGAAAGAAGGTGTTCCGTTGCTCAATGCCATCTTCCAGGAAAAAGCAATGCCCCAGAGTGTGGTAACCAACAACATCCTTTATCTAGGGGGAAAGAAAAAAGAAAAAAAAAAAAACAACACAACAACAGTGATGGAACATAACAGGAAAGCAGGAGATCACATTTAGGAAAGTTAACAGGGTATTAAACTACAAACTGTGTGGGTGAATGTTATGAAGAACATGTTCTAAAGTAGAAAAATCCTAGAAACGTTTTCATTAAGGTATATAAACACGATGTGCACTAAGAAAGAACATTCAAGAAATGCCTTACGTACTTGTAAAAGGTAAGCAATAAGCCCAGCACGATGTCATTTAGACTGTGTGAACTGATGTGACCTTATGCTTGCGTTAGCATGTGAGTGTGAACATCAAGGTCACAGAGGTACCACGCTTTCGGTATCTCCCGGCAAGGAGCTCACCAGCAGGCCATGGGTGGCATGCACGGTGATGCAGCGGGAGAAGCAGTGGTGGATGGACAGCGCGTCTACGGAGGTCGGCAAGCTGTAGCCGCCGCGCTGGTCCACGTCGCCGCACATGTGGAAATGCAGCGGATAGCTGCCCCGGACCTGCTGCCCCATGTGCTTCAGCTCCACGTGGGACAGGTGCACGGCACTGAAGTTCCCGAGGATCTACAAAGGCAGAGAGGTGGCAGATCCGGTTACTAATGAGATGCGAGAGAGAGAGAGAGAGAGAGAGACAGAGAGAGAGGAGTCACTGCATACACAGAATACGACAGTGATACTATATTCATCTCCATGGGGAATATATATGTGTGTGTGTGTGTGTGTGTGTGCGCATGTGGAGTTACACTGTGAAACCAAAAACATCTGGTTTTAGACCTATAATTTATTAGTACGGTGCAGGGCTTTGCTTTTACAGCCAATACAGCATCAATTTGTCTTGGCAATGATAGATACAAATCCTGCATGGTGACCATAGGGATTTTCAGAACATCCTTCTTGCAAAACAGTGGCCAGGTCTCCACGTGATTCTGGTGGAGGAAATCGTTTCCCTGACTCCTCCAGAACACCCCAAGTGGCTCGGTAATATTCAGATCTGGTTCAGTGCAGGTCATGGGAGATGTTCAACTTCACGTCTGCACTTTGATTCAATGGGTGAACATGGTCCTCTAGAATAGTTTGGTTCTCCTCAGCAGTGACACACTCATCAAAAACAAATTCTGGGCCTGGGGAATGCCATGATATTGCAGCACAAAGCATCACTGATCCACTCTGGGGACCCGACAGTCTGGTGTGTGTGTGTGTCTCTAATATGTGCTAAAGACCCAAAATATGTAACAGCGTTTCCTGAAAGCTCCATGTACATAACGGTTAAGGTATTTAGTGGTAAATTATGGTAGTTGGGTTAGGCTTTATTTATTGTTTTGGGCTTTTTTTTCTTAAAAGTCCTGGTTCAGGTACCATTTTAACACCAGTATCGGGGCCAACCATAACTGTGACCTGCGGTATAGTGAGACTCATTTTCAGGGGTAGACCCCGGAGGTGGTACGATGGGACATGGGCACACACAGACCTTGATCTGTCCCCCAAAAGTATCATAGGTGAAGAACTGGCACCAGTTGTTTCCATAGCAGGCGTTCTCAGTCTCCCCTTGGATGAGGATGTTCCTGGTCAAGAGGCCCACCTCTGCCCTCATATCGATCCCATCGAGGATCTCGCCCACGTGGGTGAATTGGGGTTTTCCTGGGAGGGAACGAAAGAACGAATGTCATCAGTAACTCACCCACTCAGAGCCTGGAGGGTCGAGGAAGGACAGAGGATGAGACAGGGAGCCCTACTGGGGAGACAGGACAGGGCTGACAGATATGCACACATGCAGACACACTGTTTGAAGTAGATGGCTGTCATTCCCTTGTTAAATAAACCATTCTGTCGCTGATACGATCACCAGAGACTCAACACCAATCGCCTTACAACATGAACGCGTAAAATTCTGTATCTACTGACACAGCTGGCAGTCATACGTGAAGTAGTATCTTACAAGAGGAAGTCCTCTGTTGTCGGGCACAAAAAACAGGCAGTGCCAACAAGAGGAAACGCGTCTTCCGGTCCACCCAGGAAAGGCAGGCTCTCTCCGCGGCAGGCTTTGCCAACGGCACGGAACGGCTGCTGCACGTGTGAAGATGCTGCCCGCAGGCCACGCCGAGCGGTGCGCTTTACAGCCGGTGCCATATACCACAATCTGTTACCCATCACACTACGAAGAACTGACTTCCCTTCTGCTTTTGGCACTTTGACACCTGCCAAGTGTGACTTATGGCCAAGACCACATCCGCTCTCTCAAAGGCCTCCTGGAAATCCATCAACTTGTTACCAGAACCTTAGATATTAACTTTTGCATAACACCAATCCTTATTACTAACAAATCCTCAGATACCAGCTTTGGCATGATGCTAATCGTTATAGCACATTCCTGCAGTCAACTAGTAGGTTTCTTTGTGGACAGTGGGCACGAGGCAACAAACAAGATGTTTTAAATGCTACTGCTGAGCAGCTCTGTTTCTGGAAGGCCTTTATAAGCCAGGCAATGTATACACAGTGAAATATGAGAATTGGTTACAGCAATAATGTAGAGAATAGACAGACTTGCATAAACCTCCACATAACAAGACACTGGGCCAAACAAACAAATATGCCCTTGTAGGACTGGCCATGACAACACTGCGGCTGTAAGACCCCAGACTTGTTTCAAGTTTATTTTTCAGTACTGAAACGGAAATAAAGGTGAAAACGGTGTCATGAAGGGCTACTGAAGTCAACAAACAGGAAAACGAAGAAAGAGGTCAGAGCATCTTCATTAGTTACAGTCCATTGATCCAGTGACCAGGAAGGGCGAGTGTTTCGTGCAAACCAGGGTTTTGGATTTATTACCAAGTCCGTCCTGCACCATCTCAAATTGCAGAAGTTATTTTGCCATGGTTACTGAAACACCACAAGGAGGCCCCCGTGTTGGTTTAATTGGCTAGTCACTGAAGTTCAGTTTTTTTCAGGAATGTCCTCAAATATCTGAGACTCACTGGTTTAAGCACATTCATCGCGACGTCTTCTGTCACAAAACTCCGATCGGGTTAAATAAATAAATAAAAAAAAGCAGCACCTTGTAAAAATCTAATAAGACACTGACGATAACAGAATTCAGTAGATATAAGATGAATGCACACTAAAGTCAGTCAGAGCATTTTATTCAACCCCAAAGGGGATAAAAAAAAAAATAAATCACCAAAAGGGACAGTCTTACCAAAGTAAAAAAAAAGAATGAAAGTAGAATATAGTGTGAACTCCCCTCACAAGAACATCTGGTAACATTAGCTTGAATTAATAATTGGTAATAATTTACTGCTTGGCAACTGTTTGCTCACAAACACACAGCAATTAGTTATGTAGTTAGCAACATCCTAACTAATGAGCCATTCCTAACGAAGAATATCATGTTTTGGAACGTGCATGTCTCTCTCAGTGATCCTTATGTCTCCCAACAAAATAAACACATTCAAAGCTTCATTCCAGATACATTAAGTAACATAATTCTTTAAATCCTCATTAACTGTAGCAACTGGTGATCTTTAAAGAAAAAAAATCACTGATGAAGTGCATCACTGTCACACAAACAGAAACCATGACAAATGCAGAGCCGTTGCCCAACCTTGTATGCGGACCTGGTTCTGGTTACACTTGGGACAGGGCAGCAGGGTGAATTCCTCAGCCTGGTACATGGAGTAGTCGGTGCTGGCGACCACGATGCGATCTCCCGGCCCCCAGCTCCGTGCGTCATCCTTCAGGTTAAGCACCACCTGGTCTACAGCATCCACCTGGAAACCGGATATGGGGAAGCCTGGAAGACAAGGGGAAGTTTTCAGGAGAAAGACAAAGCCAGCTATTGTCCATGTGCACATGCATAACAGAATGAGGCATTAAGCTCACTTAGTGCAAGAATCACAAATTGCAATCATGTGTAATAAGACAGTAGATAGATAAATAATAATATAACATTAAGAAGGGACCTCTATACCAATGATGACAGATAAAGCGACAGGCAGATCTCTCTCTCTCATCTGATAACTATTACTGAGCGACATCATCATCATCATCATCATCATCATCAAGTACACCAAGTCGTATCTTAGGTTAGAAGATGCTCTCGAGCCAGCACTGCGACGCTTTCGAGCCCGGACGACGACAGGCGTGACGCACCGTTCTTCCACTCGCTGTACGCAGTGACACTGAAGCGCACCCCGTCCACCGTGATGAACTCCTTGCGCGCCAGTGCCTGTCCGCCCGTGTCGTGGTTCTCGTGCTCCCGCACATCCTCCGCGCAGGAGCCGTTTCCGCCCCCCACCACAGACACCAGAGCCCACGCTTGCCTGGGAAATGGGGGGCGAGGGGGGGGGTTACAGTCGATGTGTGCCTTCGCAGTCAGCTGACTTTTTTCAAACAAACATGGGGCAAAGGGGCTTCCTAAGGAGATTGGAAGAAACCTGCAGAAGTTCTTGATATACGTGATGACACTGTGTTCCGGAATCATTACCAGAAGCAGCACAGTGGAGACACGATCGCCGGATACAGCAGAGAAAAACAGCACTGACACTCTGACCCTGGTGCAAAGTTTCCCTGAGCCACAATGTACTGGACAAGAACCTGGCAAGCAGAGCAAGTTCTCCATTAACATCAGATATCACTTAAGAGTGCTGACCTCAATCCAGATAGAAGAATGTCAGAGGTTCTCACATTCCCCTTCTAGGGCACATTAGAAAGTCAGCGGTGACTGGAAAGGCTACTCTTCCTTCACACTCATCATCGTTTACTTTTAAACGCTTCTTTAGTGTGTGATTGACAGGAAATAAATGCATCACCCCACTTCCCCTTTTTTAAGATGACGTTTTAATCTCAGAAGATGGAACAGCATGACAGGTCAGCGGTGATCCAGCGAACACGCGGGTAATACTGAGTAATGCCACAGAACAACAGCACTTTGCAGCTTATTTTCACTACCCTAATTTAAAGCAGCCGTACAGTACTCTCATTTCAGAGTTTAACCTTCCAGGACGCTGCAGACACTGCTGAGAACAGATACCATATTCTTTTTTCACACTGTGTTCCTGAAGCACTCCGTCCCGGATAAACGCACAAGAACAGAGTCAATCCAAAACCGGGCCCCACAGGGGCGACGGTGACCCGGAGCAAGCGCTGACGGGATGGGGCGTATACGCTGCCCCGCCTGAACCGGGCCCAGTGGTCTCACTGCAGGAAGCGTCTAGCCCAGCTACAAAAAGAAAAAAGGCTTATTTTACTGGCAGTCAGGATGTGCAACTTTCCAACAGATGCCATTCTTTCCAATGGAGAGCGGCGTTTTTAAATCCCACTTACGACACCGCACAGCTCCCCGGCTGCTGCCAACATCGTTACAGACCTCAGCTCGGGCATTGCTCTCCGATAGGATGTGACAGGATGAGTCAGCGCATTTCTGCACTGCGTGTGTTACTCTGGCACAAGCACTGCCTCTTAAACAAACGCATAGACCAGGCTTCCATCCAAAATGGTGCAGTTGGGGAAAACAAAAAATTCCATCCATCCACCCACAAGCACCTTTTTTGCATTAAGGATGTGGTCAGAGGCAGCGTTCAAGAATAGTTAAACTGTGCTATAAATGCCGGGTAAATCTATACACCCAAAAACAGCAACACATTTAATAAGAGCATTTAAGTGAAATAAATAATGCAGCTACACCAGCTGCATAAGCTATAGGTTATATGGGAATCCATTCTAGCAATGAGTAATACAGGCCAGGCATGCGTCAGCCTGCAAGCCACCTCGCCCCGCTTCCAGTGTAACGTTCATGTCACCTAGACTAGCATATGTATGAATACGTTAATCTGCACAAGCCCCAGACATAAGCAGCATCCAGAGATCACAGCATCTAACAGCCCTGTGTTTGATCGATTATGCCTGTTGGTCTGGAGTATCCAGGCGCTTACACGTTTAATGTGTATGCACATGCCATTTCGGGGCCATTCCAAATTCCAGTGACTTCCTCTCATCGGCCCACACAGAATTAACATCACACTGCCAGCCCAACTTCAGCAGGAGACTTGAAACAAATGACCCAATAAATGTATCAGTGAGCGCCAGGATGTGTCAGGATCTGCTGCATGCCAGGTCTCCTAGCCGTTTTGTTTTTTCCTGGAACATCTCTAACTGCCGCACACTGAATTTCCTATCATTGTTTAGATGATCTATGATCACAGAGAGCTGAGCGTAGACTGCATATAGCAAAGAGCTGTTAAGCTGCATCCCTGGGGCCACCACACTCCATCTGTCATCCACTGTAGCCACGTTCAGCATATTTTAACATCTGAAGAGCTAAACAGATATACAGTCCCAGGAATTAAGTTATATTCTTATATTTCTGTTGAAACCTTCACACTGGAAGTAGCATTTCATTCACTGCAGAACCGGGCGCCCTGTAGATAAATAAGTTAACACACAAGTGTCATTATCACTGACGCAAGCATTTACTTCAGAACTTGAATTTTACCCTTTTAGCAGTTCCGAGTGGAATCGCCAATACCCAGTCCTAGTTGTTACATATTTACAGGTTTTAGTATTTTTATTTCTAGGGTGACGGAAAGTTGTAAGACTTTGCTGACTACTACAAACGTTGTGATGTGCTGCCATTGACTATTTCTGTGGTTCATGTTCTTTGCACGAGAGGCCCAAAGATAAATCAATCATGACTTTAGCTTAACAGTATTTCAAACGGTAATGGGAAGTATTACACGTTTCTGATTTTCTCTCACTCCAAAACCAGCAACTTCATTTTCATGAACAACACTGCCCGAGAGGAGGTAGGAGCTTTCACCTACCTAGGCAGTGTTGTGGATACCACCGGAGGGACGGATGCAGACATCAGAAGCAGAATCAACAAGGCTAGAGCGGTGTTTAACATGCTCAGAAAGATCTGGAGCTCAAAAAACATCTCCACCAGCACTAAGATACGCATCTTTGACTCCAACGCGAAACAAGTGATGCTGTATGGATCTGAAACCTGGAGAACAACAACACACACAAGAGGCTGCAAACATCCATGAACACCTGCCTAAGAAGGACACTAAACATTTGGTGGAAAGACAAGGTGAACAAT
This sequence comes from Mormyrus proboscirostris, assembly GCA_026779585.1. NCBI lineage: Eukaryota > Metazoa > Chordata > Actinopteri > Osteoglossiformes > Mormyridae > Mormyrus > Mormyrus proboscirostris. The sequence goes on along the minus strand of JAODKF010000046.1, from coordinate 11,308,358 downwards.
GTGGACCTGTGGAAAAGAACAAGTCAAGACCCCATAGATGTACAAATCCAGAAGAGGAAATGGAGTTGGATTGGTCACACCCTCAGAAAACCTGCCACAGATATTATCCGTCAAGCCCTGAAATAGAGCCCCCAAGGGTAAAGGAAACGAGGCCGTCCCAGGAACAGTTGGAGAAGAAGTGTAGAGGCAGAACTGTCCGAGAGTGGGCTCAACTGGGGAGAACTCGAGCAAAAAGCCATTGATAGAGTGAAGTGGAGGATATTCGTCAATGGCCTGTGCATCCAAGAGGAGCAAAGGGTTTAATGAATGAAAATGATTTTCTCTCACTTGATTTTGGAATCAACAGTTATAGTTGCCATTTAGCTGTAGTTTTTATTTTATTTTTTATATTTTATTTCAGTCTATAGAAATGTTTTTAATTATAATCCTGCCTTGTGTAATATTAATATATAGTGCACGGTTAGTTTTAGTAAAATTCTTATTACATACATACCACACTTCATAGACATGACGCTTAAAAATAGTTTTGCCAAGCACATTGGCCCTAGAAGGATGAATTTTTAAGACCGTGGTTGGTCTGCCAGGGCACATGCTTTCGCGAGAAATATGAATCAGCTCTGAGCTGGTATATATAAACACTGTTTGCCAATATCGAGGTTAGAAAAAAAAAAAATCAAGGTTATGTCCATATATCATGCGATAAGTTGATAATGTAATTATCATGACAGGCTTAGTCTTGGGTACAGATTTGGGCTTCCCCAAGCCATTAAGCAGCAAAATTAAAAAATATATACGCTAATTAAATCAAGTTCACTCAAATCACTCTCAAACTGGCAGAACTGTGCTACTAGGATGGTCTGAAAGCCTTAAATCTGGTTTTTGTTCTTGGAACCATTAAACCCTCTTGACATTTCAGGAGCTTTTTGTTTGATATATCAAAAAGCAATAAATTCAAGGGGCCACTGACATTGTGTCAATAATCCCAGTTGTGCTCTAAACATCCTGAGGCTTTCATTTCACATGCTTGGTGTCTGAAGGGAAAAACTTCCTTTTAAGTCAGGCCTTGCCTAGAAGCTGAATTTGTAAATAACAAACGTTCCAAATCTCCAAAATCAGAACACTTTCCAGCCTCTTTGGCATTCCCTGGCACGGCTGGTATCTCATCCGCATTCCCAAAGGAGGAGCTCCGAAAAATTAAGTCCTCATGTTGTTTTTGTAGAAGGGCGGCATTTCAAAATTACGCAGCTATTAGGACATGCAAAGCGCAAGCATATTTCGGGTCGCCTCATTCAGTCACAGGGTGCGACAGCCATCCCAAAATCACGTGCACGGGGGATAAACAACGGTGCTGGTTCAAAAGCAGAAGACAGGATCACCTCTTTCAAGAAATTTGCTGCAAGATGCTTCTGGAAGGGCAAACACTCTCTGGATTTTTTTGCTGATGAAACATATCAAGCGGGAGTGTCATATGACCTCACAGCCCCAATGTACGTGTGTGCGCGTGGCCTGTTAGTAACTGAAAACTAACACACACAGCAGCATTTGAGACACAGTTAGCGTGGGCAAAATGCAAAGTCCTCCTCTTTAACATGACCAAGAGCCAGGCTGCAGAGTACAAAAAAAAAAAAAAAATTGCTCAACTTTGCCCAACAAAACTTTCCCAAAACAATCCTCTATGAGGCTTTTTAGCTAAATGACACATCCATACCAGAATAAGATACTTGAGCTATCTTCTAATAACTAAAAAATCTGACACACTAAACGATTTTGTATATCACATTAGCACTAGTTCAGTATACTCCCTGAAGCCCGTGGCATTGGGGCGTTAATTTACAGCCCGGAGAACAGCCAAAGCTATAAAACGCTTGGGGAAAGCACAGTGGGTAGCTTATGGCTGAGTTTATTACCCAACAATACTCCAATCTGAGGCCTTAGTGTAAAACCTGCAATTTACCCTGTCGTTCATACATAGTGAAAATTTTGTTTTATATCCATGCGACTACATTTTTTAAACTCATGCTTCCGATTTTACTTGTAGCCATTTTAAGTTAACTATTGATTTTTTTTTTTTTCCTCCAGCCTATTATAATAAGCAGTTCTTGGGTTGACCAATCAGCTCTCGAGGTTGTTCTGGTTACCTGTACTTGAGATCGTTGACGTAAGAACTTCCCAGAATGCTCTCGATGGTCCTCTTAGTCTCCTCCAGAAGACTCTTGGCAGCCGAGTCTCCCACAGCCATGGCCACGATGCGGCCCGGGGGCAACCCTTTCAGCAGCTCGTGGAGCTGCCTGCTGTCGTTCTTCGAGTCGTGCGTGTCGAAGCGGTTGGAGTATATGACGGTGGCATTGTCCTGGTCCACCACTCGCAGGTTTATGCCTCGGCTGAAGTTCCTCTGGAAAGCATAGCCGCCAGAAGCCAGTCCCGATGATGGGACAGTCTTGGTCAGCATTGTCCAGGAGAGCTTCTGGGCCCCGTGGAGCTCCAGCGTTCCACCTGCTCGCACCCCGATAAACTTCCTGCCCAGGTCAGGTAGGCTGTAAGAATCAGGCTCGTCAGAGCGGCCCACCAAGGTGATGGTGGCGGTGGACCTGTAGCGGCACTTTGGTGCACCGATGTGCAACGCGCCCCCGTCCTCAATAAGAATATGCCGAGTCCTGAGGGTGATGTTCTTGGAGCCGTCGGGATCGTCGGCAAAAACAAGCATACCTACAATAACAAAATTAAATCATTCATTAGGAAATATTCACTAAGAACACAACCAAAACAAAATGGACTGGTACATTATGCACCCAATGAAACGGCAGAAGATCCGAACCAAGAGGCATGTGACATTTTATGAATTCAATGCTCCACGCCATAAATCATTCAAATCAATAACAGAAAACAATCGCAGAAATACAACCCAGATGTTCTGATCTACAAAGGACACATTTCTGTTATCCACTATGGGACACAGAAGCGTTTTAACCACAAAACGCAGACGTAGCAGAAGATGCACCTCCGCTCTGGATAATGACAGAGTGCAGCGTCGCCGAGGCGTCCAGCCGGAGCAGCCGGCCCTTCTTAATGACCGCTGTCCTCTCCAGGCTGTGCCCTGGCTTCCAGCTGCTGAGGGAAGGGTTGTGGTGAGGGCAGTTTTCTGCAGGGGAACGGCAAGCAGGGACACGCATTAGAGATGGACGCATTTCCATTTGAAAAGACAAGCGCTAACAGAACAGAGAGCTGGTCTGAAAGCTGGCAGACTGATCTTCATAGGGTGTTCAGGGTGAACATTAATTCTGACTTTCCACCAGCTGTGACACCTCTGTCCCACTCAACGGGCAGCACCTAACAATACAAGCGGGCGATGTTAAGTGTCCTGACGTTCACCATTGGTACCAAAAGTTGTCCACTTCATCTTCACAGTCAGTAAAGCTCAGAGTTTCATCCACATTTTCCAATCTCAAATGCATTCCGACAGTCTACAAACCTTCAAAGTATCAACTGTCCATTCAATCATCATGGTTACTGTTAACATAATTAGAGAGCCAATGATTTATGAGGAAAAAGAAAAACCAGGAAAGCTATGAACAAACATTTTACTGGTAAAGGGTTCTGTGGGATTTGTGGAGACTTAGGTTCATCACCCCCTCCTAGTAGGTTCTTAGCAGTTGGAAAGTGAAGTGCAAATTGCTTTAATTACTGCAGAAATTTGTTCAGTTGGGAACGCGATTGATTGGCGAAAACTCAAACCTGCACAAATCACAGTCTGGTAGTATCAAGATTTCTGAAACCTAAGACAGCAAGCGTGGCCAGTGCATCCTTACGTTTGCCGATTTTTGCTTGGGATGCACCTCCCATCAGAAATACCTGGTCTATGAGAAGATACCAGGAAATAAATCAGGCTCCATTTCAGTGGTCATGCCGTTCAGGGACATTAGAAGCTTTGCGGAGCGAATTATAAATCTATGATTTTCCTAACATAAGTGCAATATCATCATTATATAAGTGAGTATCTGTACTAATACAGGCATAAGTCTCTATTCAGCCACTTACTTCTAGACATCCTCGTGCTTTAGTACATTATTCCGGAGCTCAACCCGGCTTATTTCAAATCAACACCACATCAAAGGAAAAAGAATGAGAAAAAAAACATCATTTGGCGTACTACTGAATATTGCTGCTGCTGCTGATATAATGGCCGCCATCTGTGTGCTAAACCCATCGGAGAACACATGAGCCGTGCGGTGCTATAAACACACACAAGTCATACAGGCCAAAGGCCAAACCACATCAGCTGTCGAGAGGAAGCCGCTGTCACAGGCCCCATCCCAACCAGTCCGACTCACCGTCCAGGATGTCCTTGGACAGACTCAGGGCCAGAATGAGCACGAGGAAAAAGGCTCCGGCCGAGACGCCGAAACAGATGAGCGTGTTCCTGTTCTGCCGCAGGATAGGAACTCGCTCCCTCTTTTGCTGCTCCTCACACACCGAGAGGGTGGCGGGACGTTCGGGGGGAGTCGACGGCTTCAGCGCGGACGGCGTCCTCGGAGGAGGCGGCGAGCGCACGGGGGCGATCCTGCCCGGGATGTACGCCGGCGGCCTGTGCGTGCTCCCGTTGGAGGGAGGCAGGAACATGGGGGCAGGGCTGGGGCCATCATTCACCTGCATGGTATCAATCTGCTTCCTTCCAAGCACGAGATAAGGAACATCACCATAAGGACTGCCATCAATGAAAAGACAAACATAGTCAAATTCTTACATCTTTATGTACCGTTATTATTCATGTACAGTTTCAAGTTGCACCTCAGAAATTCAAAAACTTTCCTGTAGGATTACAGTGTACATCGTTTGACCCAAAATTAAGCTTTTTTTCCCATGCTTCACCTTGAAGATGATCACTGACTAATAATAATTATTGATATTTTTATTGATCCCCATGGGGAAATTGTCTTTTTCCTCCTCCGTCAACCTGCTCTTTGTAGAGTAGACTGTCAATGAAGGGCAGCTGCCTACAGCGGTGCCCAGGGAGCTGGGGGTTAAGGGTCTTGCTCAAGGACCCACAGACATGCTGAGGCTGGGTTTGAACCAGCGATCTTGTGATTACAGGCACACAGGCTTAGCCCACAGAGCCACACGCTGCCTTACATAAAAACAATAAGCATCAGTAAGCTATTTTCCTTCAGGATTCAGGACTACTCTGATTATAAATTCATAGTCATTTCATTTAAGCTCTACAACAGACTGGCATCTCACAGAGAATGACCCTGTATCAGATAAGCAATCTGAGGATGGATGGACTGGGTGGTGTTACGGATGATCTCATTTAAACAAAATGTGCATTCATTAAAGTTCTATTACTGGTGTAGCTGTGTAAACAACAAGTAGGGAGAAGATGTGTAGCTGCATGATGCAGAAAGTCTGACATAATCACCACCTTCCTCCCAGAAGTAGATAAAATGAATTTTCCTAAGATAAAATACATTTTATGGTGTTGAATACATTACTGTCTGAACTACCCCATTATAACAAAGAGATTCAACAGTGCTTGAAAATGCCACAAAACACGAGTCTCTAACAGCAAAGGTGTAAAAATCATGAAAGAATAACAGCAAAGTCACCCAGAAAGAGCTTCCTTGCTGTAATTCATGCCATTTTTTTACATTAATGATTCTGCCAAGAAAAGTGAAGAGTGGACTGAGTACAAAGCTTCAGCAGAGCTACTCAGAAACTCAGCAAGAATGGCGGATCACGATTTAGTGACTGATACCATGCGTTGGCATAGTACCATTAACTAATGTTTCCATGTCCATTTCCACACGTGGCAACTATGCCCACAGATCTCTAACATTTAAAATATCGAGTTAACCTACTTTACGTAAAAATCACATATGATTTTAAATCATTACAAAATTATTCTATAAGATCAGTGCCAGATAAGGGCTCGCCTAGTTGTCGAGGAGTCTTAAGGTCAAACCCCAGGAGGGTTTCCCCCCCCCCCCCAGTAGCGCTGTAGGGGGCGCTATGACTGAATCCCTCGGGTAAAGCCTTAGTAAATCCGTAGAGCAATAGTTTAACTCCTAATACTAACTTTACCGGAGGGGTCTTACTCCCCTATTTAAGCACGATAGTTAATCTGACTTACTAGAGAGAAGCATATGTAAGGCACTTTGAACAAAATCATAAACGAAACGCAAAAGGCATGGAAAAGGCTGTGCTGAGATTCCTGGGGTTAAAGCATCAGTTTTCCATGAAAAGCTCCACAGACCGAGAAGTGAGCACCTATACCGGCTGTTTGTTTATATGGGGGAAATGCATATCAAGTAGGGATGATTGCAGTTAGATGAGAAACAGACACGGCTGAACAAAGGACTGCAAAAGCGGAGAATCTGTTGTGTCTATAGCTTGGGGTGCAGAGCTGCCAAATGCAGGGGGAAAAACAGCCTTATCGTATTTCGGCGTTAGGAAGTGCAGGCTGCTGATTCAGCCGTCTAAAGCCGTCACGCAAAACGAAATCAACCGCGTCACAAGTAGTTTCTGTCTTTTTACCAAGAACTTGAGTTATGGAGAAGTTAAGTCATTTACCAAGATCCTTTTCCATTTCAACTGTACATCAAAAATGAACAGAGCTTTAGAAGATCTACCTACGAAGATATGTGCATATATAGGGGGGGGAAAGGTTAGCAAAACGACACGGCAGCATCCACGTTTGCGGTTAGTAATGTGGACAAAGTCGGCTAATGCATACCGGGTCATGACTAGCATTGACTTACCAGCAGCTCCGGAATGACTTCGCCGAAGAAACTCCGTGTTACTGTATGTCTGTGTGAATCAGGTCCCATCCAGCGTCATGCATGCTAGGCTGCGTTACACTGAGCTTGCGGGGGCTCGCTTACCGCTTATAAAGCTCTTATTTCACTTGCCATCCAGCTCTGTAAGGGACGCGGAGCGGACTGCCCTCCCCAAGCAAGCTACCGATGCGGCTCTGTCTATGGCGGCTCTGTCGCTTCTTACACTTTTACATTGTGTTTCAGTGTACAGCCAAATGCAGCTCGCAGAGGAAGTGAGGAAGAGTATTGGAGACCAAGGGAAAAAAGGAGTGGTCTAATAAAGAAAGAAAGAAAAAAAAAACTGACAGTCCGCCCGCAGACCCGGTGCTCCACGCACTCCTCCTAGTGTCATAAAGGAAACACTTAAAAGGTCGCTAAATGTGGCTGTTAAATCTCTAGATTTGACCATGGACGTCGTTAAGTCCGATCACTAGCGGCTGTAGCCCTGAGTATTTTAGCCCCGATGCAAATCTTCCTTCAAAAACAAAAAAGTCAAGCCCCAGGTAAACTTGGCTTAGCCCCTGATCTTTTCAATAGCTAGAAACTCCCTTGGGTTTGACCATCCATCCTACCATTAAGCAGAAAGTTCTAACAAATTTTGCTGAAAGATTTCAGGTAGTCCTTCATTTAGAAGTTATTAATAAACTATAGGCAATCTCTGCAGGTTACAAATGAGCTTTCCAATGGGGAATTCTACTTTGTGGGGAACAGATATGAGAGAAGTTTCAGATTTTGAGCTTAGCAGAACCTAAATTATAGCATCGACAAGTGCTGGCACAATGTGTGGCAGAAAAAGAGTGAAACAAAATGAAAATGTGAATTTACAGATTTTTGCAAACGTCGTAGCAGTCCTGGTGAAAAGATCAACAAAAAGCCTCTATGACCAAGAAGTCTGACCACAGATATGTGATCCAGAAAAGTGTGGTCAGGAAAACAAATCCATATACTTACCTTTTACATGAAGGCTGGGTTTAGATTGGCTTTCAACTCTGCCATCAACCATGTCAGAGCACATTCCTAAAAGAATGCATGAGAACGTAATTAAAGTTCAACAAGTACAATCAGGAATGGAATTGCCATTGTTTTTATTGGAAAGTTTGTGAGGCTGTACAAAAGACTTGCAGAGAGAAATCATTGTGTTTTAAAAAGAATTTATTTCACATTATCAGTTCCCGTTAAACTAAATGAGTTAGTGAAGGTAGATTGAAGGTTTCTACCCCACATTAAAGTATAGTTAACAGCAACGTGCTAGTAGTCATTTTCAAAGCTTTAAGGAAGCTGATAGAATTTACACACGTTTTCATGTTTTTTCTTCCCCTCCCCCCACTCCACCCTAGATGTCAGTTTCTGGCTTTGCCTGAATCTAGATTTCATCATCTCTTTGTGGTGATACTTAGCACAGACTGACCATTGTCCATGCCATCGGCTGGCGCTCCATCCCGGGCTGTTCCCTGCCTTGTGTCTGTAGCTTCCGGGACAGGACAAGTGGGTGCAGAAAGGTGGGTGGTTGGTTGGTTTGGGGGGGGGGTCTATTGCAGTGTTGGTGTGGTTTCTAATATTACCCCCCCCCCCCCCCTACAGATATACATTTGTTTCTTCCATACATACTTTTATTCTGTCTTGAGAAGGATTGCGCTAAGCCCACATTCACTGCTGATTTGTAACAGCCTTCTGTGGTTTTAGTAGCAGTAGTGCAAAAATCGAGTTTCTGCTGCGCTGAACTGCCATTTACACATTCCTACCGCAAGATCAAAAGCTGGGGTGGATTTGGGCAGATATCACTGTTTGTGAGGCTGTGTTTGCTATGAAAAAAAACAGCTCATTCTTTTGGTAAAATGTGCTTGCGACTAAGACAGAGCCAAAACATCAGGGCAACAAACTGAAATGATTATGAAAACTCAACAGGTGGAATAAAAACGAAAGCACCACACTTTGTGCGGTGGGAAAGTGCCCTTTGCAGCTGCACGTTTGCTGAAAGAGGAGGCTGCCCTGCTAGGACAAGACAGCTTGGCCCATGCCGTCTCAGCAATGGCGACAGCGCGCTCTATGGCGTTCAACGGCCGCGTGGACCGTTACACATCCTCACCAGTGACAACCACAGCGACACGGCTGGTGTGCGAGGACACGCTAGAGTGCGACCCCGAGCTCAGGGACCAGAGCGACATTTGTGTCACTTTGGCTTTGCTCTTGGCTACGTTAATCTGTTGCAGTAGAACTGAAATCAATTTTTACTTTTCATGCAACGTAAAATATGATCCTTTAAAATGTATTAGTTTCTCCCCCCACCCCCTGAAAAATGCATCTGTGTTCCTATCTAGAATGGTCAGCATGTGGCCCGTGCCTTAGAACCCTGTGTATGGAAGTCTGCCAGTTCAAATGTTACAACTGGCACAGTAATCATATTGCTATTGGGCCCTCGAGAAAGGCCTTTAAGTACAAAAACTACTCTGGAGTGCTGGACAAATGGCCAAGCCTGAGCGCAGACCCCAAGCATCACTCTCACTTGTATACGTCTGCCCCTCCTGGGTGAACAAGTTGGGTTATATGGGGAAAAAAAAAAAAAATAATAAAAAATAAAAAAATCCTATACACTAGTACAAATGGCAACAGTACAATTTTTACAGAGAATCCTTCACACCTTCATTTCATGAATGAGAGTGTAATCAGTACTCAGATATTTTACAAAGTGGTGGTGGGTATTATTGTAATCAATGAAACAGGGATACTGATCAAGCTTCTAGTGTACTGTAAGAAATTATGTGCTGTATGAAATGTAACAAGGAACCCCATTCAAAGTTCCTGCATATCGAAAGTCAAATTCCTGCCACTTGAGGGAGCAAAACACTATCACCCCCCCCCCCCCCCCACACACACACAATGAATAGTACAATA
>JAODKF010000046.1:11269919-11280808 GCA_026779585.1 Mormyrus proboscirostris | reverse complement strand
GGGGAGATGGCCTTGACTGAGAAGGAACTTGAATCTGTTGGAAGTTGAATACAAAGCCAATGGAAGCCTGTTTACCAATGAGACTCGTTCTTTTGCTATGCAAATACACACAGCTTCCCTCTGTTTAAATAAGGGTGTTCAGTCGAAACTGCCTACTGAAAAGCAAAACGACTACCATTACCCAAAAACCACTGAAGGCAAGTCAATATTTAAGCCGTAGGCTAATTTGCACCACTGTGCAAATTATACAGAAGGAATGGAAGTGCAGAAATGGTAGAAGAGGTGAAGGAAATGAAGGACAATCTATAAGAGATTTGATGGACTCTGCAGGTGCTCCTTCCCAGAATTTCCATAACAAACCCTGGGCTAGACATGGGGCACATGCAGGGAACTGAAAATGCCTGACTAAGTATGTCATATTTACAGAGCCGAGACCTCTAAAGATAGACGCTGGCACCTATCCTAAAAGGTAGCAGACTAACAAACAATAATACAAACAACTCCTGGCTGGCTTGTAGAGAGGCATTCTAATTGGGGGGAGGGGCTTAGATGCACAAATTAAATAAAAAAATAAAAAAAAGAGAGAGAACCGAAACAATTTACACGGCCATTGAAGCGTGCGACTGTAGCCTTACATGTCAAATCATAATGCAAGACATCACAAAGGAATCACCCACTCATACATCACAAAGAGATTCACGAGGCTGGGTGGGAAGCAAGTACAAGTGTCTCAGAAGTGCATGACACATCTCAAAATGACGTGAAACTCAGAACTACCACAGCAAGCTAATGTCAGCAGGCTGAAATGACATACTGATACTGTAGTTTGCTTTTGTTTTAACTGTTGTAGCTAGCTAACAAAGTAATTTTGTTCTCTCAAGACTGACTGTGCAGAGTTGGTCCAACCCAGCATTAAAGCTCATGTAATGTCTAATGCTGACGTTTGGATGCTGCGTTTCCCAAGATCTGACAGCACACTCGTCACAGCTGATACAAGAAGCAGTAATGGATCGATGTTGTATCCTGATTTTCAGCTTTTACTCAACTAACTACCAAGGCAGCTTGTAAATTCTTGACTCCTGGATATTTACCCAAGCAGAAAGATTTAGGTTCACTCTTGGGGGGCGGGGGGAGTTGCACTGGAAAATGTGCATTGCCTAACATTATCTTTGTTTACCAGATGAATGCAAGGCCTGAACATGTAACACTGATTGCTGTGCTTTTGGGAAAAAAACCCCAATAAATGCAACTGGAAACAATCACATTGTTATTCTAGGAAGTCTGCAAAACAAATTGTGTCAAGTGGTCACTAATTTGTGGCTTTTTTATATGAAAGGCAATGTAACATTTAGGCAGCTAAGCAAACAGTGGAAGAGAGTACGAGTGGGAATTTAAGGCTTGACATGTACAGATTCATTTTCATATTACCATAATCTGTGTGTTCAAAATAAATCTTTTAGGAGCATAGTTGCAATAACCCAAATACCCATTATGTCTATGAAGTGCTAAAAATAAGATGTGCAATGAAACCACAGGCACCCCAAGAACTGAGACCACGGGGAGCGAAACCGGAGGGCCACAGTCCGGCCACTGAATACCTCCCTTTTCAAGAGTACATATACAACGATCTATTAAGAGCTCCTCATGGTCTGCCATTAAGATTAAATTGAAAAGATTAAAGAGGCAACAGTGAAAGTGACAGGTGTTACAGTAAAAAGAAATTATTATATAAAAATACCCATACAGATGGGATTCACAAGCTCAAACACCTGAACGGGGAAAATTCCATTAAGAAGAAAACACCTGTTTTACTGTGTTGATGCCTCGAGTTAAGTGGCATTTGATTTAAGTTAATGAGCCTTCACTCCACACAAGACTCAATTCCTACTTTCAGCTAAACAAACCTTATTCTCTAGACGACAGACCCGCCAATAATGGAGAACAGCAGGCAAATCACAATAAAACAAACCAAGATTTTTAAACATCATTTTCCAAAATGCAAGATTTCAAGATAACTTTCCATGACATCATATCTAGCTGTAAAGCTGACGATTTCGGTTGTGGCGAACTATTGAACCAGGCTAAAATTCTGTGCACAGACAAAAGCTTGTTTGTTTCATAAACATGAACAAAAAAATACCTGTATAAACTTGTAAATGAAGAAGCTAAACAAACAGCTGTTGCATCATATTCCCAAAAACCTGCGTCGGCATGTTCAAACCACTTAGTATTTAGATATCCAAACTGGAAGCTGGGGGGGCTATGGTGACTCAGGCATCATCAGTAGGAGGTAGGTGAGGAATGCAGAAAGCCTTTGTGGAGTGAAATTATTAAACTTCTGATAAATGAGCACAAGAAACAGAAAAGGCCACTGCAAGAGAAGAGGTGGGAGGATGGTAATTCAAAGCTGGCTCAGAAGTAATGAAAATGAATAGCAGAACACTTCTACCTTCAAAAATAAAAGAACTGGATTGAGGGTTCTGCTGGGGGAAAAGAAATAAAATGAAAGATCCCCCTACCGTGTCCTCAGTGCCTGCCAGGCAGCATCCACGTCCGCGTACAAGTTCTTCTCAGACGGCTTCCCTGAACTGGCACCATAGCCGGAATAGTCGTAAGAGAAGACGTTGCAATTGATGCGAGAGCCCAGGCCAATGTAGAAGCTGCTCATCTGGCCCAGGTCCACGGCATTGCCGTGGGAGAACAGCAGCGTGAACTTGGCGTTGGGCGAGCAGCGCACGAACATGCAGGCGATGCGGTTGCCCCGCGAAGTCCGTGTCATGAAACACTCGATGGCGTCCTTCTCCCGGGGGGAGTACTGCCAGTCGGCGCGCTCCGACAGGTGCAGGGTCCAGCGGCTGCCGCTCTCGTCGCAGATCAGGGTGTACGTGGGGTCAGGGGGCAGGAAGGCCAGCTTGGAGGCGATCTTACTGGGGCAGGGTGGGCAGCAAAACAGGCAACAGAGCTCGCTGAGAGACAGGTGGTTCATTTTCTCCTCTGAGAAAACAGGAAATGGGAAAAGATGGCATCAAGCAACACCGACTTGGCAAGCAAGCATATAAACCAAAAACCTAGCGTACCAACATTTTAAACGAAAAAATAAATGGTAAATATAAAAATATATAAATATTTTTAAATATTTAAAAATAAATGTTAGAAAGTATTCTCTACAGAACTGAAACAAGCTACATGCTTGAACAGCAAAGTTAATTTTCAGATGGCACCTAGAAAGAGTGTATTCATCAAAAATACATAAAAAAAAAAGATTTAAACACTCAATGTTCATCTAACACTTGAAAGTGCCACTAAAGGAAGCTGAATTGCATTTAAGGAAAGTATTGCAAAAGATTAAATTTAAAATGTATGCTCAAATACAGGTTAATGTGCAAACAGTAACTAAAATTTCTTTTCTTTATAGCAGGAATTCTGGGTGAATTCCTCATACCTCAGAATTCCAGTATAATGAGGACTATTATTCCCAAGTAACATGTGATGGCAAAACATGTGATTCCCAGACTCATGTTAATGAAAAGGGAATGTGGTCAGTTACAGTTCACAGAACCCACTTATACAGCAAATTAGCGAATGAAGCCAATCCTGCAGATAACCTGAATCCTTAAGACATGATAGAGTTTAGCCTCAAAAATTATATCTGGACAGAAAGACTAAACGCTACCCGCTCTGGGAGAAATGTCACTGAACAGACAGACAAGATTGTGCAGGATCTAGCTGTGCGACACAGGTGAACACAGTTTCAGGGTGATGGGAAGAGTACCTGGGCTAAGTGCCTGTTCCATGGGGGGAGGGAAAGGGGGAGGGGGGGTTCACCAACACAGGCTTAGTGCTTAAAGCCTTTTTTGCCTCCTTCACAAGCTCATACAAAAACAGGCTGCCGGGGGCTTGGCTTCAAACACCCAGTTTTAGCATCGACTAACAATGCTGCCTTTATTTTCACATAGCTCAAAAGATGGAGCTTTTTGCATGACAGAGAAATTTAAAAGCTTAGCACAGAAGTGACCCACCATCATTTTAATCAATGTACTGCAATCACTGTGGAAACCAAAGACAAGAGTGTCTAGAAATAGAGTACGAGTATTAGAAATTCAAAAATACCAAGCTGTCTTGTCTGTGAAAACTCACTCTGTTCAATGAAAAGTTCAATGACTTGTTCTTCTGATCATCACAACCCATCCTCCCCTCTGAAAAATGCACCTGTTTTACCCAGCCACACTTACTCAGGCTAATTTCCATTTCCAGAAGGGAGTTTTAATAAGGAAGTTTCACTTAAGGGTCACTCCCCCCAAAATACAGACCACTGGCACATTTCGATAAAATCTTTGAGCTACTGTCCAGTATCTATTCTCCACAGTGGATTGTTATCTCTTAAGTTTTAATAAAAGGAGATCGGTTTGAAACATGAGGAGCCCATTCTTGCACAGACACAAGTTTCCTTGTCTTCAGGGCCAGGTAACTGATCTTGCATACTGCCCAAGGTAGAGAGGTTTCCAACCTCTCCAGAACACAGCTGACAAATGTTTGAGAGGAAGCACGTTTGCGATTTCTGCAAACAAGCCTGACCTATGTAACATAAGCGAATAAACAGGAGTACAAAAAAGGAAAACATTCACGCAGGTGTAAACAACCTGTCTCTAGGTGTGTCAACGTTTGCTATATGGGCATCTACTGCTGAGACACTAATTCAGTACTTTATGCCAGAACAAAGATTATACACTAGCAAGATAAAACGTCTTAAAAGAATAGTGCATACTTGCGCACCTACGTTAGAACTGGCTGTTTAATGCCCTTTAAATGAACTGATCACTTTAGCATTTTAATTTCATTTGAAATTATGATTAAACTGTTCTATTAAAACAGGAGGATTTCTTTGACCCTGAGTGCCGCATCTTAGGAATAATTCACTAGAGGGAGCACAATATTCTTATATTCAGCCAACTAGCTGACGCATTTGTGGGATTTATCATCCACGCAATCAACGATTCTCTGGGCGTATTTTACTTTAATTTCACTCTGGGCTTAACTGCTCCTGAAATTAGGTGGCAATCCTGAAGTTCCCCCGTTTTCAGGGGCTGAACACGGTACCAGGCAGCCCCGCTGTGCCGGGTTGGACCACAGTGATGTAATGTCAGACCCTGCGTGTTTCTGATACAGCCTGTCGAAACGGTGGCCCGATTCAAACACTGGAATAATAACATTTTAATGAAATAACCCGAAGTACAGATGAAAAAGATCAAATTATAACGAAAATTCCATTTATTATCAAGACATTTTACAGCGGGTGCGATGACAATGAAACACTTGAACGCGTCCAGTTATCAGGAATCGATAGCTTGCCGAAACTCCAAGACTACAGGCGAAATATCAGAAAGCAAAACCAAAATATATTATAAAAAACACACGACTTCAGTCACTAAACGAAAACGGGAGCGTTGAACATCATGCTGGAGTTCAGTTGTCATAAAAAAACAAGTAATGCCGTCCAGCTACATGGCAATTAAGCGGCATCGGGGTAAAATGGAATTGCTGAGACAAACCTGAAAGGTGCCTGGCCGTGTAGGTTCCGGATGGTTTATGTAGGCGGGGGACACCGAGGCTTCAGCGGAGAAACAACGCAGGGCGATTCGACCGACTGTCGACTAACGTTATTCCGAGGGACGTTGGCTCAGATCTCAGACTGGCACTCGGTGCAGCCAGGCACTTACGAATTCTTCCCGAACCAGTCTCCAGCGCTCCTTTGTTAATCAATCTTGTGAACATGTGGTCCAATTCATTGCGAGAGAACACACATAGCACTCAAATAATGTAATTCTGACTAAGCAAAACCCCACGGCGCACCGTCCGTACTGCGTCTCGCTACTTCAGTTCACACAACGTAACTAACCAACCCACCTCCCTAGCTAGCTGCCTGCCGTATTTTCAATGGAACCCTACTGTATAAAGTAAGCGTAAACGGGTAAAGTCTGGCAGACCAATAAAAACAAGCGGACAAAATAGATGCACCAATGATTATAAGTATAGGGGTTAAATGGGCGGGCCTTGGAGAAGCATTTGATTACATCAAATGGTAAACGGCATTAGCCGAAAGGAACCAATCAGAAATTACTATGCCGCAAAGTAACCCCGTCTATTTAGACCACGGGCAGAGAGGAGTTCGGCCGGTGCAGAATGACGTAATGCCTTTTGTGTAAAGGCGTTATCGGAGGGGCTGGAGCCCGAGGGGAAACGACAGATTTAAAGAAACAGTGCCAATCACGTGTAAGAAGTCGGAAACAACGCGAGAACTGCGTCGCCCCCGGGGTTTATTTTGTTCCGGGTCGAAGACGAGTCTGCCATGAGTCTTGGCTGAATCTTGAATTTTTGGCGAATTAAGTAATGTTTGATCATCGACATGAGTTCTCAGAAGGGCAATACCGCTCGTACGCGAGGGCAGAAGTACCAGAATTCGACTGCTTTCAAAAATAACAAATATGGGACGAGTGTTCAGGTCAAAGTAAGTACCGCTGATTAAATCGTGTTACATATACAAAATCTAGAGGCCATTCGTTTTGGATAAAAAAAAACAACTGCTTAAAAGACCGGTAATGTGATGTCTTTGCTGTGTTTATCATAAATAGATGTCACTATGTTAAACGCGAAGTTCAAATGTTAATGAAGAAAGTTATTAATAGACTATATTAATACATTTGCTCTTGTTGTCAACGTTGTTTGTATAGAATTTAAATATGGAGAATTAAAGGACAGGGTTACATTGATCTTATAATATAATTATTTCTGTCTTGTTCTTGTATAATAGTTGGATCGGGCATCCCAGATATTTAATAACTTCTGAAAGAGATATAAGCACCTTCTTACGCATGTCCGTAAACTTGTCATCGTTATTGTGTTCGGGTGTAAACATAAGCACGTCAATGTAAAGCGAGCGCTTTTGTGTAGACGAGAAATGTACATTAATTGATTTAAGTAAGACTGATGATTGAAAATGAGAATGGCAGTCTTTAAAAATCCTTGCCTTCTGTGCCTGTGTAGGTCTGAATTTCTCAGGGCACTTTAGCAGTTGCTTGGCAACACATACCTTTCCCTTACTGGGGGCTGAAAAATGATTGAGAGTACCAGGCAGTGTGCCCCGTTGCCATGGGGCTCTTCAAATACAAGTCCATGGCAAGAGTTCAGAAGGATTTAAGGATTTAATCTGCTAAATCAAAATTCAGCTGCTTATAATAACCACTTAAGAGAGGAATTATTAAATGTTTGATTAAAATTTTGGGCCTGGTCTTTGTCTGGTCAGGTTTAAAAAATGTAAATAGATACAAATGTAATATTTTATGGAAAATACGTTTTGCATAGAAATATAGTTCTGTTTCTTTTTGTTTATTTTATTCATTTAACTCCTTTCCCAGACAGCAACTGCAAAGGTCCATGATGGGGTCTGCCAACATTGCAAAGATGTTTTGGAATGGAAAGTGAGATATAATAAATACAAACCTCTAACTCAGCCTCGAAAATGGTAATACCCCCATGTGTACTATCCTTGCTAGTATTACCTAACCAGCTAAACTCTGATGATGATTAGTGGTTTACTTGGAACATAGGGGTTGCAAAGTGGGTCAGACATGTTACTTTTGCACATAAATTGGTTGTGTTCATTCAGGAGAGAAAGTTCAGAGAAATTAATTGTGAATGGTTAAAGATGTTTTTGCGTTGTCTCATGTTGCCCAGTGTGAAGTGCCTGCAGAAAACTGTGAAGGATGCGTACTACATCATCTGCAAGCCCTGCGCCCTGAGGTTGCAGCAATGTGCCAAGTGTGGGAAAGAGAAAGACATTGTTATCCCGTAAGTGTGCTTCCAGGTGTAATCAAGATCTTGTGCATGACTGATGGTATGGCGATGGTATAAAATGCTCTGCTTCGGGACTAGTGACAATATTGTAATTATTTCTGTATTTCTAAGTTTTGCAAGTACCACGATTGTAATTATTAAACTTTGGAAAAATTACTTGGACGCTTTGTATGGCACCATGTTTGTGTGCGGGTATTGTTACTCTTGCTTGTTGGCTGCCACCTGGTGGATGTTGTGAAGTCTACAGCTTAACCTGATCACTAGTCAAAACCAGGGAACTCATTTATAAAGGGTTCATACAAACGAAAAAGATAAACATTCATGCGTACGTTTTTTTTTTTTGCTTTTCATAAATTCCAAAATCATTGTGCAACTTATTATGAAAAGGTTTGCACATTTTTGAATGGTCTTAGTAGTTGTATGAACATTGTGAAGGAAACAGAAAAATGAAATATCTAGAGTTCACTTAGGAATGTGATACATAACTTGCATTTACAGTTAGTTTTAGTGCTTGGTGAAATGCTTGTTAAACCTTATACTAAAGAAGTAAAGAAGGTGATCATACTTCTATGTTAATACAAATAATTAATAAAACTGGTTTGTAAAAATTCAGCTAACTGTCCTCATGATCACTGAGAAATGGTTAAAAGTTTTAATTTCTAAGATGTTGCACTCATTTATGCTAAGCACTGTATCTTTATACACAGCCATTTTTCATTGCCATTTTAGGGTAATTTTTGGGTGGGAATAGGATGGTATCTAAAGCGCACGCACATGCGGATGTTCCTGAAAACAAGGCATTTATGACCTGTATGATGTGTATCTTGGTTTATGTGAGCTTTTATAAATCTAACTTTTATGGTTCATATGAACATTGAGTTTTTGTATGTACGTCATCTTCTGCAAGAATGTACATAAATGTGTGAGTGAGTGTATGTGTGTGTGTGTATGTATGTATGTATATGTGTGTGTGTGTGTGTGTATGTGTATGTATGTGTATGTGTATGTGTGTATATATATATATATATATATATATATATATATGAGCGCTAAGGACTTTTTAAATGTTAAATTGCATTTGATATTTAAAGACAAGGACATTTTTGGGTGGGCTTTTACTCATGCAAATAAACTTGTTGAGCTAGATATGACTGTGGAGGACTTAATTGTCTTTAGTTTAAGTTAAGTCTAAATAAAGTTTTGTATTCCAAACATCTTTGAGTGAACACTGCAATTTCTGTGCATCATTTAAATGCCAAAAACATTCTATTAACATGGTTGTTTTCATCTCCAGGCTTAAGACTAATGAGGAGGAAGAAGAGGGCTGTGACCAGGCAAGTGGAGCTCAAAAGAGCGGGCAGCGACAAAAGACAAAACGCCAAAAGTTAGAAGATGATGACAGTGATGATTTTGACTCTGTCAGTGAACTGGATTTCCCTGAAAATGGTGATGGATCAATAAGTGACCACAATGAAATTCATGTCCCTGATATCTCATCTGTGAAGATACAGGACACAAGCTGAGGCTTGTTTTGCCCCGTCGTTGTGATGACAGTGAATATTTTCCCTTAAGCTGATGTTGCTGCAGTTGTATACAGTCACCAGAAGGTGGCCCTTTGATAGCCACTAAGAGTTCTTTCTGTAACTGGGATAAGGATGGTTTTGTCAGAAGTGTTACTCCCATTAGCCTGTAATTAAATGGACTTTTATGCTGAAGAAGGGTAAAAATGTAAACTGTAATAATGTGTGTAGATGGACTGATGGGACACCTGGTAATACTTTAATTCTCTTGATGCAGGACAGTGCAATATCAGTTATTTCGTAGTTGGATTATTTGTTTGGCTGTTCTTGACTGATCTTGACAAGATCTAATACTTAGAAATGTAGTGTTATCAGAGATATTCCAAAGACCAGATTTTTCTGAGTTAACCGGTTCAGTTAATATGCCAATTTTGAGTCATGCTTTAGAAAGAACTTTAGTCATAAAGTTGCTGGAGCATGCAAGTTACCAGAGCATGTCATTGTCTGTACAAACAATTAACAACTAAAAAGTACATCGTGTATTTTGGTGTCACTGATTTATGGTGTCTCATTGAGTACTGGAAGTGTAAAGGAGCATAGTTCCTGGGGACAAGGCTTGACTAAAGAATCTATGATTGGGTTTCTGCTTAATGTCTCCTTAATGACAGGTTAATGTACGGGCATTTTGAATAGTGGAATAGGACTCCAAGGCCTTTTGCCTGAAATGTGTAACAAAATAATGTCTGATGCACCTGGCTTTTTCAGGGAAAAAGTCAGTTTGCCACTTGTTAGCATTTTCTAATGAAACCTCTTCCTGTCTTGTCTGTCATTGGCATTTTTAAAGTATTATATGAGATTTACTGTTTTCTTATCCTACTAAAGACACACAGACCCTGATTCCTGCATCCTTTCCAAAACCTGACGGACCTGGTGTATTGTTTTTGTCCCTTTTTGCTTTTTTTTTGTTGAACCCATCTCCACATTTGTCCCTAAATAAAGCCCTTTTTTGTTGTTCTGATCCATATGTTTTGTGCTTGTATATGTGTTACAATGAAGTACTATATCACATATAGCCCTCTCAATTCTTCAATTTAAAGGGGGTTATAAGCTATTTGCCCAGGAACTGCTTCAGACCAAGTCATAGTTTAGTCAGCTTTTGTATTTTGTCTTAAGGGGGTGTTTAACCTATGCTGTGCAGTAATAGCTTTACGTTAGTGTTGTAGTCAAGACCACCTAAACCGAGACCAAGACATTGCTGAGACGACCAAGACCGAAAACAGACTAGGGGTAGAATCGACATCAACTATAGAGAAAAAAGGCATTGCTGTAAAGTGTCATTACTCATTAACTCAAATTCATATTATCTTTTCAATTATATTGTCCATATGTCTCTCATTTAAAATCTCTCAGATTTGTCGTAGTTACGAGGCCTGATGGAAACTTATATTCTCAGCAATCCTCTCCTATAACCATTTTATCAGACCTCGTCAAGGGAAAGAGATGGGATGTACCAGAAAG
>JAODKF010000046.1:11179173-11213597 GCA_026779585.1 Mormyrus proboscirostris | reverse complement strand
ACTAATGAACTCTTTATAAAAATGAAAATAATGAAATTCCCAGACTTGGTTGAATTTAAAACAGCACAAATAATTTACAAAATAAGAAATAACTTACTTCCAAAAGGAATACAGAAATTATTTACGGAGGGAGAAGGGAAATATAGTTTAAGAGGAAGTCTGAATTTAAAAAGGCAAAGTGTTAGAGCAATGTTAAAAAGTATGTGTATCTCAAGAGCTGGGGTGAAATTATGGAACAGTCTAACAGAAGAATTAAAAAAAAGTAAAAATATATCCATCCATCCTCTAACCTGCTTAATCCAATTGGGTCACGGACCCCCGGAGCCTATCCCGGAAGCAACGGGCACGAGGCAGGGAACAACCCTGGACAGGGGGCCAGCCCATCGCAGGGCACACACGCACACCATCCACGCACACATGCACTCCTACAGGCAATTATTAACTCCAATTAGCCTCAGCATGTCTTTGGACTGTGGGGGGAAACCGGAGAACATGCAAACTCCACACACATGTAACCCAGGCCCCTAAAAATATATCTCAGTTTAAAATGAGTTATAAAAAACTTTATAAATAAATTTTAAATAAATATAAGGACCTAAAACATGGATTAAACCAGGGAGGTAATTGATGAAGGAATAGAGCTGTCATTTTATTTTATTTATTTGTTTTTGTTATTATTAGAAATTTGTGATTTGCCCTATCTTGGTAGAATAGCTGGTATTATTACAAGGTTTATTAATTTAGCTGTTGTAATTTGAAGGAGGTTAATTTTGAAGTAAAATTGTATGAATGGGGTAGGACCAAATAAGTTAACACTTCTACCTACTCCTTTTCAGGCAAGGTGTAATGTTATGACAGAGAATGTGGAATATTTTATTTTTGTTTGTCTGAAATAAATGATTGAAATATACTACCATACTAACCAGACCTACGGTCAATGTTTATGATATGGCTTGTATATATAAAGCTTATTCTCATATATATCATAAAGTAATGCTCTTGCGACTCACGTGCGCCTCCTCTTTACCCCGACCTGCAGAACTGTCGTGGAATCGCTTTTCCTCAAGGACCCGGATGTGTGACACAATAAGCTGAAATTGCATTTGCAAACTGAAAATTTTCCGTGTGTAAATGCAGTTTCAAATTATTGGAATTCAGATTCAGTTTTGCAATGGTGACAACTGCAGATTCAAATATACAAAATTCATATTCAGTTTCTAGTGGCACAAATATCAGCCCATATATGTGTATCAAGTTATGAGCAAATAATAATCATATATTGCTGAGCAAACTAAAATTGATTCTAATTATAAATATTGTCACGTGAAGTAACTCGCCCAGTTGGAATAGTTTAATTATGCAACATTGCCCTCTCCTGGTCGTACACTCACAATTGCATTTACAGAAATGGATGAAGTTTCAGCGGGATGTTGAGAACTTCAAAACTGCTTGTATCCCCTGGGAAATGAAAATAAAAGATATCGAAAGTAAGATTTTGAATAATCATACATATAGTTAATTTTTGTAAAGTATATGTATACATAAATTTTTATTAGCGGTGTTATACATTAGTATAAACAGTAGTGGGATGTGTTTTTCTATCTAGTGTCTGAAATATTTGTCATCAAATATAGTCTTTACTAAAATAAGCATTTTTTTGTATCAATCGACCATTTATGATTTTCTTGACCTATTGTGTGTCATAATGTATTTTTTAGGCCACTTTGGATCATCGGTTGCCTCCTATTTCATATTTTTACGCTGGATGTACGGCATCAACTTGATTTTATTTGGTCTGACATTTGGCCTGGTAATGATGCCCGAGGTAAGGCAAGAAGTGTGTTAGCAGATACAGTAACATACATATTTTCCAGTATTGTCATTAGGGACTGTCACATTGATTTAAACCATATCCTAGTAGCCATATACAGTGTTCACAGAAAGCCCTGGGATTCTTGCTTAATCCTGCAAAAGTCCATTAACAAGCAATGTTTAACATACATGTGCATGTCTTCCACACATTTTCTTTTTAAGTGTCATAAATTTGACTGACTCATCATTTCGATATCAATTGCAATTGTAGTCACCGGCTCACATAGGGATACTAAACTCAAATGTTTGGTATTATGCTGTTTCAAAGGTGTTACTAATTAAAAAGGCACCCAATGCGACTGCTTGTCAATGAACTTTTTAACTCAGCGCAGATCTTTTAAATAATTTGGGTTTTGGTTTATCACTACTTGAATTGAATGTTTCACTACAGGTTATTTCTAATGTGATATATTTGAAATATTGAATAAAGTAATGACTTTTATAATCAAGAAATTTGCAATAGGTTCTTAATGGCATGTGTGGAGATTTTGTATATTGTCTTTTTGTTTTAATGCATTAAATGTTAAAAAAAAGGTAAAGTGATTGAGGTTTGGGTAAACTGAGTGGAAGCTGTGGAACTGTCCAAGGCTCTGATGGGGAAGCCGTATGGCAGCATGCCCAGAAAGACTGTCCCAAGAGGCGAGGAGGCCGGCGCCATGGACTTCGCTGTTCTTTGGGATTTCGGGGTGAGCTCTTCTCACATGGAATATGCAAGAATCATGATGCTTAGTCAACTTTGTTTATAGTCTCAGCTCTCTTCCAAGTAGCAATATGTCTTGAGTTTGTATAGTTTTCATTGACCCTTGGTTTCCTGAGCATGCACGGGTACCGATGCTAACAGAGAGTGCTGTCTATCTTTTTCCCCTTAGGGGTATGCCCAATACTCGGTGCTCTTCTATGGATACTACAATAACCAGCGTGCCATTGGTTGGCTGAAGTTCCGGATGCCCCTTTCCTATTTTTTGGTGGGAGTGGGGACAGTGGCATACAGTTATATGGTGGTCATAAGAACGTGAGTGTCTGTAAGGTGGTGTCCTTCACAGTGCAAGTGTCCTTAAGGTGGCATCCTTCACGGTGGGAGTGTCCATAAGGCAGAGTCCTTCACGGTGTGAGTGTCCGTAAGGCGGCATCCTTCACGGTGTAAGTGTCCGTAAGGCAGAGTCCATCACGGTGTGAGTGTTTGTAAGGCGGAGTCCATCACAGTGTGAGTGTTTGTAAGGCGGAGTCTATCACGGTGTGAGTGTTTGTAAGGCGGAGTCCATCACGGTGTGAGTGTTTGTAAGGTGGTGTCCTTCACGGTGCAAATGTCTGCACGGTGGTGTCCTTCAAGGTGGGAATACCCTTATGGTGGGGTCCTTCACAGTGTGATTCTCTGGATGCCTCCTCTGAAGTTTGCTTTGCATTTCATTCATACTTAAATCATTTCTTAATCAGAACATATTCAATAATTACACTGGAAAACAAAGATTTTGCTACCAGAGTAAAAAGAGCTGTTTTATACTATAAATTGAGTGTGTTGATCTGAGCTCAGAATTAGCCTTGCAAGGTTTGTATCTTAAGTTTTACAAAAATACATGCATAATAACTTATGTGTAAAGATCATATGAATCTATTGTTTGACTGCTGACATCAATAGGTCTGCTAGCCATTGAATGAACACTTCCCTGAAACTATTTCACAGACAAATTTTGGCAGGTCAGCATGCTTTTCAGTATCTATGGGAGAAATTTGGATCAAGAAAAACTGATGCCAAACTGAAAGCAGGAATTTTTGTCAGACCCGAAATTCACGAAGTCATTCGTGATACCACTTTCACAACATTACTCAACACACTTGAACTTACTGCTTCTGATGTATTTGTGCTAGTAGTGCAAAACTTGCTGGGAAATGAGCGAGCTCACGTTGAACTCATTAACAACATGCTGACAGCATATCAGAAACTCATTTTTGCCAGGTAGCAGATTTTTATTTTTTTATTATTATGTTGTGTTATCAATCAATTAAAGTAGTTAAAATAAAATAGTTTAAAGTAGTTAAAATTAAAATAGTTTATTTTCCTTTTTGTGATCTCTGTATGGAATGTTAAGCATCCAAAATGACACACAGGCATTTAAATCCATTAACTCTCCATCATCATTTATATTTGATGAAAATAGCTATTTAGTTCTATATACCCTTTTACAACTGAGACAAAATACTTATAACTTAAGTACTTAAGTAAAAAAATGCATTGCATTAATATGAATATATATTTTTGGATTCTTTAACATTTAATTCAACTTAATTTCTCAACTGTGCAAATGCAGTGTGCACTTCTGGCACATTCCTTGAAACTGATTTTTTTTCCCTCACACAGGATGGCGCGAAATGCCAACAGAGATGGTGGAGGAGATGACACCAGCTTCAACTTCAGTTGGAAGATGTTCACCAGTTGGGATTACCTCATTGGCAACCCAGAAACAGCTGACAACAAGTTTGCATCTATCACCACAAACTTTAAGGTGAAGTAACAATTGGATATTAGCAAGTCAAGTAACATTGGCTTCAATCTTATGTAAAAATAAGATGTCTTCTTTTGAGGAAAGCAGAATCAGTGCCCAGAATTTGGAGCGATTAATTTACTTATAAACTGCTCTTTTACAGTGTATCGATCTCTTGGTGTCTCTTCCAAGTATGTGCTTGTCTGACGGAAAGTGAATTGTAACAGACCACTTGCAAACACTTTCCCTCCACAGGAGTCTATTGTTGAGGAGCAGGAGAGTCAGAAGGATGACAACATTCATCTGACCCGTTTCCTCCGTGTTCTGGCAAACTTCCTCGTGCTCTGCTGTCTGGCAGGAAGTGGCTATCTCATATACTTTGTGGTCAGAAGGTCCCAGAAGTTTGCTCTGGATGGTTTGGAGAACCACAGCTGGTGGGAAAGGAATGAAGTAAGTGAGTTGCATCTTGAATTTTCTCCAGAGAATTGTCACAAAATGCCTACTTTCTTGGTTTATATCTGAGTGTGACCCATCTGAACTGGGTTAATGGAGAATTGACTGTACTTGGGCTGATGTATATGGATGTACTGTATCTCTAAGGAGACCAATTCAGTGTCTGTGTGAAATGTGCCTCTGTTATCGCTCAGGTCAACATGGTGATGTCGCTGCTTGGTATGTTCTGCCCAATGATGTTTGACGTGATTAGCTCCCTGGAGAACTACCATCCCCGCATTGCCCTCCAGTGGCAACTGGGCCGAATCTTTGCCCTTTTCCTGGGGAACCTCTACACCTTCATCATTGCACTCATGGATGAAATCAACCGCAAAGTAAAGCACAGGAATCTTTAACAAACCTTTTAATTAAATATCAAGTCAACACAAGTCAAAGCAAGAGTTTTATTTGTTACGTGTACATGGGTTATCCAGTGAAATACAACTATATAAGCAGACAATACTGTGTAATTAAAAATTACAAAAGGTAAATTTCAAATAAAAAATATGTATATACACGCATATATATACATGCACATAAACTCTGGGTACAAAAAATATAAAATGGAAAGATATACAATATAAATATATTTAAATGTATTAGGGCATAAGATATATAGCATAAACAGCATTCATGCATTCTGGAATATACCGTATACTACAAGTACACGAAGATTATAGAGTATGATTCCGTATGTGCACAAAATGCGTACTTAGGCACTAGTGTAATAAGAAAGATGGAGAATTCTTAGAGTGATTTGTAAATATATGACGTGCAAAAAACTAGTTCAAGCACAGGCAGATTGTACAGTATGTGCATATTTCTATACATACTTATCAAACCGTCTTGGGGACCCTTTTGTAGAGATCAGAGGAAGACGTAGTGAAGCTGAATATGACGGCATGGGAGGCCGGTCTGTACAATGGTACTTCTGCTGGTAATGCTTCAGCTCCTGTACCTGTGCATCCAGCTGATGTCCCCAGAGGACCCTGCTGGGAGACCATGGTGGGCCAGGTACCGCACTAATGTCCTTCCAGTACCAATTACCCAAGTGGGAATTCAAGATAAAATACCTTTAAAGAAGCCTGTAAACATCAGTTTTACAGTATAAAGATTCACCATAATAATATATCACATTGCCATCACCAAGCTTTAATTAAAAAAAGAAATGTAATGAGTTTTCTTGGTGTGTTGCTCTTCGACCTGCTGCCCATGGAGACACACAAATTGGTCTTTGTGCCAATGCAGGAATTTGCTTCTTGTTACAATGACCAGGCAGTAATTATTGTTTTGTGTTTTTTGCAAACATAGGAATTTGTTCGACTCATAGTGTCGGACACCATGACCACGTATATCACTCTGCTGATTGGTGATTTCCTGCGCGCCCTGTTCGTTAGATTCTTTAACTACTGCTGGTGCTGGGACCTGGAATATGGCTTTGTAAGTGTGGTGGTATAGTTCAATCAACTTGGTGATTTCAAGTATATGGCATGCAAATACTCGTGATCAGGTGGCAATTCAGATTGGCAGAATGCTCTAATTTATTCATCCTTATTGTTTTTACTATATGAAAGCCATCATACTCTGAATTTGATGTGAGTGGAAATGTCCTGGGCCTGATATTCAATCAGGGAATGATATGGTAAATATTTTTATTTATTATTAAAATTACTCTTTAGCTGGGAATTATTTTCTAAATGAGCGAAACATTTTCTATAATGTAAGCTGCCATTTTCATTAGCTGTGTAAAGCACCCTAATAAGTTAATCTGATAAATGCATGTATCACAGT
The DNA here is from genome assembly GCA_026779585.1 of Mormyrus proboscirostris. Lineage (NCBI taxonomy): Eukaryota > Metazoa > Chordata > Actinopteri > Osteoglossiformes > Mormyridae > Mormyrus > Mormyrus proboscirostris. Next base: position 11,206,962 of record JAODKF010000046.1, on the reverse strand, counting down.
GCAAACCACAAGTGTGAGACACCCTTCAGTATGCTACTATGACACCATCCCCCTTGGCCAGTCGCTGTAGGCACATGGCCGACTCTGTCTTGTTCTGTTTTTGTGGAAGGATGGGTGCGTTCTATGCCCCCTGCCTGCCAGCGCTCAACGTGCTGCGTCTGCACGTCTCCATGTACCTGCAGTGCTGGGCCGTCATGTGCTGCAACGTCCCCCAGGAACGAGTCTTCAAGGCCTCTGGCTCCAACAACTTCTACATGGCCATGCTTCTGGTCATCCTCTTCCTGTCCACCCTGCCGGCGATATACACCATCGTCACCATCCCTCCTTCCTTTGATTGTGGGCCTTTCAGGTCAAATCCTTCTATAAGCAGACTGATCCATCATCTTACTGGCCATAGCACACGTCTACTACAGTAAAATCCCATTATAACGGACTTCAAGGGACCTGGCAAAACAGTCCGTTATATCCAAAGTCTGTTATATCCAGAGTTGCTGTATAGCCAGAACACAACTACAGGACACCATTTACTCATGCCACACCCCAGCAGACACACTTATGATATAGATTATTATATTGTATATGTAGTAATCCAACTTTACCTGACCAGATGCGTGACTATTAATAATCCCGACTAGGTATCTGCATGTCCGTTATAGCCGAACAAAACTACAGCTAAAAACGGACCTGGGAACCAAATCGTTTGTCTGTTATAAGCGGAATTCCATTATACGTGAGTCCATATTTATCCAATGCTTTATCCTTATGTTCTTAAAGGTGCTCGGACGAGACCAGCCAACCTCATCCATTATAGATGATATTCCGTTATAAGCAAGTCCACTATAATGGGATTTTACTGTAATTGTCCCATATCATTCAAGTACAGTCCCCATCATCTTGGTATATATTTCTACCACTGCTTACGCTCTTTAATTAAATACTAGCCTTCAGGGGTACAGTAAAGGGGGGAGTTATGACAATTCTAAGGGGCCCTGAGTGACAATAATTTGGAGCATAATTGAATTGGTCTGGGTTGGGGGGCAAATATAATATGCTTTCATGGGGCCCAAAATCTGTAGCGGTACCCCTGCTAGCCTTCATAAACGTTATCTAAGGGTTCATTATTATTATTATTATTATTATTATTATTATTATTATTATGTTATTATTATTTAAGAAATTGCCTCGTAAATGGTCAGCTCATAGTACTGCACAAAAGGTGAAACCTCTGCATAAAATGTCATAACCTCTGCCGGCCTTCCGTTTCAGTGGTAAGAACCGCATGTTCGATGTGATTCAGGAAACCCTGGAGACCGATTTCCCTGCCTGGTTTGGAAAAGTGTTCAGCTATGCCTCCAATCCTGGGCTAGTCCTCCCATTCATACTGGTCATGATGTAAGTAAGCAGGTCACAGAGGGATTGTGTTTCATACATACCGGGAACTCTGAACTGTAAAAAGACCACATGAGATACAATCAGGTAGTAACATCATTATGGTATTTGTAGTAAACAATTTTTATATTTGTCTATGTTTATTATGTACGCTAATGGAAAAGCTAAGAAAAAAAAAAATGCGTTTTCCTGTTTTTAAATTGTTCCAGTTTAGCCATCTATTATTTGCAGTCTACGTCCAAAACATATAAGGCTGCCAACCTGGACTTAAAGAAGAAACTGCAAACTGTAAGTCTGAAAAAAATATAAAACTGTTTACATGTGAATGACGTAGCATTAAATGTAAGGAAACACAAAACTTTCAATAATATAGTATGCACCACTGTATTTCAGTAGATGGCTGTACAAAAACATTATTCCATGGTTGGTATGGAAACGTTTTCTTTTTGTGGGATTACTGTTAGATCACAATAAACACTAGATCAGGTCATTCTTACTCATAGGTCTTTCCTCAGGGGGATCTTCGGTAATACGACCCCAATGTCACGGTATGATTACAGCGAGGGCATTGAGTGTGCAGCTTGACGCACGTGCTCTATGGGCTTCTCATAATACCCCTTGATGAGGGCAGTGCATGAATACATTCCTCTGTTTTGAATAAGCAAAATGAGGAGAATAAAAAGAAGAACAAGAAAGCAGCCCTGAAGGCAGCAGCTGAGCTAGAGGAGGCGAAAAATGCTGCCACCTGCAGGCAGGAGACTGAGCACGCAGAGTCTCGGCAGGACAGAGACATCACCGCTTCCAGGCAGGACAGAGATGCCACATCACAACAGCTCAGCTGGGGTAAAGCCTCTGTAAATCCTCTTTCCTGGGTTATATATGGAGATGCACGTATCTGGTAAGCAAGTACGCATTCGCCATATTAAGCGATGCACGCAGCAATTTCTTATTGTAGCAAAACAAATGCATATTTTATGAGCATTTGCGCTGTTATGACATATATTTTCCATGAATTTAAAGCTTTACATGGCTAATGTGTACTTCTTTCTCTATATATACGGGTTACAATACATGGTCATTTCTTGTCATAACTGCACAATGCACACAATAAATACATTTACGCTGCTATGACAAGAAATTGCAACACATTGCTTTATATGGCGAATGTGTACGAGCATACCAGAAATTACATACACCTCTACACTATTGCACTTCTCAACATCTGGATGATGCAGCTGGGTGTTGGAAAGGCATATCCCTGTGGCCAGGAACCAAATGGTCGAGTGGGAGGAGCAATGTCGAGTGGGAAGGGCAATGTGTGAGGGGCTGTTATCATCTGATACCCCAACCTCATCCCTAAGCCTAACCCTAACCTCATCCCTAAGCCTAACCCTAACCCTAACCTCATCCCTAAGCCTAACCCTAACCCCTCCTACTCGACAATTGGCTCCCAACTGCCGCGATATATATTTGAGGTGTTTGTGGAAACATGGCTCTTTTTCAGCCTTGCATAAAGACTTGAGAACAATCTCCTGCTGCTTCTCACCACGCTACAGGGGAATGCAGGGAAGGCAGGAGGGAAACCAAAAGGACCTACCAGCATCCCAATAGCCAGTTTTACCCGCTACATGGCAGAGATATCCGACAGTCCAGACTGGCACCCCCTGGTGGATTGGTGACCAGGCCTCCGGCACCTCGGGGCACAGAAATGGGCGGGTATTTACCTGGCAACCCACGACCGGCAGGACCAGGGTCCCAGAGGAGCCTAAACTTTCACTAAGAAAGACTCAGTCACTGATGGAGACCAACATGCTGCCCAGTGCATGCTAGGTGTCTGTTGTTCTCAAGCTTCTATTCCTTTGAGTTAAATTTTAAAGGTTAGGATGTATAATTCAGGCATTCATTTTGGGCATTATGTTTGACCTTTTAAAGGTAACACATCTTTAAATTAGTAAATGAATTGCCTTCTATGAAGGTTTTCCATTACACAACAATAAGGCAATATTGAGGCTTTCCAGTAAATTAGAAGGATATACAGTAGTTGTTATTAAATGATTGCACTACAAATAGGTAGAATGACCCAGCCAAGCTGTGAGGACTTTAAGAGGAGGTGCTATTATTATGAGGGGACATTGACTTCTCTGCTGTCTATTGTCCTTTACTTGATTTACGTTGTTAAAGATCAGAGTACTCTGTGACTGTGACTCTTTATGCTCAACTGGTTGGTTGAAACAAAATCTTGGTCTGGACTTTCACTCTCTGGACCTCAATTACCCAATTTTGTTAAAGATATTGTGATAATATCTGCTTTAGTTATATATTTTTATTTGACATTATATGCTGTTTAAGACTTCACAGTCCCCCTCTGTGACCCTGTACTGTACAAGTGGCTGGAAGATGGATCAATGGACATTCCGTACGTCCATGATTCCTGGAAACAACAAAAGAACATCTGAGAAACTGGTTCTGTTGTTTATCTATAATTTTCCTTTTAAATAAAAATATTTCCTTGTCCTCTAGACCTCTGTATGGCGCCAAGAACTCAAGCTGATTTTTATGAAACTCTTTTTTGTAAAACGCTTTTTCTTTGCCGAATTAAATAAGGGCTAATAGATTAAACATTCATATACAAGCAGATTATGTGTTCTACCTTGACAAAGTAGTGTTATTGACACAAGAGTGATTTAAATAGGTTATCTGGGGTGCCTTATCAAAATGCAATTTAATCTTTTGCGATCCAACTACAGTGAGATCAGATTAATTTGTTTTGACTAAATCAAATCCTTCTCGCGACCAGAACTCCCTGTGACGGTATCATATTATCGCTGTGCACTCCTGAATCTATGCTCTTTGTTATGGGATCTGATATCTTGGCAGCATTGTCTGTTTTCAGCACTGGTTCGACATTGTTCAAGTTTGTCAGCTGTACCGTGGGTCAGAAGCGGTGAAACATTTCGCTGATATGCTTACAGTTAACTGTACAGGTCCTGTACTGGTTCATAGTAGTAACTGACCATCCTGGAGTAAAATTATTGAACTAAGTGTTAAACTAACATTGTCAGTTTCACTATCTAGCCATACTGTCATGGATGATCTTACACAGACTTAACTTTAAAAAATTTATCTTGCAGTATTTTCTCAGTTAATTTAAAGGATAAATATAGCTAGGTGACACTATGACCTTTAATTGTTAATGTTGGCAAATAAGTTACATCAATATTTAAATGCTCATGAAAAGTTCATGTGCTGCAGTCATTAATCATTGAAAATTCCGAAAACTTAAGATGATAAATGTCTTATTTAGGGACAAATAACCAACCAACAGCAATGCATTTGATTTATTTGCTAAAACGTATTGTGTATTTAGCAGACATTTTTGTGAGACAAATACTGTAACACATTGCAACATGCTGTCAAGAAGTCAGCTAGACAGCTTCCAATGAATAACACTTTATTAATGATACAATGTAGCATTTTACTGAGACATTCTTATTTAATAACGTTTATATGCTGCTGTGTGTGTAGGCTCAGCTCCCAGTAGGGTAGCTTCTTTCAACCTGTGTAAATTTGAGGTTCCTGATTTATAGGAAGATGAGAAATAAAATAACCTTGCTCCCATCCCCCCACCCAGATAGGGTCTAGAGCCACCTGTGCTGTAAATCTACCACATTAAGAACAATTTTTTGTTTTCCGTCATCCCTCCATCTTATAGCTGCCTGCACCAGTTCTTGCCATCCCAAGGCTGCAGTCAGTGATCTAAAAATCACTGGATCAGTACGTTAGAGGTTTTGTTACTTAATACACTCTATATTCACGCTGCAAATTCCAGTATTTTTTTTATCAAAATTGTTCCAAAAAACTCATTAGATAGAGTCCAAATGCTTCAACAGATTTGCTTCTGTAATGTTTACCAGCACAGTGGCTTTTACTCGGTCATTTACTCATTTTTGTGTAGCTTACAGATGTTTATCACAAGCAGAATTAGCTGGCTTTCTATAATCTTAAAATGCACAGTCTGTGGGAAAAGCTTGATAGACTTGAAATGTTGTAATGGAGTTGAATTTCTCAAGAACCCATTGTGAATGTTCATATAATTCCAGGAAGTACAGCATAAGAATAATCGCAGTGTGCACTGGCTTCCTGTTTCTATGCATTATTCATCAGCGCAGCCCTTACAGATTGCTCTATCACTAAACATGTGTTTCTCAGCTTTACACAACTGAGGAAAAAGTGACTGTAAATCATATGAAATCGGTACAAATGTGTTCATGTCGCATTAGAGTATTAACTGTTTTTTTTTTTTGATAATGTAGTTCACTGGAAATTGATTTAATGGGTTGAGTAATTTTAGTAGACATTTTTGTAGTCCCTATTGTCATGTGTGCTGTTTCTCATAACCCTTAATATGTTTTTGCATTTATGTACCGAACCTTGAGATGAAAAATGGATTTGATGTTTCTTTAGTGCTACTACTTTATAACTGTGAATACTTTTCAACAGTGAACTTTCACTTTTCTGGTTGGCACATGTGTTTTTTTTTTTTTTATTGGTGTAATCAACTGATTTTTGTACTGTGCATTCAGGTGTTTTATATTTGGTTGTACTCTGTCTTTAATGTGCAGTATCATTAGCTGTTGTCATGGAGACTGCCAGTCAGTAGCTACGCAGGTAGTCACTTGCGCGGGCAGCTGCTTGTACAGAACAGGTACTGCTCTCCATCACCTCGTGTTCGTCATTGGCTAAGGACAGCAGAATCCAGTTGTCATAACTGCTGAAGATGCAAAGCAATAAGAGAGAAATTGTAATTAAGATGGAGGATGGTAAGTACTTTCTCTTTTGTGTTTGGGATTTTTCTATATATATAATTTAAACACAAAACCTGTTCATTTAAATATACAGGTATTAATGGGCATGTTTTGTTTTTGACTGCCTCAATAGAGTTAAGGGTAAACAAAGGATAAATTTCAGCATACAAACCTGGCTGTTACCTTTAGGAAAAAATATGTAAGTGACAATGTTTCATAACTAAAATGATGTGAAAGCTTGAGTGTTGATGTTTCCTTTTGGTTCAGCTGGAATGAAATGGAATGGACTTCTGCATGAGGAACATGAAGGTAGGTGTGGAGGATGAATGTTTGTCTCCTGTTAGAATAGTATGCTGTGATATGATATCCAGTTCATCTCTCTTGTTGGTGTACCTGTAATGGTCATATTAATAAATGTAATTGAAACCAGAGATGATGTATTATTTAATTCAACAAGAGAATACATGAATACATGATGGGAGAAAGCAAAGGAAGAAAGGATTTATAGATTCAATTCAATTCAATTCAGTTTATTTTTATATAGCGCCCTTCACAACAGAGTTGTCCCAGGGCGCTTTACATGGGTGTGTCCAAACACATTGATATACATATAAAATGAGACACATAAGACAAAAGAAAGACAGAATAGATGAATATGTTTACACATTTGACCATAAGAGAAAAGGAATTATAAGTTATTTTATATTTTACGTGTTATTTTAAATGATTTCATTATTGTTACATTTGCAAAATGTTAAAAGAAGCTTTATCAAGTTTTTATCACCTTGATTTTATGGGTGTTTGCATAGTGGGAGAAGTTGATGTGCTTATGTGCTTTTGAATGTAAGGCTGTGGGATTGGTGTGTGTGGCAGATATCTGTTGTTGTGTGTGTGTGTGTGTGTGTGTGTGTGTGTGTGTGTGTGTGGATTAGGTTTATATTACATTTTGGGGGACCAAATGTCACCCAGAATGTAATGAAAACCTGCTATTTTGATGTTGTGGGGACCATTTTTCAGGTCCCCACAAAGATCTGTGAATGTAATCAAAAAACTAAAATTGTCTCATATTTTGTTTGGTTAAGATTAGGGCTGGGCAGTGGTTAAGGTCGTCATTGCTGGGACTAGGGTTTTATCCATAGAAATCAATGGATGGTCCCCACGAAGACATGGGTACAATTCTGTGTTTGTCTGTGCATGTGTGTGTGTTTTTGTTTGTTTGTTCATTGTTAATCTCCTCAGAGAGCACAAGGGGAAGTGGCATGGGGAGCAGGAGAGACCCCAGATCCTTCCCCACGTGGAACAGGAGCAGCACAGCTGACCAGCAGCCTGCGGCTTGCGACAGCCAGAGGGCAGCCATTCGGGGTGAAAGTGAGGAAGACGAGGAGGTGGATCTAAGGGCAAGAAAAACCGTTAAAAGGACGACTGCAAGGCTCTGCGTCGACAGAGAGGAGAATGAGGAACCCTGGAAGGAGAAACAGAAGAATGGGACTGTCATGAAGAAGGGAGAACCCAAAGAACGTGAGAAGGGACGTTCCAAGCGCAAAACCAGTGATGTAGGATATGAAGATGATCATAAAAATCAGATAATGGACTACAAGTAGGTGCACTACACAAACTGTCTTCCCTCACTAGACACCAAGAATTGCTCACAGGTTTTCTAAGGCTGCCTTTGAGCATTAATTTACTAAAGGGTTTGTGAAAATGCAAGTTTATCAGGATTTACCCAAATAGCACTGGAAAGGAACTACAGCCTCCCCACAGGTGACCCATCCATCATCATGGTCCTCTCTTGGCAGAACCTCCACGTCCTCGAGTGACGAGTCAGATGAGGAGTCGGTGGCGGAAATGGAGGCGGCACGACTGAAGGAAGAGTTGGAGGAGAAGAAAAAGTTCATTGCCAGCTTGAAGAGCAGGCCATGGCGCATGAACAGGAAACTGAAGTGCTTGAAGTAAGAAGAGTGTGTCTTTTATTCTGAGGTGGTACTCAGATGTGGTACTCAGAGGCGGTACTCAGATGTGGTACTCAGAGCTGGTACTCGGCCACTCTGATTTGCATGCCATTCATCTGACAGTCTTATGGCAGATGGCAGCTGGTTGCTTCAGAGAGTCAGAGAGGCTTCTAGATATTAGTAATTTTTGTATAGTATTTCTTTTGCATTCATTTTCATTAAAAATGACAAAATATAAAATTCTTAAGAAATTATGTCTCCATATTAGCACAAAACATGCCATTGCAATATGCAGGAAAAGATTCTGATCTAAAGAAACAGGACTGTATGTTTAAGGTTTCAAATAAAACTACTGTACAAAGTCAGGTAGAAGCACCGGAGACGACGGTTCAAATGAATAAGATTTTGCAATTCAAAACAATACAAAGTGTGGACGACCCTTGAGCTCTGCTAAACAAAACTGAAATTATAGCCAAAAATCCAAAGTGATTTGCACACTTGGTGGAGTGTTTTTCCCAGCTCTCCTCCAATACTCCTTAAATTTATCCATCTGACCCCACGGAAAACAACTCTAATCAGGGCCAGTATGTTTTCTGTAACTAAGTGACCTTTTGGCTTGTGATCAGCCACTGCGGCACAACAAATGATCCCTCAAACCATCTCTGTGCTATGGTAGTGTCTTTCACCAAATTATATTCCTCCCCTCTTAGCTTCAGGCCCATCTGTACAAGAGGTGTTGCTCCAAACAATGACCCAGCAGAAGACATAGACAGTCCAAGGCCATATGGGTGTAGGGGATGCTGAACATGAATTCATTCTGAGGCAGGTTTCCATCCCTGTGGTTCTGAGTGGATCTAAGTTGCTCTTAAGGTCCCATCCAGGCATTGCTTGCAGACACTGCAAATGATGGTGGCAATACCACTCTTGTCTCTGTCATGAAAGACGTAGGTGACCATGATGTCACCTTCCCATCATCTAAGAAGCTAGCAGTTGACAATGACAATGAGACAGCTCTTTCTTAATCAGGGGCAGGATATCTGGCAGGCCGCCTTTAGTGCAGGAGCTTGTGCGTTGCCATCTCTGTGGTTGTAAAGTAGCAAGCAAATGATTAGCAATGTCTTCGAAGGGTGATCTAGGAAGCCACCTGGGTCCAGTGTCAAATCCTTCTTCTCTTTCTGTGTGGTTAGTTCCAGTTATCCAACATGAAAAGGAAAGGAGATAGAACAGGTGAATTGGTTAATTGATCCTTTTTCAACCTCAGGCAGGACCCAGGAGGAAAAGCATACTGGATCTCAGACTAACACTCTTTGTCTCTTTTTAACGAAAGATGGAATGAGTTCTGCTCTTTCAAGGTCTTCTGCTGGGATGTGCAGAGGGATGTAACAGAGGGATGTGCAACTGGATGTGGCAGAGGAGCAAGAACCACTGTTTCTTTGCCATCGTCGGGTGCCCCTCATTTCCTGGCCCTTTTATTACTGTTACACTATTCAAAAACAATTCCTGTGATGAAAAAGAACTTCTTTTGGGTTCTGCGAAATCAATATATATGTAATCAATGTAAATAAAAGTCTGAGGCGATAGATGATGGTGATAAAGGTAGCGGTCCTTCCAGGAGGCCCAACTTCAGTCAAGGCTGGACTTGGTCTGCTGCTGCTAATCCCTTCTAGGGATGGAGAGGCAGTGTAGAGAGGCAGTGTAGAGAGGCAGCACATGCAGCTTGGGTGGAAGCCTTCCCGCACAGCTTCGGCTTTTCACTGGCCTTGGCTTCATCCATCCCCTTATATACTTTGCCATATAGCAGTGGGCATCCTTGATAGAGGTCAGCTCTCAGTGAGAGTGTTTTCTCTCAGCAGTATTTTCCAGAAGCTATATAAAAGCCTTGCATTTTTTGAGCTTCTCCTGCCTCTTTGCTAATATCTCCATGCGTAGAGGAATTAACTAGTAAATCACTGTGATACGTGTGTTAATTTATTTTTGTTTCGTTTTGTTTTGGCCGTTTTTTCCAGAGATGCTCAGCAGTTTGTGGAGAAATTTGAGGGATATTTGGGAAAGGGCAAAGGTCAAACACTCTATATCCTAAAAGTAACGATGTCAAAGGTAACGCTTGAGTGCTTTTGCAGAACAGTATATCATTTCCTTACTTCTCTGAATGCTTACATTTTTTTTCTCTTTCAGAAATGGAATAAATTTAATAGAGGTTTTAAAGATCTAATGGCTGCTTTTATCCCTTGGGAAAGGAGAATAAAAGAAGTGGAAAGTAAGAATTGTTCAAACATTCACTCATTTTACGAGTACATTTTGGTCAGAAAGCAGGTGTAGTTATGTTTTTAGCAATAGTATTATTTGAGACGTATTATTATTTAAGTTACATATCATGTGATGCAGTTAGATTAAGTGTGATAGTTTGTTACAAATGAATGTTTCTTCTTTTGTTTCCTCAGGTCATTTCGGCGCTTCAGTCGGCTCCTACTTTGTGTTTCTGAGGTGGCTGTATGGGATGAATCTAATGCTTTTTGTTTTAGTGTTTGGACTGGTCGTGCTGCCTGAGGTGACGGCATTTTCATTAGAAACCACTCAGCTAAAATTGTATTGATTTATTTATCTTAAATATCTTATTTGTCTTTTAACAAATTTATCAATAAATGCACATTTTTTTGGTTAACAATCACATGTATATAAATACAACCCACTAAATTATTATCTTTGTATTGTGCAAAAATAAATGGTTTAATTTCTTCTGCATTGTCCAATAATATCAGGGATTATTTAAAGCAGACATTGCATTACTATATACATTTTATATAATATTTCGGGATTCTGCTGTTAACACTTAACACTCTTTTAGTTTATTGTTTAATGCCGTGTACAATAGGTTCTGTTGGGTGCCCCATATGGGACGATTCCGAGGAAAACCGTGCCCAGTTCAGAGAAAGACAAAGCGATGGATGTGGCCATCCTGCTGGAGTTTGAAGTGAGAGAGTCTTATCAATGGATTTACTTTGCTTGTATGGGCTTTATGGTCAGAGAAATGCTTCATGTTCATGATTCATAAGTAACACTTGTCTTATTCTTGTACTACCATTTGCACAAAGTAAAAGTACCATGTCTTTTTAAATATACCTTACCGTTACATTTATTTATTCATTAGACACTTTTGTCCGTAGTGACATACAAGTCAGGGAGATAATGTATCAGAAGCATACGGGCATAGAAGAGCCTACTTAGATACAAGTGTTGCTAGACTACGTTTCCAGTGGGTTACTAGTGACAAATGCAGAATGGTATTGAAACAAAAGCTGTGTTCAAAACACAATCGGAACCTAATCTAGGAAATGCTATTTAAATCACATCAGAAGTCAGAATACAACCACTTGCTTAGCATAGAGACTGAGATGGAATGGAGGTTCTGGTGAACAGGCAAATGCCTTAGGACTTGAACTTGATTTGAGCATCAATTGACAGGCTATGAAGGGAGATATGGTATAACATTATTGCATTTCGTCTGATTTAATGCAGCTGTGCTGCTGCACTTTGAGTCATCCGCAGTGTATTCACAACATTTGCTGGCAGCCCAGTCAGTAAAGAGATAGTAATCGAGTGATAAAATGACAACTATGGATAAGGAGCTGAGCTGCATATTCTGTCAGATGAGGTCTACATGACTTTGAGCAGTAATAGCAAAGGGTAGCTGGTTATCCGGCATCGTCCTTAGGTTCTTAGCCAACAGTGATGGAGACAAAGGGCGCAGATCTTGCAGGATGAGAACCAATGACCTAGTAGCGTCTCCTGCAGATTGCAATGCATCCAGCCAGCGGTGAATCTGAACTGATAAGCAGGGTAATGTGCTGTTTTCTTTTTGCAGGGTTATTTCAAGTACTCTCCTCTGTTTTATGGATATTACAATAACCAGAGGACAGTTGGCTTTTTACGCTACAGGCTACCCCTGGCTTACTTTCTGGTCGGAATTGGAACATTTGTCTACAGCCTAATAGCTGTGGTTAGAAGGTATGTCAGATACGCAAATAGTTACATTTTTTACAAAATAGAGGTATCACCCTATTTGCGAGCCTAATGTATAGCTAAAAATCAGCCTTTAGGGTGAAATCTGAAGTTTCCAAGGTTACCAGTGATTTCATGGGAAAACATTGCAAGCACTAGATAAACTGAGATGAGATCACATGATCAGGCTGTAGCTTGGCAGCATGAGCTCATAGAATTATTATTATTATCAACAATAATAAAACTTATATTATTATTATTATTATTATCAGAAACCATAATAATACTTATTATCATTATTGCTGTTTTTTTAAATGTATATATTTTCATAATTAAGCTGTTGCTGATTAGTTTGTCTGACGTTTAATGCTTACTATTGAATTGTATGATAGAAGCAATTAAGCAATATATTCTGCATACATGACAGTTTCACTTTCTTTGCTTGGGCGGCATGAGATATTCTTACTCCTATTATACAGTCACTTAGCAACAAGATAGACTAGGAAGAAGAACAGGGAAGAATCCTTAGAAAAAATATTATGCGTTTGTAGGTGTATCCTTTTCAACTAATGCTGGCTTCTCTGGCCTGTTCGCCTGCCTGTACTGCAGCATAGCCGTGGGCTCCAGTGTTGCAGGTGAAGAAGCAGAGGAAAGAGAGTTTGCGTTTTCTTGGATCCTGTTCACTAGCTGGGATTTCCTTATAGGCAACTCAGAAGCGGCTGACAGCAAGTTTGCAGCAATCATCACAAACATTAAGGTAACCATGACAATGCAAGCATCATGAGAGGAAAATGCTTATTATGCCATTTCAATAGTTCATCCTAATATTCGGCATCAATACCAAACTGGCAAACAGCAACAAATTTTCTGTCCGACTTCACACAACTAAATTTTTAATGAGTTACAGAGCTTTTCCACATCTTGGTCTAAACTGCAAGCCTTCAAAAGCAGGAGGACTGGAGATCCAGCTGAATTCTGAATATTTTCACAGCTAAATGCAGACTCTTCCAAAATGGTCAAAATATTCGCCCCCTTATGAATGCCGAAGGAATGAGTCAGTAACATAATCTATCCAAAACAATATGGATGTGGTTTTAATTGCCATCACACTAGCTGTAATATCAGAATGATAATTCTTACAGGAATCCATTGTTGATGAAGAGGATAAAAAGCGTTGTGAAAACGTGCATGCAAGAAGATGTCTTCGCGTTTTGGCCAACCTCATCACCTTTTTGTGTCTTTGTGGGAGTGGCTATCTCATTTATTATGTTGTGAAGAGATCAGTCATATTTGCCGCCATGGACAAGGAGAAAGTGACATGGATGGAGAAAAATGAGGTAATCATGTTTATGGTTGTTAGCTCTACAGAACAGTGTGATGGTGTTTGTATGGTGGATTCCATGTTGCACATAGATGTATTTAACCTTCCATCAAAATTCCATGACTTTACAGTATGTAGTACAGGGTTGTGGAGAAATATACTTAGTTTTCTAAAAAGCAGATTTTATTTTTTAATCGTCTTGTTGATTATTGTTACAAATAATGGAGATAAGAGCAGCATGACTTTCATAGTAACATATGACTTACCTTTCATTTATTTGCTTATATAATGTTTATATATACTTATATTTATTTAATAATACCTTTATCTAAAGTGACATGCAGTTCTGAGAAAGCAGGTTCAGATAATCCTTGGAGTAATTAGGGTTTATGGCCTTGGTCGGGGACCCAAAAGTGACATCACTCTGCTGAGCCTGGAAACTGAACGGAGGACCTTCTGAATGGCCAAACTTCCTGAGCCACACATGACATAGAATATTTATGCAAAATACCTATAAAAAAAAATCCCAATTTAATAATTCTAGTTGAAAGACTGTGAACTCCAAATGTAGGTCCTTGTTTAGTCAAAATCACTATTATTACTATTAATAGTATTTTTAGTAATGTGAAAGTAAGGGTTTCTATATCTCTGAAATCTGAGTAGTATTAGAGGAATTTATGCATGGCAAAACTGAGGCAGGCTACTCATACAAGATTTCCACTAATCTGCAGTAACCCAGCAAGTTCTGTAAGCAAGAGCAAAAGGCAAATATCCTCAAAGAATGTAACCATTGACTAATAACTATAGAAAATGTCTGATTGTAGAAAAAAATGTTTAAAGATTTGTGATAGCTTATTGAATTAAACGATTCTGTTTAAGCCAGTTTAATACTGAAAATTAATCATGCTAGATAATCTTGATCTAATACAAAGTTTCTGTGAGACGGGCAGCATGATGGCCAGTCCGAGTCCATTCGCCTCCTTCCCATATAGCACAGGTTTGTTTCTGTAATGAAAATGGTCAATTAAGCAAACAAGCATCTTCTGAATTGCCTGTAGCAATGGTGTGTCCTGCGATGGACCGTCCTTCTTCTTGGGTGGTCTCCTGCCCGGTACTTTTTAACATAGACGTCACGCTTAGTGTGACCCTGTACTAGATAAGTGGATCGGCGATAGATGATTAGAATGTTTGAGATATCATTTGTGATGAAGAGTTCATGTACCACTGTGGCATGTCTCCACAAAGATGTGTGTGATGATTGTTGTTCTTCCTTTGACTGCCAGCTTGAGTTGGTGGTTTCGCTGCTTGGAGTGGCGGTTCCTCCCCTTTTTGAAGGCATCTCTGAAATGGAGGAGTTTCATCCCCGTGTTGCCCTGAAGTGGCAGTTAGGGCGAATACTTGCACTCTTTATTGCAAACTTATACAGCCTTACTTTTGCCCTGTACGATGAAGTTCCCTTAAAGGTAAAACAGTACTCTCTTCCTGTGTGTTTAATATGTAAATAAACTTTGGAGTATGTGGTTTGCAAGGCACATAAAGCAGACATAGGCAGTGTGTATGATATTATATATACTATTAAATGGAAGTCCCTTTAAAAATACTGTTATAGAGTCATATGTTTGGACTTCATTTTAAATGTCTGAAATGTTGAAGATATTGAGGTTCGGCCTAATGACAGCTGTAATGCTGGATTTTTGGTAGGATCTGGCGCTGGTCACATGGTGTGGAGATGTGAGGCAGGATGTGTTGTCTTCCAGTTTGAAAAGGAGAATGACATTAAAAATGCCACAATGTGGGCAATGAAGGAGAACTATGGCAACGGTACGGTGCTCGGTAACAGCAGTGCCGTCGTCCGGCCGACCGTCCACCCCGCTGATGTCATGCAGGGGCCGTGCTGGGAGACCGGCATTGGGATTGTAAGTCATTTTTCATAGAGGATATTCACTTTAATAATATTAAGATGTCCCCAGGGGTGTCGGAAGCTGGGGGACATGTACCGCCCAATATTTCATTTGGTTTCACATTCACCCCCCCCTCCCCCTTCCTTCTGTGGAGTTACAAACCACAGTATGCTGATGGACAAATGATTAACAGGCCGATATGTTTGCCAACGTACATCTGATTTCTACGATTCACGTATTCTAAACAAAATTTTAAATATTTTTAAGTTAGCCTTTTGTGGAATAACCTACAAATGTCATCAATTTTTTTCAGGAATTCATGAAACTGACAGTTTCTAACATCGAGTTAGCCTATCTCACCATCTTATTTAGTGATTTTCTCCGAGCCTTGCTTGTTCGCTACCTGAACTACTGCTGGTGCTGGGACCTTGAAGCAGGATTTGTGAGTGTTAAATGCTACCATAGCTATATACTGCATAAACAACAGAATAAAGTACATCTTTCTGCATTAATATAAGGAAGATAATTTTTAATTTTTCGCTTGACATATTTTAGCCATCGTATGGCGAGTTCGACATTAGTGGGAATGTTCTGACAATTCTCTTCAGTCAAGCAGTGATTTGGTAAGTGGTGAGCAAGAAAGCTGTTGTGTAAACAACAGCTAGCAGTTACGGTTTATTTAGTGATTTTATTTCAATTAAAATTAACCATTTTACAAAAATGTTTCCATGCCATTTAAGAAAAGCCATTATTCATTCATTCATTCATTCATTCATTCATTTTCCAACACTATGATATACTGTATGACTGAATGATGTCAAAATATGGAATAGTTACTTCAGTTATTGCTGTGGCTCTTTCAAAAAAATCTCAAGCATGTGTTGACAAGTTAAGCACATTTTTAATTGGCTGCTAAGAATGTTGAAGTTTACTGTATAAGCTGTAGGAAGCAGCTGCGTTAAAATGGCAAATACAATTTGTACCGGATTTTCTAGTTGTTCCTGGTTGAAAAAATGTGATTTGTGTTTTATTGCATATTGAGTGCTACTTCTATACCAGAGGTGGTGAACCTGATCCATGGAGAACCACTGTGGGTCCAGGTTTTTGGGATGACCTCTCAATCAGCCAATAACAGTGGGTCCCTGGGACTGGAGTTCAGAACCACTGCTTTATTATTGGCTGATTGAGAAGTCATTCCAAAAACCCGTACCTGCCCTGGCTGTCCATGGATTAGGTTTGCCATCCCTGTCCTATACATTCCCATGTTGACGAGTTGTAGACCTTGGTCATGCCTGACACCTATAATTTGAACTACAGGAATAGATTATATTGGCTGAGCATTGGCTCTTCAAACATATCTGGTAATAACCGTTGATGATAGAAGCAGCCAGTAAAACCAGGGGTATAAAAAGTCAATTTGTGACATAATCCAGACTGACATCTAGGGAGTGAAACGGTCTGGATTTTGATTGGTTGCAATATCTATCACTGGTGTTTTGTCCCTTTACATTATAGATTGCAAAGAAACTGTTTGTTGATAATGCAATTGCATCATAATTATAATTAAAAAAAGCTAAATATAAACATTTATGTTTCAGGGTAGGAACCTTCTTTTCTCCTGGCCTTTTAGGTGTCAATATGATTCGCCTCGTGACATCCATGTACATTCAGAGTTGGGCAGTAATGTGCTGCAACATACCTCATTCGAAGCCCTTCAGAATCTCCAGTCATTTCTACAAAGTCCTCTTGTTCATCATGCTCTGTGCAAGCATAATCCCTGTGCTCTATGCAATCATGGTTTTTCCACCGTCATTCGACTGTGGCCCCTTCAGGTACCACCCCATAATCTCAAAGCTTAAGAGAAATACGAGATGCAGATTTATGAGGTCCGATCACTAAAATTCTTTCAATGACATGGATATTGATTTGTGTTTATATTAATTCGCTATGCTAAATATATTTGTCTTGTGGAGAGTTTGGTTATTTGTAACTATGCATTTGCATATTTCATTCACCCAGTGTAGTATATTTCTCATTTATCTGCAGAAGAGCTTGACTTGACTGTAATTCTTACTCCTAAAACAGTGAGAAACAGAAAATGTATGACATCATCTCTGAGACAATAGAAAAGGACTTCTCTGCATTTTGGGTTACATTCTTCAGTTACGCACTCAACCCTGGAGTGGTCGTCCTGCTTGTGATACTGATGGTGTGAGTAGAGACAGACAAATCTAGAGCAACGAATGTAAGAAAATTTCATAGTTGTGCAATGGATTGTGTACAGTTAGCATAATGTCAGCCACTTGCATGATGCAGACTTCCTGAACTCATTTTGGTATATAGAGAAGCTACCAGCTGGTTCCAAAATAATGTATACTGTTTTTTTTTTTTTATTTGTGCAAAATGAACACAGTCATCATGAACAGATTTCGAGCTGGGATTTCTGGTGATATTGGGTCATGCTGATGTACTATTCAGTCAATTTAGCAAAAGAATATTTATATATTTATGTAAGCAGTTAGTGACACCATAACTATGAACACCATTGTTGTGAAACTTCTCGAATGATGTAGTCATTTTCTTAAATGAATTATGCTTTATGAAAGACAACTGTTGTATTGTATGTGGGCTGAAATGTCAGTGTGCAATTTATACTGTTTTCCTCTGTCAAAAGGTTGGTTATATACTATCTGAAGATAGTTTCTAAATCATATCAAAAAACAAATGCTGAACTTAGGAAGAAGCTGCGTATGGTGAGTAAGAATAGCCATCAAAACAGAATACAAGTAGTAACAATGTATGTGGCATTGAAAAACTGATCTTTTGTGGTGTTTTTACACTTATCTCCAGAGAAGAGAGGAAGAAAAGAACCAGATGAACAATAAAGACAGCAGTAATCACATCATGAATGATTTAGAGGACCTTCTCCCCAAAAAGCCAGCTACCCAACTATCTACCAAAGATAGCACTGAAGGTAATGCTTTATGGGTGTTTTCATAAATACATACCATAATTATTTTCTTAACATTCATAAATATATAGGGTGATACTGAAAGTTGATAGAGCTAAGATGTGTAATCTTTTTTAAAAAATTGGCAACACTTTACTTGAGGGGGCACAAATAACTTAGTAACTCAGTTACTACTCAAGTACAAATCATGAGCAAATATAGTAACTGCATGAAATACATGAATCATCATGATTTATTAATGATGAACAGACATGGGATCAGTATGTAACTAACACTTAGTTACTGGTTAATTAATGCATTAAGTAAGAGTGCACTACTACAATATTTGTGCCCCCTCAAGTAAAGTGTTACCAAAAAATTTTTATTCTCTTTTATTTCCAAGGCAAGAGAGAGAAGGGTGAGTCTCTGAAGTTGTCCCCAAAGCATGAGACTATGGCCAATGGAGCAGAAGGAAGATTCCGGAATGCTGTTGCGCGGCCCCCTGGGCCCCGAATGGTGGGCCATCTCCCTGGAATGCCTCGACTACAAATTGTATCGCCTGAGAGTGGAAGAGGGAGGGGCCAGGATATCAGGTGGTAGTGGTCCCCCCATGAACTACAAACATAGCAATCAAATATCCAAATACACTCACACAACTACACACACCAAGTGTGTACTTAAAACAGAATGCCCTAAGCTAATTTGTGAACTGTTCCAATAAAAATTCTAATATTAGAAAACATATTTCTAGTAATTCTAATAATACTGAGTTCTGCAGCTCAGAAGTGAAATTAACACTGCTTTATGAAGCCAGTTCTATGCTACCTACTATCCACTATCTACAAACAAATATACAAATCTACAAATTTGTCTAAAACATAAAGCAAAGTATAATGTAAATTATGAGCATGCCTTTTTGGGAATTCTCCATAAAGAACAATTCATGTGATCGGACACGCATGTAAAATTCATGACCACCATGCAAACCGTTAGTAATGCATTCTTCGGGGTTCATTATAGTCTCACTCTTCATGTAAATGTACATAGTGTGCATTTTTAAATAGAAAAGTATGTCATACACCTTGTTGTTAGCTTGCCTTTACAAACAGATTCAACCATTGAACCAACCATAAGTATTCTATCTCTCCTACTCACACACATACAGTATATGATTGGAGCCATTGCCACATGTCGTATTTTTGTTGTAAATATAATCAATCTTTGACCTTGCAAAATATGTCCTCTGCAGCACGTCTATGTAATAGTAATTGGAACAGTAATTAAGAGAATAGCAAATGTTCTTTTTATATACTTTATATATAGTTTAGATAAAAAATATTTCAGTTTAATTGAACATACATGTAAAGTCCATGACTTTCTCTTAATATGAAAATTAAAGGAAACAAAAAATATGTTACCTGCATATGAACAGAGCCTTGTTTAATAATATAAAAATGGTTTCACTTTGAAAAGATTATAGGTGTGGTTATCACTGTTGATATATTTGTCCTGTATACATGTATTTTGAATTGAAATTTAAAATAGCAAAACTGTACAAATTGATATGTACACTATGTCACAGTTGCCTTCCAGTTGATGCTAGAAATAGCGGCACTGAAGATTCCTTGAATATGATAGAGGTTGAATTCTGATTTGGAAATCAGTTTCTGGGATTTACGCTACAGTAGTAATGTTTTGTCAAATAAAGGCATAATAAAACTCAAAAATCATTTACTTCTTGGTCATGAAATGCACACTGATAAGCATTAGCAATTTTTATTGTCACCATCGATACACCGATTCAGTAATTATAACACATTACACTTTTATATTCAAATTACCAACTTGTTGAGCCACATTGAAACACCGATTTCAAATGGGTAAAGGAATTATTTATATTTAGGAAGCTATCCCAAAACACTACCTCTAAACTTAATAAAATAAGAAGGTTATCAGTGAAATAAAAACAATGAACTGTTGCGTTCTGCCTTCTATGATGTCATTGTACTGAATGTTACTGAGCAACTTTTCCAAACACCTTCTGCCATGTTTCTGGGAAGAATGAGAAGTTTTTAGATTTTATTAATTATTTAATCATATATTTGCTTTATGTTATTTTAGTAGTAATGCATTAATAATCAAAGATTTAACCACAAATTTAGCCTTGTTTATTGTGCCTATAAAGATAATGTCTGAGCAACTGAGGTAATATAGGATCAATCTATGAACTAATAATTCTGTATTCAGCTAAAAATTCTAATATACTTTATACGTTTACGTGTTACATTGCCGTACTTCTGTATTTTACTTTGTCACACCTGTTCTCAATTGGCTAGCATCTGTATTATGATCAGTTATCCACTGCTCTTCAAATGTTATATGATAGTTTGTTTCCCATGTTTAAAGAAAAAATCAATGTAAAAATATCTACAGTTGCCATGATTACCTTTGTGAACCTATCTTGCCCTGAAATGGTCTGGAACCCATGTTCCCTCTGTGCTTCCTGGGATGGGCTCTAGACCCTGACCATGTTCATTGGTCGGAAGACAGATGAATCCATAGTAGTACTGTACCTAAAATACTGCTTAATTTTTCAAAAATAACACCTAGTAACAACAATGAATGTCTCCATCTTGGCCTAGCCTATATATACCAAGATGTATTGGTATATACAAAATATTGCATAACTTTGAAAATTTAAATAACTCGCTTGGTTGCATCTGTTGTTTTTATAGTAATGATTCGGTTGCATTAAGATTTCTTGAAATTTGTAAATAATTATAATTCATGTATATTGCAAATTAATTTCAGATCTTAAGCAGTTAAGTCATCATGCTCATTCATACGTAGTAGAGACTGACACATTATGCTAAATGATGGCAGTTAATAGCAACATTCGAAACAGCGGGATGAATAACCTGCACGCAGCACTAAATGTACTTCATATGCAGTCCCACGAGGGATTTTAATTTATGAATTCTTCTGTGGTATTTTGATGGTCACAGTCTTTACTTCTGTGTATTCTTCCAGACCATATTCGCCCCTGCATGGAAGACAAAGGAAAGTGCTAAATGGGGAGTTGTTTACCTCAGTGCGCTACATTTACTCCATTT
Source organism: Mormyrus proboscirostris (assembly GCA_026779585.1). Classification (NCBI taxonomy): domain Eukaryota; kingdom Metazoa; phylum Chordata; class Actinopteri; order Osteoglossiformes; family Mormyridae; genus Mormyrus; species Mormyrus proboscirostris. The sequence continues at coordinate 11,185,535 of JAODKF010000046.1, read as the reverse complement.
GAGCTTTTCCACAATGCAATGCAAGTGACCTTTCAGAAAACAATAAGATACACTACATTGACTATGAAAGTTTTCTATTGATATCATGTCTATAAAAGGAAGAGGTAATCCTATTCATGTGTAATGATGGAAACAACTTACATTTCCCTTCCGTTTCCTGACATCTTATATCCACCAAATGGGCACTGGGAAGACACTGCGCCGTAGCAGTTTACCCTAAAAAAAACACGAAAATGCAAACAGCTTGTAAGTCAGTGATTAAATGTATTTCCTACAATGTCTCTTGAATGTTAATATGTACCTGCAATGAGATGATGATTATATCATTTTCATATCAATGTTTGCTTAATTGTTTAGATGATCCAAAATTGAACTATATCATAGCGCTATCAGCTTTTACACAGATCAAGAATCTGTACTGTTTTTCAGGCTTTTTGCAAGGATTAAAGGCTTGCAAAAACAAAGCCCTGCGTTCACTAATCAGTGATTGTAGCCACCAAAATCACAAATCTTGAAATTGAAACCAAGGCCAACAGAATGTATAAGACAGGGATTGCGGCCCATACTCTATCATCTATTTTATGGTCCCATGCATCCATGACAATGAGGCTTCGAAACCCACTGTGAGCAGGATTACTGTGCATTGTAATTCACTACCGGTTTTAAACCAATAGAACACAACAAATAACTATTGAGAAACGGGTCAAAGTAGTGATTTACTGTACAACATATGGTAACTTCATCCGCTTCAGATTTTTAAAGCCCTATCCATTTCTATCAGCATGGGTAGGCATGTACAATTGATATAAATGACATTACTTCCTTACTCTTTTTTTAAACCTACGTTAGCAGTGACATAGTTAATCAATGTATTTCCCTGTTGTAAAAGACAGAACCCTTCCTTTTCAGAGAAGAATGTACTTTTGGCAAGAGGAGAAAGGTTAAGTGTATTACAAGGCCCTCATTTTCAAGCCCTACGATAAAGTGAGAGTGAGTTCTGAGAATGAGGACGAGAGAAGGACTTTACAGGAAGTCAGAGGGCCAGAGTAACTGCGTGCCCTGAAGCCAATCAATGAGAACCGATGGACATCTAGTTACCAAAAACACACTTTACTTTGGTGAAATTTTCCCAGGATTTTTCCCAGCATTTCAGAAGCTCAGTTGTCTGTCAGGACTGACTCAGAAAATATTGGTCAAGCCTATCAATTAATAAGCTCATTAAAAAAAGGACAGGTTTAGGTGAGGCTGGGGAATAGCCCTTGGGGGTGACACGGCAATCACAACTTCAGTGAACAAACGCTACATGGCAAACAACTTCAGTGAACAAACGCTACATGGCAAACAACACATCACACTCATTTCTTCAGGTGACAAAAACTTCATGTGAACTTGTGTCCACACAAGCTAGCAACACTTTACCTGACGGGGCACAAATAATATACTGTAGTATCACACTTTTACATTATACTAATGCATTAATTAACAACAATCTAAGTCTTACATGCTGGCCTTATGTTAATTCATCATTTATGAATCATGATGCATGTTTTACCTCAAGCAATCACTATATTTGTTACTACATATGTTAATTCTGTAAACCTTTGTGAACTACTGAAGGAAAAAAATCATGAATAACACAAGTTAAATACTCATATTTCTTCATCATTAATGAATCATGATGCATCTTTCATTCCAAGCAGTTATTTTACATCTGAATTTTGCAAAACTGTGTGAACTACTGAAGAGCTGCTAAGGAATTACTGAATCATGAATACACATGAAATGCAATGGAACGTTTTCTCATCATTAATGGATCTTGATGCATCTTTTAGCAACTAAGTACTGTAGTAACTATCTTTGTTCTTGATTTAGTCATAATATGTACTTCAGTAGTAACTGAGTTATTACTAAGTACTTGTGCCCCGCCAAGTCAAGTGTTACAGAAACATCTTACACAGCACCCCCAACCTCAAACTGAAATACATTGATGTGCTAATGCTGTCTACCAAGTTCCTGCTAATGCTGTCTACCAAGTTCCTGCTAATGATGTCTACCAAGTTCCTGCTAATGCTGTCTACCAAGTTCCTGCTAATGATGTCTACCAAGTTCCTGCTAATGATGTCTACCAAGTTCCTGCTAATGATGTCTACCAAGTTCCCAGTGTCTTTTCCTCCAAAAGCGATGTTCCACAAAGGCTGCGTAAAACTGGTATCATTCTTCAAAGACCAAGTAATACATTCCAAAAATCTGTTCGATTAAACTAAAACTATGTCCACTCGAATCCATGCTGTACACCGAAATCCTGTAATCTTGTAATTGTCATTGAATTCATTTGAGTTATTTGAGTAGTGAGTTTTCTTACCAGACCGAACCAGCCTGCAGTGCAGTGGAGATGGTGAGTGCTTTGTTAAGGTCATTGGTGAAGACTCCTGCTGCCAATCCGTAATGTGTGTTATTTGCCCTCTTAATCACTTCTTCAGTACTGCTGAATTTCATTATCTGCTGGACTGGTCCAAATATCTAGCACAAAATAACATTCTTGTTCACATTGACATTCTCGATCTCATACATTAGGCTGTCCATGACTCACATATTCCCCGACTGATCTAATAGCTTCTAGCTTCTTTTTAATTAGCAAATGTCTTAGCATGAGTGTCCTTCGGTAGAACGAGGTAGCTATGGAGAGGCCTGGCATTGGTCTGCCATGAAAGGTGAGCTGCAGATGCCCCCAGAAGGTCTGCCGGAAACGCCAAAGTGGCGGGCAGCTGGGGGATGGCTGAGAAGGGTTCCCCGCATGTGGCACGGAGCGCTCACCTCTTCTTTGGCGATGCGCATGTCGTCGGTGACGTCTGAGAAGACTGTGGGCTGAATGAAGAGGCCTTTCTGCCCCCAGGCCCCGCCACCACACTCCAGTTTTGCCCCGTCTCTCTTCCCACTTTCAATGAGCTCCAGGATTTTATCAAACTGTTTCTTATCAATCTGAAAGACCATGTGCGTCACATAAAACAAAGACTTTAACAGTCACCTGATGCAAAACATGCCCCATTCATTAAAAGTGGAGCTGAATAAACATCAATAAGTTATTCTTATCTAATCCCTGATATAACTCCAAATACTTAATGAAAAGCACATTATTTCCAAATTATAAAGTGGCTACTCTATGTGACATTAGGTATCGCTTTGCAATGCCTGAAAAACAGGTTTTTTGTATTTATGATTAATTTCAAACCCGTCATCAATACTAATACACATGGCCGACTAAGGGGGGCTGACGGGGTCAGTTCCCATCACATTTTCCTCCAGCCCTTCCTAAAAGTGTTCAGACAGTTAAAAATGTTTTATTTTCCCCTTTTTTCATTTCAATTCTGATGTCAAACCAAAATCAGGCCCTGTTAGCTTAGTGTTATAGCCCAATACCTGTGGTCCCTGGTCCACACCAGGCACTAAAGGATTTCCCAGGACTCGCCTCTTGGCACGCTCCACACTCCTGCGCACAAACTCCTCATAAATGGGCTCTTCCACAAACACCCTGGACCCTGCGATGCAGCACTGGCCCTGGTTGAAGAACAGGCCATGGTGAGCTTGCTCCACGGCATGTTCCACTGGGCCAGTTTGGAGGGGAGAGAGGAAAGATCTCAGACAAGACAATTAAACACTGGCAATGCATTTTCTGTTAAGCTGAGATATTATGAACGATGAGAGACGTTTTATTAATATCGAACCAAAACTCATCCAAATCCTTTACAAATGCTGAAAAATAAAACAGCTATTGAAATACTTCAAAACATTAAAAAGGCAATCTGTAGAGGATCTGGAACTGCTGAGAAGAGTTTATAAATTGCTCTAATATTTGCATAATTAGTCAGAATCAGGGTTCATTTTAAATTCATTTGCAACCAATCTTAATTCGAAAAAGAAGACCCTGTACTGACTGTGATTCACTGTTAACAAATGTGTTAACACAGAAATGACACGGATTACTTTGAAGCTAAAGTTGAACTGCAAACTCACGGTCACAATCTGCAAAAATAATGTTGGGACTCTTTCCTCCAAGTTCCAGAGTGACACGCTTCAGGTTACTGTCACCAGCTGCCTTTTTAATGAGTTTTCCAACCTGCAATAAGGGCAGTGAAATCAAATTCAGCGGTGTGAGGCCACCATGCAAATTATCATAATAAAATTTTAAACATAAAATAAATTAAATAACAGACAAATAAATAGCTCCTGTAGCTCGACAAGTACAACATAGCGCTAATGATACAATGATCTTTCCCTCTACTTTGGATAAACGTGTCAGATAGATGTAAATAAATGTATGGATATGAGTAGCCCAGGGTTCAGTTCTGAGGTGTGAGAGGAGGCTCAGAATGCACATGACATACGTTCGTGGAGCCGGTGAAGGCCACTTTGTCAATGTCCATGTGATAGGCGATGGCATGGCCTGCTGTGGGCCCGTATCCCGGTACAACATTTATAACACCTGCGGGAAATCCAGCCTGCAATCAAACGGGGGGACACAAAGACAAAAGGTTACAGGTTACCGCAAATGATTTCACTACTTCTTTATTTTTTTATACAAAGAAAATGTAGTCAAACAAACTAGGCAGGAAATTAATGAGGAATGAACATTAGTGTGACAAATCATGGGGAGAACATGGAGATTCCTCACAACAAGGGGAAAACATGCAGACTCCTCGCAACATGGGGAGAATATGGGGAGAGCATGCAGACTCCTTGCAGCTTGGGGAGAATATGCAGAGTCCTTGAAACATTTGGAGAACATGGGGAAAACATGCAGATTCCTCACAACATGGGGAGAACATGCAGGCACTTTGCAGCTTGGGGAGAATATGCAGAGTCCTTGTAACATGGTGAGAACATGGGGAGAACATCCAGACTTTCTAGTTTGTGGGACTCTGCTGTAGCCTCACCTCTTTGATGAGTGCTGCCATGTGGAGAGCGGACAGAGGCGTCTGCTCGGCCGGTTTGATGACCACGGTGTTTCCGCAGCACAGCGCTGGGGCGATCTTCCATGTAAACATCAGCAACGGAAAGTTCCACTGCGCATGGGTCACAGAGAATACAAAACAACACGTCATTATGGAGGCTTACCTTGTGTGCAAATATTCCAGATAAATTACATGATGATAGCGTTATCTCTTGGGTAAAGAACAAAGCCCGGTATCTGCACTACTCACCGGTATAATTTGACCACACACCCCTATTGGTTCATGCCGTGTGAATGTGAAATACTCACCATCTGAAACAAAAAGAAAATCAGCACAAAATTAATGGATCTCTTATTGCATGCATGACATCATGTTCATGGTATGTAGGTGCAGGAGCTGTTAGCCCATGAAGAGTACTAATGCTCTGAAACTGAAAGGCCCTGGTAATGCTATTCACACAATAAAGAAAATGTACATACTCACCGACTGGGATCGTCTTCCCCTGAATCTTGTCAGCCCAGCCCGCATAGTAACGCAGTGTTTTAATTGTACCAATCAAATCCGCATAGTAGGCAGTTAGGAATAGCTTCCCTGAGTCAATGGCCTCTAACGTCTGTGTTCAACAGAGAATAGTCGCATAAAACAGGTTTCTCTTATTATTATTATTGTTATTATTTTTTTTATTATTGTTTATTCAATTAGGGATGAGTGAATGATGCTCTGGATTCCTGTACAAGCTTGTACAGCTTCTCAGGAAGCTGAAAGCATTTATTGTTTCTCATAATAAGTATTCCTGTATTTCTAGACAACGACGTGACAGTAAGAGGTGTGCAGGCAGCGCTGCGTTCAGGTGAGAAGGGCCTTACAGCCAGTATCTGGCGGTCCCGCTCCACCAGGTCAGCTAGCTTGTCCAGCAGACGGCCGCGTCCTGAGGCGTCCATCTGACGCCAGGGAGAACCCAGCTGGAAGGCCTGCCGGGCAAATTTCACAGCTTTGTCTATGTCTTCCTGCCAAAAAAAAAGAGATCAATAAAAAATTATGCACACATGGTGCTTCTTAACATAAGGCCATATTTAAAGTACTAAAGAGTGAATTCTTCTTTGCATGTCATTTGTCTTTTGCAAAAATTGCGAATCAATATAAGCAGTATTATAGCAAAACTGATATCAAATTTAGTCTGCACCCTCTACATTTTTACAAGTTTGCATTCTTTTTCTTTATCCTTTATACTCTTGCTGAACAACCAAAAAGATAATACATTACATTGTTCTGAGCTATTTAAAGCTGCAATGAAGCAGAAAAATGTCTGATGTGTAAAAATGTGGTCGCAGAGCACTGGGTCTTAGGTGCTCAGGTGGGTCTTAGGAGCTCAGGTGGGTCTTAGGAGCTCAGGTGGGTCTTAGGTGCTCAGGT
>JAODKF010000046.1:11158917-11174221 GCA_026779585.1 Mormyrus proboscirostris | reverse complement strand
ATATATATAAAAACACAGCCATGGTAAGTGCTACTTAGCTACTAATTAACTCATAAAAAGACACTGCGAAATTTAAACGGTAAAAGGACTACTTGTCTGGAGACCCAAACCTCAACTATGAACTCATTAATGGTGGCTGACGCTGACCAAATCCAAAATGGCAGTTGTATAGTGGCATATCGATTAACATTCTCTGCACTGGCTCATTTGCGTGTGAGACAGAGAGGATCCTCATCAGGAGCCAGTTTTGTTGGAGTCTCTGCAGACTCGACATGGCCGCCCCGTGATGCTCAGGGACTCCTGGCAGTGCTAATGACATGCGGGAGGAGTCTGTGTGCATGTGTGTGTGTGTCACTGAGGAAAACGGGCCCCGGTAGGTCAAAGGAGGTGTCATGTCCTGACAGCAGATGGTGATGCCTGATTGAGCCTGAATGGACCCGACGTTCCTCTGGAAGGAATGAGAGAGAGAGAGTGAAAGAATGAGGGGGGATGAAGGAAACAAAGCGTAAAGAAAGAAAAAGAAAAGCAATCAGCTGGTTGTGAGTATATTTTGGAGCTGAAGACCAAATTAAGGCAAGAAACAGAAGGTTAACCTAAAAGAATAACAATTTTATATTGCACTCAAAGTTACTATACCTGATACTCATGGGTGGAACTACTCACTCACTACTGAATGTGACACACTTGTGTGTTACAGATCCGGTACACCACGTTAAATAAGTAAGCAACTACCCCTCCCAGGAAATCACATGATTAAGGATTCAAAATACTCATTCATAAAGCATTATAAACATGGCTATAAATATTCATCTACGGCATTACACATTATAGCCATGTTTGTTATGCATTATGACTGCTATGAAGCTCTCATACATAATGCACTATAGACACCTTTATAATTCAGTACAAAGCATCCGTAATGCTTATACTGACCATTATAATGCATTAAAAAGGTATCTATAGGACATTATAGATGAGAGTTCATAAGGCAGGTATAATGCATAATAAACATGGCTATACTGTGTTATAAATATTTCTAGCCATGTTAATAATGCGTTATGAGTGCATTATTATTTGCTATAAATGTGTTTATAAATTACTAAAAACATGGCCTTAAGTAAAGTGTTATCACAAATTGCTGTTCCTCTCTGCCTAAAAGGATTATTTTTCCCACCAGTTTTGTATTTGCAGGATCGATGTGTTCGTTTATGTTGGGGTCTTTTCTGAAGGATATGTCTTCAGGATTGAACAATGCCATGGCACGAACTGCACGCCCATTTTGGCAAATACCTAATCAGTTTGTATTCAGCACCATTGTAAATCCTATAAAAGTGACCAGGAATCTCTTTACAGTCTATTATTATCATTATTATCATTATTATTATTATTATTATTTATTATGTGCCTCAGGCCTCCACGTTTGGGCGTCATTTTCTCTCTGTGTACAGTCTGTTCTGCTTGTGTGCTCTGTGTGTTTGATGGACTGTCAGCCTGAAGGGGGTGTATTTTTCCATGTGCCTTATCTTCTCAGGGATATCTTCCACCCCCCATCGATTGGATGTTGACTCCTGGCAGCCATATAAAAAGCATTCCTCCAGAAAGTGTCTTCTTCTTTTGCATTTCCAACACACTGAGTCTTCTCGAAATATGACTAAAATAAGATCACTTTAGCTGGTTCACTTGCGCTTCAGATGAAAGTTCAGGCCCAGTTTGATCCAGAAATCCAGTCCTTTGTTCTCCTTGCAGTTCATAGTCTTCTTAGAAGCCTTTGCCAGGACTGAACTGCTGGACAGACCTGACATCAGATCTCACAGATCAACCTAGGCTGGACTTTTACTGATTGCATTTAAGTAATACTGTGGCAAGAGTGGTGGCTCAAAGAGTAATGAAACAATGACATTACATAAGAGTTTTGCTATTCTGATATTAGTCTAGCAGATCTCTAGATGGAAGCTTTAGAACTTCACTTAGAAAATTACTTCTTTTCTGCAAGTGATGGTTTCTGAACAAAGCAAATGTGCTTGTAGTTCGGTCAGTATATAGCTACTTTAAAGAAATATCTATATCTTCAGGTTGGCGGTGGATTAGAATCTGCCAGGAGAGACTGCAGAGTGTGTAAAAAGACTCTGTTCAGCCGCACTTCAAAGCGAAGCCGGATCAGCGGGGAACAAAACGGGCACGACAGAGCGGACTAAGCTCTTTCTATTCACCATCACGCTAAACCGAAACGCGGCCCTCTGAGGAGATGCCTGCCTAGTGTATGGTCAGCTACAATTTCGGACAGCTCTAGGCACAATGCTTTCTATCTCCCAATCATTTGGAATGGATTACAATTGTTCAGAAATGGCCCGCTCTGGGCGCACACACACACATATATATAATACAAAAAGCTATTATTAAACACTTCCTTACCTCTTCACCAGCATTTCGAATGATGACATAAACTCGATATAAAGCCATAAGCGACCACCAGGGATCGTGAGGCCCTAGACAGTACTTGCCAGCTGGAAACGTTTCCTTCCTGCTGTAAACCGGCCACCCAGAAACGTGCAGGATGACTGGAAGCTGGCGCCCGCTTCAGAACAAAAAGTCGCAGAAATTTCAAATATACTAACGTGCAAAGAAATAAACAAACAAATAAATGAATAAATAAACGAGAAATAATATATACATATTCTCGAGCGCTTAGGGGTTTTCCCCTCCCGTCCACTCGTTCATATTACCCTCCTGCTTATGATCCAAAATCCCTTAGCTTTCTCTCCCGTATAGTCTTCATGAGCGGACTTCGAAGCAACTTTAGGTGAGTGTACTAACCTTATTTTTAAATAATACAGATAGAACAAATAAGAACCAATTTAATAATCAGAATTTCGTTGTTTGCTGCTTTTTTGAAGACATTGTCTTCAAGTTAATGCATGAAATGTTTTGATTTATATAGAAGCATACAAAATTAACACAGATCAATACATACATGTACATATATAGAATGCAACTTTTTATAGACATATATTTATTCTGACGTACTGCTTTAAAAAAATTATGTAGGAAGCTTGAACGGCGAAGCTTGGAATGCAAAGAATACTAAAAACATTTGCTGAGTGCCTGTCTACGTCTATATAGTACTGTAGATGACACTCGTAGAAATTCCGGAATTTTCCACAGGTTTTAAAACTTGGTTTTTGAACTCAACTATGGTACTGTTTCAGTTCACTGAAATCGCAACTGTGGCGTGCTAATAGCTGTATTAACAGACCTGTTGGCAAAAAAATGCAGATACGTTAAAAATAACTATAGATGAAATTAATATGGTCTATTGATTTTTATGAAATTATTTTTATTAAATGGATTATCTTGTCAGGTGTAGTATGAACAAGCATAGTTGTTTAAAGGTTTCTTGAAAGACATCACATTTTAAAACATTATCAGTAATCTTCCATCAATCCATCCAATCCATACATCTGCCAGTCGCATATATCCTGCTTGCGGGGGCTGTATTATTAATATTGGTAATCTGCATTTATTTTTTAAAATTTTGACAGCTTTTCTGGACTTAAAATAACCACCAAGACGCTTTTATCTCATTTTGGCCATTCCCTTCTGTGACAATGAGCCTCTTTGCTATAAGTATAATACTGCTTGCCCTGGGAAGCAGAAGAGAGAAGGACAGGCATCTCAGGAGGCCTCCTGGACCTACGCCCTGGCCATTCATAGGCAACCTGCTCCATTAGCGATCAATTGCATATCTCTATGAACAACATGAGGGACAAGTCCGGAGATGTCTTCCAAGTGAGAATGGGTTCAGTGGTTGTGGTGGTGCTGAGTGGCTATGAGACCCTAAGACAGGCCTTGCTACGTCAAGGAGAGAGTTTTGCAGGGTGACCTGAGCTCTTTTCATTTTTTCGGCTGTGGCCAATGGGACCAGCATGACATTCAGTGAAAAGTATTCTATGCATTCATTTATTAAATGGACAGGGAACATTCCCCTGCAGTGTCTGGACTCACTGTACACTGCAGCAGTTTGCTTATATAGTAAAAGGAAGATTTCTAATCGCTATGGAAGCAGAATTTCACTCTGGATGAAAGTTTTAATGGCTGGTATAAGTCTGTATACAGAAAAAATGTAATAATAGATGTTTAATACAATAATTTTTCGCTAGTATTCAAATAGTTTACGTCAATGTAGAAATATATATTTGTGAAGTATGCACAGGAAAGAGATTATATTACGGTAAGCAAATTTATAATGTTAAGATATGTAAATAAAAAATAAACAAAACCGTTGTTTTCCATTTGCTTAGTTTCTCGTGTGTTTTCTTTTCCTCGCAGAATTGCATCCAAGATGTCTCTGATGCTCTCATCGCCCTGTGTGAACACAAAGAGGATGGGAAGAAATTTACGCTCCAACACACACAGATAGTCCACATGTCGTTGACATTTTCGGTGCTGGTAAGGATGATTTCAAGTATTATTTACAGTCAAAAACCAAAAGATTTCAAGTATTTTTTCTCTGTTTTCTCTGTTGTGTCTCAGAGTAAGATGGTCAATCAACTAGGTAAATACAGTGACTATTTTCATGAGATGCTTCTAGATTTGGCACTAAATATGAATGGATAAATATGCCTTTCACGCAAAAATAAAAATATATCAATGTGAGGCACCCTCACGGATCCCATTAATTATAATAATTCAATTAATGAATGTTGTAATTATTCACCCTGTATTTGTTTTTATTACTGGTGTAATTTGCTTTGATCGTGTATAAACATGGTTTATGTTTAATCTTTAAACAACTTTTTCTTTGCTCACTATTCCGGCATTTAGGAGCTTGCATTTGTTTCTCATTTGCTGAAGACAGCATTATATAATCCAGATGATTTTCCTGGGATGGTTTCAGGGTTGAGAGTTGGATGAGAAATAAGGTGACATTTTTTACATGCTTGTTTAACATTTATAACTCTTCTCAGACTTCTTTGTTACAACGTTTGCTTTCATTAAATGCATACTGTTTATGTTTATAAAGCTCCTTTTATTTTGGTACTAGTTTGTGACACGCAATATATAAAAATCCAGTCATATTATTATTTTCATATGCTGTGTTGTTTCCGCATAAAACTCATACATAACATTTATCTGTTTAGCATTTTTTTGGTTGGGGAAAAATGTCAAATTCAGTGAAATAATACACAGGACAGCTTTTTTGGAATCAGCATATAATTTAGATTTGCACTGCATTTTCAGTGAAGCAGACTTTGCTAGGTCACATGATATCAAATGAAATTATTTTTTATAGTGTGAGTCGGCTGGACTAGCATGTTACTGCACACAGAATTCCAGGTCATAGGTTTTGTTATATCGCATGCAAATTGTTGTTGTTTTTTCAAATGTTTTTTTAATGTTTCATATTATTATCAATGTTATTATCTCATATAGATATAAGCATACTGTATGAGTTTGGTGAATTTTCACCAATAGTCTACAGTTAAAGTATGCGTTGTTATGTCAATGCATTTAGTCATCTTGACTGATAGTGATGTTCTAGCCATTGTGTTTTTGTCTCTTCAGGTTTTGATACCATTATAGCTGGTTTGCACTGGAGCCTGTTGTACCTTATTAAGTTTCCAGATATACAGTCAAAGATATATAAGGAAATAGGGACTGTATTTTCTGATATTATCAAAGTCATATCACATATGCACAAAATTTCATGTTTCCACTTATATTAGGAATAAATCTGAAATATTCACATAGGCTAATTCATATTATTTTCTTTGTATATTGGTTTTATTCCTTGTAAACCTGTCTGACTGTATGTGAACATTACTACGTAGCGACATAGCATATCATAGTAAATATTACTACCTAGCTGCATACATAAATATAAGAAAAGCATATATTTTCATGAAGATTGTATTTGTGTTGCTTTTGCTGACTTTGTTTTTTGGGATTTTGCAGATGATAACATTGGTTCCACAAGAGCAGCAAGATTTAAAGACAAAGTCAAAAATGCCTTTCACAGAGGCATTTATATATGAAATATTCCAGCATACATCCTATGTTCCATTTACAATACCACACAGGTTAGTTACTGCAGATGTTTGTGTATGCTAACACCACACAGGTTAGTCACTGCAGATGTTTGTGTATGCTAACACCACACAGTTTAGTCACTGCAGATGTTTGTGTATGCTAATACCACACAGGTTAGTCACTGCAGATGTTTGTGTATGCTAACACCACACAGGTTAGTTACTGCAGATGTTTGTGTATGCTAATACCACACAGGTTAGTCACTGCAGATGTTTGTGTATGCTAACACCACACAGGTTAGTCACTGCAGATGTTTGTGTATGCTAGTCTTGAATGAATACTTTTATGTCTGATTTAAGGGTATTTTTAGAACACAGAAAGCTGCTCTGCAACTGAAAAAATTATTAAGTCTTATTTATTATTATTATTTGAATTTCAGGTTTACTAATTATTATTGAAAAATTCTAATGACTGGATTTTTTCCCTGTGCTATATGAAACCAAATAAATATTTACATATTTTGTGTTTATAGATTTTCTTAATGATACATATTTCACCCATGAAGATGCAGTACAGATTATGCAGACTGTTTACAGATAAGAGTATTCCAAAGATTACATCCAGGTGTGTCTTAGCACTCTGTAAATCAGTTTTATTATTATTATTATTATTATTATTATTATTATTATAAACAGCATTACTATCATCATCGTTTTTATCACGTATTATTATTAGCATTAAGATGATAAAATGGTCAAAGGGCATAAACTTGATACATAAAACGGGATGTGTTGTGTATTTATGTGCTCTTCAAGTTCAGTGCTGAAGGACTAATAAAATATCCTTGTTTGATTAAATATTTTAATGTATGATCCTTATCATATATTACTCTCTCATATGTTTGCCCTGTGATTGACTGAAACTGAATTGCTGTCTCTCAGTTGCTTGTAGTTGGTGATTGTGTGTGATTGTGCATGTGTGTGTGTGAGTACCCTGTGCAGGATTGGTGTCCCAGGGAGTTCCCTGCCTTGGTCCCTTTGCTTCTTGCAATGGGCTCCAAGTGCACTAGAAGGCTAAATGGCTATATAGCACTTATAGAAGATGAATGAGTAGATGCCCTAGCAATGTCTATTGGCTACAAATTTGCAGCATAGGAAAAACAGGAATAATGTCTAATATGTATGTAGTTTTTTGCAGTTTCAGAAATATAGACATACTATATATTAATTCTAACGTGCATAACTGCATTGAAACATTAAGGGTGTTTCCTAGATAAGTTATCAAACTTCAGAAGATCATGTATCCTTGCCAAGTTCAGCATAAAGTTCCCATATCCTGGATTACCCCCTTGTTCATATTGCCAGAATTCAAGAATTCCTTCAAGCATGTCTAAAGCCAATAATTTGCCTTATCTCAGGCTGCTCGGTCAATGCCTTACTCTGACAGATACATCTTATTTTCTCATTCCCCAGGCATTACAATTAGAGTCTTTGTATTTACAAGTCATTTCGCAAGTTCCACAGAACAGATACTCCAAAAGACCTGAGGAGAAATGCAGCAGACTTGCAAATAAATTAATAATTAAAGAGAAATTTCTTTTTAAGGCGATAAGACCAAAGCTAAATACCGTGAAGGCGGTTCATTACATTAGACTATTATCTAAATGAGTTCATCAGGAAGGGAGATGAGAAGGAATCTTTCACACATGGCGTTACATTGTTTCTGCGCAAACCGAGCAGTGTGAAGTTAATGGTTATGCAAGTGGAAGGTGGCGAGTGCACAGAACACCGCGAACAGCCATATAGAGAATCATTACCGCAAAACAGAAAAGTACATCAATGGCCCAAAGCTGCGCGACTAATCATGGTATATGAGATGTCGACGAATCACACATTTAACGTATATGAAATATTCTAAAGTTTTTTAGCAGAACTATCTGTATCATTTCCAGGGCTGCCAACTCATGCTCTCAGATTCACGCTCACACAAGAAATCTTACTGCAAAACGATATTATTCCATAATAAATCTAAAGTTAGCTTTTTGCACGTTAAGGGTAGTTTGTAACCACCACAGACTAGAAGTTGGCAGCCCTGCTATTCCGAGAATGTAAATTCCACCTTAAGACAGTTACCTCTATATTCAATTGTTTATAAAATCCATCTAGTATTTATTACTCACTCAAATCACCTCTCCTCTGCCTGCCCACTTCTATTTGCCTGTTGAATGGTGGTTTTCAAATATGGCTTCACTGAAGCACAGTGTATGGTAGCTTTTGTTCCATCTAATTCACCATGAGTAACTTCTTGTGCAAATTAACTACAAATTTCAAATCAAGGTCAAGTATTTCAATGAATCATTGTCAGCTTTTGATCCACACAGTAATCCGTCCGTCATTCCATGTTTTACAACTACTCATGCAATACTGCATGGTGCAGAGACATGTGGATAGGATCCAGTTTGTCGTTTCAGTTGAGCATGAAATGAACGGCTAATCCAATTTAAGTTCTATTTGACCTATTTCTAAATAATAATTAGTACAGTTTTCTGCACAGCTGTGTGGGGGATAAAGGCGTATTTTGGGCAGTAGAGGGCTCATGGCGGGGGATCACCCTGGACAGGATGCCAGTCCATCGCAGGGCATATGCATGCACACACTGTGGACAATTTAACTGCTTATCATTAAACTGCTGAAGGCAACTGGAGCCCCCATAAGAAAAACACACACTACAGGGATAACATAGAAACCCCACCAACCCTGAACCTTGAACTCTGAAAGGGTGAGACGATGTTGCAACTGATGCACAGCTCTGGCAATTTAAGCCCATTAACAGTTTCATAGTTTACACCCAGAGAGTAAAACATTAGCAAAATATAAGAATTTATCATTTAAGGTATGGAGTTAAAAGCCTGTGTAAGTCAAATGATCCATAGCTTAGTATGTAGTTGTGTCTAGGAAAGATGAATGTTTCTCATGAAGTTTGTTGTGAGAAATTTCCTGTCTTTTTTTGTGGGCCTTGCTTTTACTGGCTACTGTCCCGCAAATGCAATCAGCAAGACAGAAGAAAATGTGGTATATGGAAAAACTATTTGTTCACTCAAATTTTCTAATTGAGTTGGCATGTTTTTAAATAGCCCGTTTTGCGGTTTGCATTCCAGAACATGTTTTTCACTTGGTGGTGCAATTATAGCCTCCTTATTGGGATTTGAACTTACAACATATCGGTTAACAGTCCAGTTCCTTAATTTAATCTAGTATGCTTTAGAAGTTGAAGTTATCTATTCATCTGTCTTCCACCCAACAGTCAGGGTCATGGGATAGGCAGAGTCAATGCGGAGCAGTACAGGGCCCAAGGCAGGGGCACTCTCTGGATGGGCAATAGGCATGCAGGAGGAAATGCAAGTACTTCGGGGAAACCCATGGGAGATCATACACACCACACATTTACAGCAGAGGTGGAATTCCAAACCCCTCCCCTGGAAGTGCGAGACAACCCAGGATTTGTGTATGTTCCTGAGAAAACAAGAATGATGCTGCAGTATCTACGTTTTTTCTGATTCTCAGGCTGCTCACTTGATGTACGAAGGCTTGTAGAACCAGACCACTACATGCTGAGGATCCAGAGCTTGTATGTTCATAAAGCTATAATCTCTGGCTTAATCTCTTTTCAGATGACTGCTTTATTGGCCTTTTGTTGATATCTTCCATGCTCTGTATGAATAAGAAATTTGAGCTATGAGATGCTGGAGGTTTGGATTGTGCTCAAAGTCAAGTGGAATTTTTCTGTCCCTGTCATCCTTGTCTAATTGCTGCAACTGGATCCTTCTGCTTAACAACAGAACCAATCTCATTTGCCGCACGGCTGTGGCTCTACCTGCCAAGTGAGGTAATCTCTCACGACGAGTTCCCTCACAATAGCAGCTCAAACTGGTGGTGACTCTCTAATTGTCCTGGGTCTGGGGCTGCCTCTGTACCCCCACCTTGCACCCCCTCCCCTCCATTTTCCCACTTAACTCATTGCAAAAAGACAACTGCAGTCCTTAAAACACAATTTTGTGGGGGCAAAATGATTGTCCTGGATTTCAACTTCATTATACAAAAAGCAGTTAAAAAAAACATCTAAAAATTAAACTTGCTATTGTTTATTTAAATATTTCACAGAAAAGCAGGAAAAGCACCTTACATGTGTTCTTCATGTACAATATTTGTATTTTCGCCACTGAACGTATATAATCACACATCGTCATCCACTGGTTGTCCCGATTTTAACTTCAGAATGATCTGAAATGCAAAGTAATGTCTTGTTAAGAAAGAGCGACAAAAATGAACCTCAAGATGGCAGAGATGGCGCTTTGAGCAATATGTAAAATTTTATCTTAGTTTCAATAAAATACTTAAACCAGGCTGCATTAACGCACTTCGGCACGTTCTCTATGGCTCCACCTATAGGAAAAAATATGAAGAAGCCACTCTCCCTTTTGCAGTAGCATAAAGCGGGATCATTTTCGGTTGTTACTGTACAAACAAAACTCATCATGACACAACTATAGCATAAATGTTCACAAGTACAACATTTTGACATATTTTATTTCCATTTGGTGTCTTTGATAATTGACTATCAATTTAGTAAAATTTAAAGACACATTAATGCGCACAGTAGTGAAAGACTGTTATGGTTTCTAATTATCCTGTTCAATGCAGCATGTATTGTCATATACAGCTATACACATGTTCTGTTTTTCATTGCAAAAGGCCTGTCAAGGTGTGTTAAATAAATAATAAATTTGCAGCGTGCACAGATCAAGGTGTCTAATTTCCTAATGAAATATGGGAAGGGTTTGGACTAATTAATAGCTCTCCGCATATTGGCTGATGCAATATGATCTTACAATAGTTCATAGGAGTGATGAGGAAAACTAAGAAAATGCAATAATTACACATGGAAATTAAACAATATATTTCCTAGTCTTGTGAAAATGGAGTCTATTAATTAATATGATCCAGGCAAATACCTTCACGTATGCGCTAAACTTTTTAAATCTAAAGGTATAAATTCGTCCATTTAAAAACACATAATTATATTTGAATAGGTAAAAATGATGACATATTTGAGTGACGTACCTCTTTGAGATGAGCGATCTCTTTGCTCTCTGAATTTCTTTGAGCCGTATTGGTTATTGCTTTAACTCGTGTTGCATAGCTAGAATACAAATGAGAATGGGGGAAATCAGAACACAATGTACGTGTATTACAACAAAAAGAGAGCAAAGCAAGTAACACGGATAAAGTCCCTTAAGGTATTGTTTTGGGCGCATTGGGCATTGCTGTTATCTGCCCTGCTTTGGAACTGATTTTTTTCCTGCTTCCAAATGCTATCTCTTGGAACTTGTTCACTTGTCATAATCCCTGCCAACATAATGCCTCACGACTGTGCATTCATGGGCGATCACAGTGTGCAATCCAGAGCTTTACATACCATGGGTAATTGTCCATCAGCGGTCTCAACAGCGATACACAGAAGCAATGATAAGACGGCAGGCTGCACACCTTACCTTAACGAGGTGAGAGTCTCCTCGGTGTTGCAGCTGGCGGGGGAGATGTTGACGAACATGAGTGTTTTGGCATTGCCCCCCAGAGAGTCCTGCATGAACTGGGTTAACTTGTTGTTCCGGTAAGGGACATAAACTTGCTCGGTAGACAGGGCAAATATGACATCACCCAGAGCACTCAGGGATTTATTGATGGAATTCGCCTCCTGCAAAAGATTCATATATGGCTGAAATTCATACACTAATGCAATACAAAGCATAACTGACAATATCCCACATGCGTTTAAGGAAAATGCGTAAATGATCTTCACGTTGGTGCAAAAATTACTTTATGTATGTCAAAATGTCAGCTTAGCCATTGCAAAACCTCTCCTAAAGTCACCCCAGTATTTGCACATCTCATTTATACCTGTAGTACTCTTCATTTGCATATGTTCTAATATTAAATTGTGTTTAGTTTTCTATGTAATATGCACTTACTACCCAGATAAATAGCTTTAAACATTTTCTTTAACTGCTTAAGACTTTTGCATAGTAATTAAAGCTGATACTGATACTCTGTGCACTGGAAAAAATATCATTTAATTGTGTTTGAAATGTAGATATTTTGCAGTGATATTTGAAGCATTAAGAAGAAATTTTATATTTGAATGATTACTAGGTATTCTTCACTATTTCTTACAGTTATGGTCAGTTATCTGTAATGAATTTTCTGTTTGTTTACAGCTCAACATTCAACTTTAATGTGTAGAATGTCTTCTTAAAAATAACAGCGTTGTTTAAACACTAGATGTAACAGCAACCATGTTCGCCTGCATTCTCCTCTCACCTTAAGCTGGTCGTCCTTGGCTCCCGTCTTTGCCACCCGTTCACTTCCTGCCAGGTCGACCAGGCTCAGCTTCCCATAGCTCACGCAGCCATTGGTGTGGTTTCTGCTCTCCATGGTGATTCCAACGATAAGATGAGAGCGGGAACTCTCCATGTTCATTTCTGTGGAAAGAAAGCATCACACCTACAGGACACCGATTACGGGACCAGCAAAACCTGATTAAAGGTGAAAGAAAACAGGCAAATACAGCATGCTTCAGTAATTCTACAATTGGTAACATTGATGTTCTGAACATGAATTACAACAATTGGATGTGAAGGCTACGGAGGCCCACCGGCCAGGCACAGAGCTCCTTCCTTTCATTGTGCTGCACTTAGGAAATGTTCCTTAAAACCCTCCAGTCACTTATGATGCAATTAAAACCATTAATCCAAAGCATGTTGCAGGGTCCTTCTGCAGTTTCCTGATGCACGTACTTGTGGCTGCAATGTGTCGGTTACAACAGCCCTGTTCGAACAGTGCCGAGAGCTCCTCTGCGCTGGCAGCATCCTTTGTCTCCGCTCCGTGAGCGATCACAAGTCCCTTTCTGTCCTTCTTAATCTCTATTCTTTTACCGAGTGCATCGACAGGACTGACGAAGAGATCCAGCAAACGTTCATTGTATAGTTCCAGCATACACATGGAGACCTAAGGAGTGACACGACACGTTCGGGGGCAAAGGGTGTCAGTGCTCCCCACTTAGGACAGAGTGTAAAAACATAGGGAAAGCATAGTGGATCTTAATGAAAGGAAATTACATGTGCAAAAAAAAAATGTACTTTCAGTTTCAAGCAGAATAGTATTCCTTAAACTATATAGAGTCGTCATTAGCAAATATCTAATGTAGAACCGTTTGCAGTGTTACTGTTTTCATACGTAGCAGCAGATATAATTCAGTTTTTTAATGCTTTTTATGCTTTATTTTTACAATGTAAGGAAAGACGCTTTTAACTTGAATATTCTTCAGACAAAAATGTTTTCTTGCCTTGAAATCAAACTTGGAACTGTTTTCCTGTGTGATGTGAAATATTGTTCTAAACGTGCGCGGCATGATTCCTGGGTTCTTCAGATCTCTGTCGCCAACCATTGTGAAGGTCTTTCCGGAGCCTGTTTGTCCATATGCAAAGATACAGACATTATACCCATCTATCGCAGACTGAATAAGCCTAAGGAAACAAAGAAATGTGCATCCATATTTTGATAATGAATTCAAGCAATGAATTTTGATCAAAAACAGCATAATGAATAAAAAATACAATTCGGAAATACTGTAATGGTCATTTCTACATTATGCAGGATAACGCAGCTGAACTCTCAGAATCAGATGTGTTAATTTATAACAATGGAATTCAGCCACTCATCTGCTTTTCCTAAGCTGCAGCTTTACTTCAAAATGATTGTATCAATTCTGTACTTTAAGTGCATTTCTACAGAAAAAAAATCTTTACACTTCCACAGAGAAGTCCAAGCTAAATGTTACAAAGCTTTTTTAAAGCAATTTGCACAGCTGTCACCGCAGAGACAGCTCTGCAGTCAAAGAAAGTGCAGCGTCTGAATGGGATATGAAGGCTATGGAGGCCCACCGGCCAGGCACAGAGCTAATCCAGCGGCTGGAATCTGGCCCAGCTAAGGAGGCGAACCTCACC
Source organism: Mormyrus proboscirostris (assembly GCA_026779585.1). Classification (NCBI taxonomy): domain Eukaryota; kingdom Metazoa; phylum Chordata; class Actinopteri; order Osteoglossiformes; family Mormyridae; genus Mormyrus; species Mormyrus proboscirostris. The sequence continues at coordinate 11,160,132 of JAODKF010000046.1, read as the reverse complement.
TGCTTATGTCCTGGAAGACGTCTTCCTGTGAACTTGTGGGGTTGAAAACTCTATCAAACTGGAACTCCTTCAAGCCCCGTGAAGTTTCCACTGTGACTGAGTAATCGTCCAGGCAGTCAACGACAGGGATACTTCCACAGCTTGTTTCAGCCTCGCTCATGGGCCTTATGCGACAAAACACTCTGATTTTCCCTGCATACATACCCACAATCACTGATCTTTTCCCTTCAAAAATTTCAGGTACATTTGTTAATATACAAACAAAACATGTGATGTCAAATGTAGTTTCATACCAGCCATTACTGGATAAGTGGTGATGGACGATGGATATATGGCTGTTGAACTCCATTCATCCATATATCCATCCATCCATCTATCAACACAGTACCAAACTGGAAACAAGGCCGGGGAATACCCTGAACAGGACGCCAGGGCAGACCAGATTCATGCTGAAATTTCAGTCGTCAGAATTTTTATCGAACCTTGAATTCACACATTCATCAATGTGTCATTAAAATGTTTTACCTTTCATGTCTTCCACCATATTAAAATATTTTTTCCTCATTGTTCTTTCGGAGTTGTAATTTTCAGTTATCCGTTTAGTCTCTTCTCTGGCTTGTTTTAACTGTAAATATAGACATATTATAAGCTGCATAAATATTGCAACAGAAGAAAAAAAAGCAGGCAACAGAAGGTGTACATTCCAATAAAAAAATTACACCAATTAGCAAATGCTAATTTTATTTTCTCACCTCAGTTTGTAGCTGTAAGAGCTGCTGGCCCAAACTTTTTATTCTGAAATTGTTGTTCTCAAGAACCTAGTTTTATAGAAATTTTGTGAAAGGGGGAGCAACCATGGAATTTAACACATAATTGCTGTATGTGCCAGTGTCCATGAGTCGAAGCATTCAACAATTTTAGTGAGCAATAGTATCATTTTCAGTATGTGTATTCCATGTTTGCCACGGTACACATTTCACCTGTCTTAATTCTCAAATCATCATTTCAAATGTTGAATGATTACTTGTGCTTACTTGACAATGTTCTTCATCCAGCTCACTGCAGTTGTGTTCAAGCTTCCAAGTGCCATCTGATTATAGGGACAGAAAATATCAAATCATCCATCCAGGGATAAGAAAGTATTATTTGTTTGGCAAAAGAGGAAATGTGACTTCACAGGAGGAGGAATACAAAATGCCATTGGCAGTATATATA
>JAODKF010000046.1:11122853-11150168 GCA_026779585.1 Mormyrus proboscirostris | reverse complement strand
TTTGTGCTCAACTGGTTGGTTGAAACAAAATCCTGGTCTGGATTTGTACTTTCTGGACCTGAAATCTCCACCTCTGTAGTTACAGTAGAGGCCTCTGTGGTATGGCAGGGGTATATCTGTTTAGAGGGGTTGAATGCAATAAAAGTTGTTGGGGTGACATGGTTAACATTTGTCATTTCTGTAGAAAGCGGGTAAAGTATTTCTGGACTGCCAAAGAGGTGTGATGGTCCCTATCTTTGACTTGGGGCACCACATGGTATGCTCCAGTTTTTGGGGATCACACTTCTCAGACTCCGAGAGTAGGATCAAGCTAAGGCACTGGAGGGGAGATGCTGCCCAATGGTCAAACCTAGGTTTCAGGAGGAACAATGCTGATTCCAGCCTGGCCATGAATCAGCACAGCAGCACCTCTTCCTCCCACTCCTGCCCTGTGTGATGGTTCATAGCAGCATGCTACAGTACTTCATGAACTTGGGGAAGACAGATGACCATGTGGCCTGGCACATGCTGTGTGAGCTACTGCTGGGATATGTAGCACAGGAGCTGCTAATATATGCTGTTCAATCGCTATATGAATGAGGTACGAGTTGTGTCCACATCTTTTGCTTAGAATCAAAACCGTCTATTCCAGCCTGTGCTGAGGGTACAACTTGTCTCCGCTCTTATTTGTGACTTTCAGGGACAGAAAATTAAGACACAGCTGTGATTAGATGGGTCAGTTACCCCGTGCCCTGTGTTTCTTCCCTGCTCTCTCTGCCTTGTTTTGACCCCTTACGGTCTGTTTCCTTTTGCCTTTTGTATTGTGTTTTTGTTAGAATAAAGCCCCTTTCATCTTCCCCTGAAATCTGCCTTTGCTTCCATTCTTCCCGAACCGTGACACTTGACAGCTGTATCGCTTTAATATAAAGCAACTTTTTATAAATATGATTTTAAATATTCTGTTTTTACTTCATTGATATCATTTGATATGTATGAAACTTGGTCTTCAGAACTAGAAAAAGTTACAAAGGCAAACCATGGACTGCAAGAGGGTTTGCGTGAATGATTCAAGGTTATTAAACCCCAACAACGCCCTATCCTATGAGTCAGTGATACTAACCAACAGACTGTAGTAATGGAAACTTGCATGAGTAGAGACACACCTTTTTTGGAATATAATTGCTGATTGATTTGGACAAAAGGGATATTTCATGACAACATAATTAGAGTAGTAAGCAGCACTCACAAGATTACCTGATTCACTGTCTTTGTCTAGGTGTGTGCTGTGAACAGTGCATCGCAATTCTGGCAGCACGTCTTCCCCAAGGTGTGGCACGCTGCCAGGAAGTTCTTCAGGGCCTAAACTCAAATGCCGGGAATGACCAGGCCCAGAGCCTGGTATGGAAGCTTCTGGATTAGAAGGTAGAGCTGTGGTTTTCCAGGCACCTGCGGAGCAACAACATAGGCGAGGATTCCATAGTGTATTTATGTTTAACTTGAAAATTTAATAAGAAGGCTGAAATGCAGCGCTTAAACTTGTTGGTGGGATTTAACTCAATGCAAAACACCCATATGAAAAAATAGGCATGTTCATGTAAGGCTATAAAGGATTTTTCTTATTTCAGTTAAATATGACAATGCATGATTTTTAATACAGTATGTTTGTTACAAGTCAGTGTCTTTTCATGTATGATTACGGCCACATTCATACCAAAAAACATACTTGACATGTAAGGCACTCAAAGGAAAGGCGAAATAAGGCGAAATAAGTCTTTCATATGAACTTTTTGCCATATGTGATAACACATAGCTTTAGTAGGAAACACATGTCTATTGCTTGTCGTTTCTTAAGAACTTTTATATTATTCTTATGAAAGATACACTATGTATGATCTCTACATTCGGTTGGTTTATTTAGTTACAAGAAATTTCATGTTATTTTCTCAGAAGACAACGTGAATGCAAAGACGTGTTCAAAATATTCATTGTAGTTGTGTAGAAAAACCACAGCTCATTCAATGATTTATGCATAAAAACAAATATCAACTTACCCTTGAAAAAAAGCATTGTACATCAATGTAGAACTTATATGTTTGACTAAACATTAATTTAATATGTATTTTACCTGAATGAAGGACATATATGACCAAGGACACATGCTTTTACTATAGCTTGCACAAGAATGTTGGACTGATACATTCGATGGCACATAACCGTAACCATGAGTAACCAAACAAAATACAAAAGTTTTTGCATTTTTAGTTTTTTCAAAGCAGTTTAAACATCTGGAAAAATCCTATAGCAAATATTATCACCAAGCCACAACCTGTTATACCTACAGACTATCACATACTTGGTTTTATAGCTGGATCAATGTAGCTGTGAATTTTCTTCCCCAGAAACGTCAGTGATAGTGAGGGATTTTCTTCTCCAGGGGACTTTGTGTACATTTTCAAGCGTTGTGGTGTGGGACTGCTCGCAAAGGAATAGGTTAATGATGACAGCAACATTCTAAGGATGAATAATTTGTTTCCACTATACTGTACAGTAACTTCAATTGCAGTTTTTACCAGGGCTGGGGCCATACTTGAATTGAATTGAAAATGCATGATAATTCCAATTCACTTCCTGGAGTTGAAATTGACATACTGTAATATCTCCCTGCTCAGGGAAAAACAGAATTGGAATTGAATTGGAATGATAGGTAGCAGAATTGAATTCCATTAAATTCCACGAAATTCAACTTCTAAGAGGTTGTCTTGACTTGCTAAACATTTTGCTAAACACGCACACTTTTTAGTTTTTTCATAGCAGTCACCGATTTTTATAAAATAGACTAGAAACTGGTCCCCATAAGGGAAAAAAACAAGTATTCATCACGTTATGGGGACATTGTGTCCCCATAAGAATAGGTATACCCGCTCGCGCGCACACACACAAACACACACACACACACACACACACACACTTGACCTTGCTAATGCCTATGAATCTATTCTACATAAACTTGGGCCAGCAGCGTTGTCAAGATGTTCCAGGGAGGATCAAAGACTTCATAATGGATTATTACAGTAGTTTCAGTTTGAGGTTTCCTTCCAGGACAACAACATCTGGATGGCATCACCCAGAAAAATGTGCCATCACTGGTGGTACCATATCCGTGTTCATGTTGGCCTTGGTGATGAACATGCTGCTCAAGGTAGGGGAAGTGGAATGTAGGAATCCCCTGTCTAGATCTGGCACATGTCAACTTCCAATCAGAGTGTTCATGGACAACATGACTGTCACAGCAACATCAGTGCCAGGATGCCGATGATTCCTCCAAAGGTTGGAAAGGCTGATTACATGAGCCTGAGCAAGAATGAGTTTCAAGCCAGCCAAATCCAGGCCCTTGGTCCTGAGGAAGGGAACAGTGTCTGACAAGTGACGTTTTCCTTTGGGAGGAGGTCAAATTCCATCAGTGACTGAGAAACCTGGGAGTAGCCTTGACTGCATCCTGAGAGACATTGTGGCAGTCCAGTCAACATGTGTGGAGACGAAAGCATAGCTATTAGCAGTAGACAAGTCAGGACTTTGAGGGAAGTTCAAAGCATGGATTTATCAGCATGGAATCATGCCAAGACTTCTCTGGCAACTGCTGATATATGATGTTTCATTGATCACTTTGGAGGGCTTTGAGCAAAACGTCATACTGTAGGTGGCTGGTGCTACAAAACAACCTCAAATAGAATTGCCCCATATGGGCATACCAGCAAGCTGCAGGTTCCTTTCACTGGCCGGACTGAGGAATTTAAGTTCACCAGAGCCAGAGAGATGTTATTTCATAGAGACTCAACTGATGATGTCTGATGTCTGATGATACAAGACCCAAAACACTCTATGACCCTGGGATCATCACTGACGATGTATCCAAGTTACACCATCTGATGTTGCAAAAAAATAGGCCCAACTAATATAGTCTTAGCCAAGTGAAATTTGAAAATTGAGGTAAAGATGATTTGATGCAATTTAGGTGAAAATATATTAAGATCAGATCAGAAGATTGCCACTTCTAATCAGATTGTGATCAGAAGATTGCCACTTCTAATCACAAGCAGGGTAATTTCCACTGAGCAAGGCTCTGATCCCAGCCTCCCCACCCAGGCATCATGTATTCCAGAAGCAAGCAAGGCACTACACAGCCATCCCTGGTATAAACACTATATCAAAATTTATAGCATACAGTAACATGGTATGGATTTCTATGAGTGTCTCAATTCTATACTTGTACGGCTTGTACATTAGTTAGACGTCATTCCTTGAAGATTTTTACAAAAACTATTCATGTATCTGAAAAGTACCTTGAATATTTTATTATATTCAGAAATTGAAATATATATCCAGACTTGGAATCTGAACTTTATTATTATTGTATTTTATATAAGGATACCTACAAAAATGTAATTGCACAGAATGGCACTGAATTCATTTCAACTTTCTGAAACTCCATTTCAATACCAATTCTGATTCCTGTACAGTTTTTTTTTTTCCACTTCCAACTCTGTCATGTTCCCCGTGAATCAAAACAGTTATCTTTGGCAAGAAGATGACTCAAGACAAATACATACAGTGATAACAGTTAAGGTTTATTCACACATCCCACAGTGACTCACTGCAACCACAGCAATGCTTCTTTGCCCAGTGCCAATGCCAGTCCAGCTCATTCTCAATCCCCCAGTCCAAAAACACATGGTTCCTTACCTTACCCAGTCAAAGTTGTTCTTTGGAATTAACACTGTCTTCTTACCAAAATTCCTCAAATGCACCACAAACTCCTAATTCTATTTCCAGATTGAACTTGAATCAATGAATTCATTCATGAATGGCCCCACCTCTGGTTTTTATATATAAAATTTGATCATTTTACATACGTATTGCAAATAAATGAATCCCATTTTCCCAGGGACATTCTCTATATTAAAAGCAAAACCAAACTTAGAAAATGAGATAAACGTTTCATTAAAACAGTTTATAGATATACTATCCATAAAACATTTTTATCACATGAAAATGTAAGAATCTTGCTATTTTAAATATAAAAATACACCTGTACTCTACTCCTGGGTTATGTACATTAAAATAAAAAGATAAAATATCAAAATGTGAGCATACAGGAGAACATCCTCTTGTCTTTTATAAAATTAAAATTGCTTTAGATTTAAACACTGTATATTGTCCCTGGACCTAAACAAATCCTACAATCAAGACAAGACAAGACAAGACAAGATCAGTTAGAAGTTACAATCAGTTAGAATTTCACAAACAGCAGCAACCGTTATCAAACCTTCTCAAAAGAAGGCAATGCAATTCAAATACAGAACAGCACATAGGAAATTGTAAGAATGGATCTTTATTTTTTACCTGTGTGGCAAACAGCTGCAGCTCTGATGATGGAGCTTTTGTAAGGAACAGGAAAGATGTTTCTTTAACAAAGGAACCAGACCCTCAACACTCTTTAAATATTAAAACAATGGATGCCATTGCAGTGGGTATTAGTTTGCTTGCAAGTAGACATCATGTTTCCAATCAGAAGAAGTACAGATCGTTCCTATATATCCCTTGTGTAACTCTTCATTATAGTGCAGTAAGCCGTGTCTGTTACAGCCTGATACCCATGACCCATGTTCTGCCTATGTTTTGTTTCGCGATAAATCATTGCCGTGTTTCACACTGAATCCCAGTCTTGTCAGACAGTAGTCACATGGCCAGTGGCCCTTGTTCTTTAATTAGCATCTCCAAAAGTCGCTCCCCCTGGACATCACAAGAAAAGGGAGATTGTTTCAGATCTGGCTTGGGAGTGACTGTGCAATAACTGATCAACATTCCACAGAAGAACTATTTCACATTCTCTAGTACTATCCTTTGGCTTTTTAACAATTGAGATTTTTGCTTTGATATGATGCCATTCTGTCAAAGTTATGGATAGTACTGTACATTTTATCTATTAATCACTAGAAGCTGGCAGTTAGCTGCATTGTATATAGAGAAAAAAAGTGTAAAAAACAATAACTGTGCTGCAAAAAATCCCCGTAGAACTGTCTGCAGACAGAAATATCTGTGATGAACAAATTTAGGTATCCCGAGGTTTAATTATCAGTTATTGACTCACTGCCACCTCTGATGCATTCAATGAAAACTGGTCTTTCCGCTTTAAAAAAACAGCACCACCCTTGCAATGATCTGTACTTTGACTTTTGCAGGCACTGACATGCACTGAGGAGTCGTTATGACAATAGAGAGATTGTTTTGCACCATATCACTTTAAACTTCTCATTTCAGCATGTTGCACGAACGCTGAAGGCTTTTCCAGCAGGAAAATAAAACCTGTGTTATTAGAAGGCTGATCCCAAAACTTTCACTAAGCCCTACCGAGGAAGTCATTGAAACATGGAGAAAATTCATATGACATCAATCCATTTTTACAGCATTTGTCCTGGAGGAAGACTTGTTTAAGAAAATGTATATTAACATAGTATGTTTAATCATCTGTGATGAAGGGCAAACACTTCATTAAAATATTATTTTATCCCTAAGAGCTAAGATCAGAATTTTTCAGAATGCACAGAATTCCTGCAACGCTTGGATGATAAAGAAGCAGGATGGCATGAAAGTTGACACTTTTGAGCTTTAGTGCTAATGAAGAATCTTAAGAATGCTGTCGACCAGAAGCAAAACCAGTCATCAGGTTTTCAGTGTAATCCAACCAGAAACTTTACTTGAAACACAAATAACGAGATTGACTCTGTGCATTTTCTGGCATATTATGAAAAGAACCAGCACACAGGAAAAGATCATAATGCTTAAAGGTAAAACAGAACTGCACATATTCTGGTGAGGTGTGTGCTGGCCCGTGAACTGTTTATTGGGAGATACAGTGGATTGTGGACAGCCTTACAGTGGGTTCGTTTCACTTCGAACGAAAAACTGAAAAGAAATCATAGTACTCACTCCAAGAACGATGCTGAACATATGAGACACAATTTATTTGGGCAGAAGACTGGAGACAATTTCGACAAAATCAGCTGGACGAAACAAAACCAAGCGGGAACTGCACCAGCAGGAGTAAAGCAGATAAATAAACATGAAAATGAGAACATGAAACACAAGTTATAATCATCATAAATAGAACCTCCTAACAGGTGAACTGAACAAGTGGCCAGCTTTTGTCCTACCTAGGGACACCCAGACTGTTATAAATATTCAGATTCATCCAACAATTTGAAGCCTTGGAAATACATGACTAAATGAGTCAGTCAGGAAGCTTCTGACATATAGCAACATGTCAGAGTAACAGGGAAAGAATGTAGATCAGCTTTTCTATATGTAAATATGTCGCTCTATCTATTGCCTTTATAGTAAATAAAAGCATGCATTCATCAATCCATGCATCTTTGAACTTCTTACCGCGTATAGGATTTCACTATGTGCATTGGTATGCCATTTTATTTGTTTAAAGATGTCTTTGTATACTGTTTTCTGTAAATTGATATAAATAAATTGACTTATATTCCATATTTCATTTTGCGCATATCATTCAGTGAAGTGTTTCTACTAAATGTTTTAAAATTTTGTCCTTGATGTCTGACACTGAACAACAGCCATTCTGGTATGTTTGTATACACTGTAAATAAAGTGTTCAGAGTACTGTATTAAAAACTTTCACATTAGTTACTTTGTTAACAAGTTAATGATTATGCCACTAACACTGCTGGCCCAACAAGATCTCCCAGATTTGCTTAGACAAAGAAGAAAAAATTTTAAAAGACTGCAATTGGTGCCTTGGGACATTCTGGGGCTTGATAAGCCCTGCAGACATGTGCTATGCAGTGAAAACTTACTAGCATTTAGCTGTTGAAAGAAATGCACTTTGGAAATGAACCCACATCATGTCTGTCTGTAGCACTCCATGCCTCTATGTCAGTGTTTCCCAATCCAGTCCTTAGGGACCCCGTGGGGACTTCAAGGAGCTGAAAGGGAGCAAAAATGTGAACTTTCTGGCAGGGAGCAAAATCATAAAACATGGACCAGCTGTGGGTTCCCAAGGAGCAAATTAGGAAACAAAGCTCTAGGCAATGGACTAAACTGCCTGTAATGCAGCTGAGCCGTGTTCTGTGACAACCACAATGTCTACAGGGCTACTCGAGTTCAGCTATAGGAGGATGCTCTGCGCACAGGGCAAACAAACCCTGAAACTTAAGAGATGAAACAGATCCTGACTGAGTTTTAATGGATAGTCGACTTAATGTCTTACCCTATTCTCGGATTGTGAGGAAAGTCAGGTTTAATGCAATAACTTTGACAATATGATTTGCTTTTACATGTAACATTTTACTACTATACCAGGGCAGTTTCAAAATATTATTATGTTCTTTTTAAATGTCCCATTGCCTAAGAAAGGTGAGTTGTACAACTGCTGTTAAGTATAAAGACTGAGGACATTTGAGGCTTGCAATTTTACTAAAGACCCTCTGGCTAGAGGAGTATTTTGGGGTTTGGCAATGTTTAAAATCACATCAAGGGAGTTTTTTAAACAAAACATTTCATTACCTTACACATTCAATTTCATATATGCTGCATAAAGAGGACACACAGACAGTATGTCAAAATGTCTTGCTGTATAGGCCTGTATTAGTGAGGAAATTTCACTTATGCAAGTGATACAATCAGTTTTTCGACGCCATTCTGTCCTTTCCTAACCGGTTTCACAGCATGCATCGCCGGCACATTGTAAATGCACAATCAGATATTCAGCTTGTTTCACAAAAAGTCAGGTACTGTAATAGCAGTATGCTTCTAAACTGCATGTTTTCAGTCCATTGGTTATCTAGGGCAGGGTCACATTTGGCCTGGATGTGATCCCAGCAGACACAGGGCACAAGGCAGGGACACCCTGGACATGATGCTTGGGGCTCACAGCTCTAAGAGTAATCTGGGTCCCTAATAATCCATCCTTCTGTTTATAATGACCAGGGTCACAGGGAGCCTGGAGCCTACTGCAGGCAAGACAGATGACAGGGCAGATTCAACCTGGATGGGATGACAGTCCCTTGCACACAAATACAAACAGTTTAGTCATCAAACAGTACCGTACGTCTCAAAAGTAAAAGCAGAAAGAGGCACACAGCTGTGGTAATAATCAAACCCCGGACCTGAGACGTGTACGGCTACACTGCCACCAAACCACTCCCCAAACAACAACAATGATAATCTCCTCCAACATCTTGCAGAGTCCAATGCAGTCTATGGATCCCATCCAGGGCGTACCCCTACTTTGTATCCAAACTTGCCTTGGATAGACTCCCATTACCCTGGATTGGAAAAGTAAATGAAAGATGGATAGATAATAATTGTGATAACCTGGTTGTAAATAAAGCTAAACACAAAGATATTTCTATTCTGCCTGTGAATCTTGGGAAAAAATTCTACTTCCTGCTTTAAAGCACACCATTTGGTTCTGTTTTTCTAACTCAAAACCGAAATATTTGGTTTGGCAGTTTTTTCCTGCTCTGAGTAACTGGAAAGTTTTCCGTGGTAGCTGTGATGGCCAGCCTGGGGGCGGCCGATGGGGCTGTGGTGGGTGGGGGCAGTGCCGTTACTAGGTGTGGTTCTCTTACTATAAATACAAGAAGAAAATGCACTTATGTACGTCATTCTTTTTGACAATCCCTGCAACTGAACTGGTAAGACAATCGCTCTTCTTACCTGTTTCACAAGCTGCAGAAAGTGTATCTTATCGTGTCTGGCGCAGTTGATACTTAAGAATGAGTGCAGTAAACGCAGCAGCCACGCTAAAGTTACATTACATGACTCGTTCCTTCGTTTTCACCATAGAAAGTGAAATTATTTCCCAAGAATCTGAGACAGCAGAGCTTCGTCGTCTGTTTCACTTTTCTGTAGATGCCGTGAGTTCAGTGGAATATGACTGAGATTCTTTTAGCAGTTTTAAGGTGTTTTCCTGAAACTGGAGTTGCCTTGCATGGGAGGAAATTGGGCGTGGTCGACGCGTCAGGACATTGTGATTTTATTATACAGCGTCTGCAAAAGGTTATTGTCAGTAATAATAATCGAATAATTGCATCAACGACAAACAGTTACCTTCGGGACAGTGCTGTCTGTCTATTAAACAAATGTAATGTTACAATATTTTATTATTAAAAATGTGACGTACATAAAATAACTGATAGTGATGTGCTGAAAACAATCGTTTCCTAAGCCGAACCGACTTTTTAATAGTTAAAATCATTCTCTTGCATCCTCGATTAAAATTAATGCATTCTAAATTCTTGCATTTAGAATTATTATGATATAGTTATGACATCTACATATACTTTACAGACTCAGCACAGCACTGAAAATGGCCTTCATCAGGGAATTTCTCCAACAGACAGTTTATCTGGGGCAAGATGATGCTGTAAGTATTAACACTGGCTACAGTACGAACGGAAAAAAAAAAGTTTTTCCTCTCTATGGAAAAACTTAGTTGTCCGTGCATTTGTTCGGAGGGGAGCGTAAACCTGATGATTCAGTGAAGCTGGAATGTGAGCCACTCCCAGACAGCCCCTGTTTAACAAAAAAAAATAAATAAAACTCTTTGATTCGGGTGGATGGCGTTTTACTACCTCCAATTGTCAGCCAGTTCTCATCTAACACCTCTTGTTTCAGACCTTGTCTTTTCAAGGCACAGTGGTTCCCTGTGTACAGTTCAGCCCAAGCAGTGATGTTGCCATTCTGGATAAGGCGATCAAGGCGAAAGGTATGGGAACAGCACTCTGAATGTTAAAATCTTATCATCACCTGTCAGAACTTTCCAAAATGATGCGTATGCGCAGAGCATAGCATGGCACATTTTGTGTGAAAATTAATACGAATGTGCACTGCAGCTTTGAATCACCTTCACATATTAAACTTCACTGGAGCTATTCAGCAGTATATGTCTTCTTTCCTGCTGTGGGGTTGAGGTCTCCATACCTTTTGTGATTTTTTTTTTTTTTGGGGGGGGGCAGGGGGGATTCCTGGTTTTGATTTTAGGTGGGTTTACAACCTCTCTCCCTCCCTCCCCCACCCTCCTTAATTCATGGCCATGCTGCTGTGATTGTCATCCTACACAAATATTTACCAAAAGTCAACAAAGTGAAACTGCCAAGAATGTGGCATAGCTTTATATTTCAATGGGGAGGTACAAAACGGGGTGCTATTGGTTCAAGATTGGAGAATCATACATGGTTTTAGGCATTAATGTCCTCATTCTTCTGGTTCCAGGACAATAAGCTCTCTGATTTTTGTGTAAGTGCTCACCAACGAATAATGCATCCATCTTCCACCCACTTACCTAGTACAGAGTCTCAGGCAGGACAGACTTACGCAATCACACGGTATGGGACATTTTGAGATACCAAATTTCATAACCGGATGTATCTGGACTGTGGGTGGAAACTCAGAGAGGACCTGCGCAACACAGGCAGAACATGCTGGCATTGGGCTGGAGCTCACAGCCTTGAAGGTGTGACGCGGCACTGATACCCACGGAGACAATGTGCCACCCTTCAAAGGAAGACTAACCATTAATACAGCAGATATTTTTTGATCAGATAAAATCGCAAGTGACACTGGAGGGCATATAAGCACATTTATCTGAGACCCTGCCCAGATGGGCTTCAGCAACTGGATCTTCACTATTTTTGCTAAGAAATTTCTATTCAATGAGGATATTTGAAATGCCTGAATACAGTGATAATTTAAGTTCCTGAAATGTGTATGAACGCAAGCTGTTTATTCTCATACCTGTAAATAATCCCAAAAACAAATCTGTGCCAGGTGTGGATGAGACCACCATCATCGATGTTTTGGTAAAAAGGAGCAACGCTCAGCGCCAGCAGATCAAGGCGGCCTATCAGCAGGTCAGCGGCAAGGTGAGCCCCGTCAGCCTTTCTGCTGGGTCTGTACTCAATGTTCAGCATGTACTTTCAGGCCCAAATAACTTTAAATGTTCCTGCTCGCTGTTGACTCTCAGACAGCTCAGAAGCATAATCATCGAAAGCAAGAATAAATGCCAGTTCTTGCAGTGAAATTAACGACTGAAGATGCCAAAAGCCCAGCAGAGTTCTGTGGAATTACCTAATGATGGGAAATATTTGGTTGCACCTTACCTGTACATAGAAAGGGCATGTAGCACAGAAACATATCACAAATTAGATAATTAAAAGCAGCAGGACATTTTTTTTTCTGACTGGCACTAGTGCAGCCGCTTGGAGAAACTTAGTGTGCATTTAAATACCTCCTACACATCTGAAACACTTTGCACAATTAAGCAATGTCTTCTCTTATTTACTATTGGCATTCATAAAATGTGTAAATAGGGCCTTATCTCTAGTATATGTAAGTACTGCATGAAATGAAGTTTTGCCCTGGCCATTGATATGTGAGGTGCAGATCCATGTCTGATGTCGTCTGCATGTGCAGCCTCTGGATGTGGCCCTGAAATCAGCCCTCAGCGGGAACCTGGAGGATGTCGTTCTGGCCCTGCTAATGACCCCAGCACAGTTTGATGCCCAGCAGCTCAAACTGGCCACTAAGGTATGTCTAGGAGATTCAAGAGCCAGCACCGGGCATCTGAATCAGGACCAGTTTATTATTATTATTTATTATTATTATTAATAATAATAATAATAAATAATAATAATAATAATAACCTTATACTCTTAGGGAAAAGGGTAGAAATCTGTACCTTTGCTTATCTCTGGGCCTGTAGCATTTTAATTGTACCTTTTCCTCAGAGCCAATTTCTGTACCTTGAAAGGTACAATTACTTTCAGCTAAAGGTACAATTGACAGATCCTTTAGGCTACAGCCCCAGGGACAAGTCAAGGTACAAATCGGTACCCATTTTTCTGAGAGCGTATTGACCACAGGTGTGAAAATCTACCTTTAGCTTTACTTGTTAGTTTAAAAGAAGTCACAATGAACAACACTGAAAATTAGAAGTACGTTGTTGAAAAACACCACAAGAAATAACATTGAAAAATGACATAACAATACATGGTTAGAAAATCACAGTAACGTACTGGGCAATTCTTCATGTGCATTGCATGCGTCATCTGAAATTTGACATCAGCGCAGACTTTATCCACTTTACCCGACACTCCCTTTACTGGAATTCATAGTAAAAGTGACAAAATTAGTTTCTTTACTGAATCACAGTCTTGCACAGTGATATTTCACAACCTGATAGCAGAACTGTGGCTTGATGATATTCAACTGGGAACTAAAAATTCTTTACTGTTGCCAGTAGCCTGTATTTTCTGGATTTGGCTTCCCTTGTGGCTGAAATTGCCCTGCGTATTATTTAAATAGTCTAGGGTAAATGTCTTCTATTTAGTGTGCCAACGATTTACTTTAAGCAGCTCGGGGATACTGGGGATGTATATTAAACCATAAGAGGGTTTACTGACATCATAGCCCTTCACTTCTAGGGTATTGGCACAGATGAGGACACCTTGATTGAAATTCTTGCCTCCAGGACCAACAAGGAAATCAACGAGATAAAGCAGGTGTACAAAGAAGGTGTGTGTTAAATGTGTATGTATACTTTCATTGCCAGGGTGATTGTTACAAAAAGATTAGGACATACTGAGATGCATCACTGCGCTTTATAATGCATACATTGCTATTTGCATGGTATATAATGCATATGTTTTTTGCATGCATATATAATGCATGTTATTTGCTATTTGCCGCTTTGGACAAAAGTTTCTGCAAACAAAAAGATAAATAGATATAATTCCCTAAAATTTCTTTTAAATCTTCCATTTGACCAGAACATGCCTTTACCAGCATTTCTCAACCCGGTCCGGTCCTCAGGGACCCCCTGACAGACCACATTTTTGCTCCCTCCCAGCTCCCAGCCAATCAAGACCACCGAATACCTGATAAGGGTGTTTGGAGTTTGGAGGGAGCAAAAATGTGAACTGTCTGGGGGATCCACGGAACTAGGTTGAGAAACATTGCTTTAAGCCAAAAGTACCGGTACAGTACACAGCTAATGAACTTGGCTGATTCTGTTGGAGAAGATATCTTTCTAAAAAGTTACTGGTTTGTGTTCCTTTGCTCACACAGTTTACAAGAAGGAACTGGAGGATGACATCAAGTCCGACACGAGTGGTGACTTCAGAACAGCTCTGCTTGCTCTATGCAAGGTTGTGCCTCCTGTGTTTGAGAGTTTTATTTTGAATTCCTTGCCTTCTGTTTGTCCAGAATTTCACCTATTCCTTTGTGTAATTTTAGGCTGCCCGGAGCGAAGGTCCAACAGTGAACGAGGATCTTGCCGATAAAGATGCAAGAGTAAGAAGCTGACGATTGTTTCGCTTCCTCATTTAACAATCTTTTTATCGCCGTGCTTCCTTTGTTGCTGCACACGCTCAGTGGATGCTTCAGTTCTCCCATAAACCCTGACTGATGATGTCATTCTGCAGGCCATGTATGAAGCAGGTGAGAAGAGGAAAGGAACTGACTGCTCCGTGTTCATCGACATTCTTACCAGCAGGAGTGCCCCGCAACTGCGCAAAAGTGAGAGCACTGCAAGCTTTTTTCCCTTTATACCGTCATGGAAGCATTTTTAAGTCAACCTGTGTGTCTTAATAGTGTAAAGGGTACAGGCTAATTTGCTCTGAGTAGCATACAGAACACGATCACATGGCTATTATTTGCAGTATCTTTTTAAACTTATGTTCACGGCTCTGAAGTAGTCAACTGAATAACTGTTCTCCTCACACTAGATGATCACATGGCATCCTGAGTATATGTGCGAAACTTCTGGTATTTTTTATGTAGCCCCTATAAAAATTCCTCCTCTCTGTAGCATTTGAAAGGTACTCAAAATACAGCAAGTCAGACGTGGCCAAAGCTATCGACCTGGAGTTGAAGGGTGACATCGAGGCCTGCCTGATAGCCATCGGTGAGCAGAACCCACAGCAGTGCTACTGTCAGCATTTTCAGATGACCTCTGAACAGCTCCACAGATGTACACAGCTCTCTGTACAGAGTGAAATGTCTTTGAGTGAATTTTATCTGGCTCCTTTTATCCGGCTCGTCCTGGTCTCATTCTTGTAAACCATGCAAATTGTTATTGTTTTTGCTTTTTTTTTAATATTTATTGCGATATGCACCACCACAGTACACCATGCTTAGCGTATTTATTCAACAAAACAAGCGGCACCCATCCCTTTTTCCCAAAACAATTCTGTGTATTATATAAGTAAAAATGCCTCATATAGTTGCAGTTATAATGTATCTAAGAGAAAAACCAAGATCTTTCATTTTTTGTTTCCTGTATATAGTGAAATGTATGGGGAACAAGCCTGCATTCTTTGCCGATAAGCTCAACCTGTCATTCAAGGTAAAGTAGTGATGTTTTACGTGGGTCCCATAGCAGTTTTGTTACTTCATTCAGCTCTGAAGTATGATCACATGAAAAATACTTCCCATAATATGTTGCTGTGCAGGTTTTGAAGCTGCCTTTCATTTTATAAGTGCCTTAACACCTTAAGTTCGTCTGCATATGTGGTCCCATGTGTATATTGGTACCAGTGAGGTCACCACATTGTGGCAGTGAATTCTGTTTACCATGATAAGTATTAATTACCTGCAGCTCCTATATTCCATGTAATTCACTGCAGTGCATATTCACAGAGGATGTTCTGCAGTGGTCTCGGCCACATCATGATTGTTTCTTGTGTACTGCATTCAGGGATCTGGCACAAAGGCTAAACTCTTGACTAGGATCATGGTTAGTCGCTCTGAGGTGGACCTGAAAAAAATCAAAGAAGAGTACAAAAATAAATATGGGAAGACCCTCTACCAGGACATTTTGGTAAGATATTCCTTGTATTATTAGACAAATCTTGGTTAACACTTGGATTACTTAAACACATCCATTTGAGAAAGAAGAAAATATAAAATTTTAGATGTAGAAACATACAGTAGTGCAGTCTTATGTTCTTATGTTTTTTTTTGTCTATAGGATGACACCCAGGGTGATTATGAGAAGATCCTGCTGGCTCTTTGTGGATCTAACTGATTTACTTTTGAGTGGGTTTCTCTAATCCTGGTCTTGATGACTTTGTTCATTTTAAGCTGAATGTCAATTTTAATGTTCAGGGCAGAAATTATTCAAATTATTCAAGCACAGGCACACTTCAGGAAAATGAAAGAACTCTTGACTTTTTTATTTGGGAAAAAAAAGATCAATGATTAAACACTGCAGGCAGATATTCTTTTGAAACTTCTGCAGTTACTGGCATAACTAGCTATAGTTCTAGAGCCTATTTAGAGGGGCTACCTGTGTTTTTTTGCCTCAGCCCTCTGTAAAATAGTTTCTCTAAAACCATTTAGCGATTTGTCCTGGATTTTCATACACATATCATACCCCCGGCTCAGCAAGTATATCACGAAGATCCCCCTCCTCCTCTTGGCAACTTTAATCATGAGGGGGGGTGACGCCCCATATTTGCTCAGAGAGCTGAACCTCCCCAACAGTAAAATCCTAGAATAGCCCCTGGTTACAGGTACTGATCAGCCAGCAAACTTAGCATGAGCAATTTATGAGAGTGAGCCTTGAATTAAATGTAAGCATTTGAACCGTACCTTTCATTCAGCATGCTCAAACTGAGCAGAAACATTATGAACAAATCACAGCTGAGAAATCCTGATGAGAATAAGGCGATTTTGTCTTACTTTTCCTATACTATGTGTACGCACAACACCCTTATGTATTAGCCAGGATTGATTAATATGGGATTCCTGTATGTGAATAAACACAGCTTTAATAGCAATGATGTCTTCCTTTGTTATAAAATGCTGTATTTTATGCTCTGACCTAATGAAATACTGCAATATGAAACATAATTAATAATGTAGACCTGTTCTAAAGAAATGGTGGGAAAGCCAGAAAACCCAAATAATAGATTTGTGAATAAAACAGGACATCGATTCACTCACTATATATGCTGACACCTAATAATTAAGTGCCATCAAGTTGCTTTCTCCAAAATATCTGATAATTGAATACTGATCAGTAAGTTACTGTATGTTTTAATGAACTCATTAAAAATGGCTGACACTTCCCAGCTATTAGATAATATAAGTTCTACAATTAGAAATAATGCATTTTCCTACTTGAATAATCTGTCAGTTCAATCTTCTAAAAAAATCTAGTTCCTACTTGGAGATTTTTGCTTGTTTTTTGGACTTCATAATGTGCAGACCACCGATCAATTAATTGCCAGTGACACCAGGCAAAGAACATGCATATACCTGCATTGATCCCTACGTTAAAGAATGCCCTTTGAGCTGTATAAACTGACCTGCCAAATTATAAGTGCTGATATTAAAAATTGAGAAATGAAAGACAAATCAATATAATTTTTATTTCACCAGTCGTCCATTGGGTCATGGATGAATGAATGGATGTAAATAGCATTACATTATAATTATATTTTTTACTGTCATTGATATTTTGGAACATTTAGCAATTTTTATGGCTGCAGCGTTGAATCTAATAAATAAGAGATTTGATCAGAGGTCGTCAGGTTGAAAACTACACATCACCTCTTTCTTGTCAAGGCCACAATTGTGTCAATAGTGAACTTCAAACATTCAAGCAACAGGTCAGAAGTCAAAAGATAGTGAGTTACTAATGATTAATTACATTATAAACACTCAGTTCACAAAAAATAATATATATATACTAAACATGCTATATACTAAAAAATAGTATATAACCTTAATTCAGCCACAGTTTTTGTTTTTTCTGCATGGGTATCTTATACACAGCTATTTTGTACCCCACACAAACAGCCTGCTGGTACTGCCACCCAGCACACAGCTGCAGCTTTACTTCCCAATTTGCTTTTGTTGTCTAATTTGCTGTTATTGAAGTCATCAGCTGGGTGAATACTCTGAGCACTACGACATGGCTATAAAACAGAAACATCTAACATTGATTTTCAAGCTTTCATACTCCTACTGTGATACAAGAATTACCTGACACCAAATTGCCCAACATGCTTTAAGCGATTTATCAACTGACAGAAATATTATACTCCTGACATATTACTTATACAACAAAAGATGACAAATCAGGCAAACAGGGCAGCTGTATTCAAAAGTTTTATAGAGCTCTATATACAATATATTGCCAAAAGAACCTCAGTGTGACGCTCCCTTTATTAAAATATGCAAATTTTGAGGTACTTCTCAAGTTCTTGTTACATAGCAAATAACAAAATAAAAACAAATCAAAACCAACAGAAACGGTAAAATATCCAATGTGTATGATAAATTAATGCACTTGTAATGTAACTAATGTTTTTAATAGCAGAAAAATGTCTTCAATTAGATGTTCTACTGTTCCTGTAAAAGTTTCCATTTAAATTTATTATATTGATTCACTTTGGGTTGCAACTTGAACTGTGCAGAGGATTGCCATGTTTGCGGTGAGTCAATTGCTTAACTTGCAAAGAGCACAAATATATCAGTGGTTACATAACCTTTGCGCTCATGATTGATTCAGTGGATAAATGGCAGTTGCCAATAAGATTGGCTGCATATGACAAATATTGACAACAGATTAAACACTGATGAGTATATAAACTCCGACCATAGAGAACAAATTACCCACCAAACAGTACAGCTGACTGGTGAGTTTCCCATTTATTAAGATCGTATGTATTTGAGATCTATACATTCGTTTTGATTTTCTCACCAATAATAAATAATCTGGAGAATAAGTGTTCATTATCCTGTGTTTTTATACAGGTACTGAGATGAGGTTGCTCTTAGGTTTCTGCATCGCTTTGGTGGTGCTTCACTTTCCTGTCCAGGGTGATCACCATGGAGACCATGGTGCTCATGGGAAGGACCACGGTGGCCATTCACATGAAAAAGGGCACAACCATGAACATGGATACCATCACCATGAGAAACATGCCAATGGAAGCCTGAGGATATACCTGCAGAACGGGGCTTTTGCTTTCGAGCTGTACAAGCACATGACAGCTCAGCCTGACCAGCAGTCCAACAACGTGTTCTTCTCGCCTCTGAGCTTGTCGCTGGCCCTGGCTGCGCTATCTGTGGGGGCGCAAGGAGAGACACACCGGCAGCTTTTTGAAGGCTTGGGTTTCAACGGGACGGATATCACGCCAGAGGAGGCCAACGAGGCCTTCCATGACATCCTGATGAATCTGAACCAAAAGAAGGCTACAGATCTCTCTGTGGGTAGTGCCGTCTTTCTGGACGACAACTTCAAACCTCGGCCCGAGTTCCTAGAGGCACTGAAGCGTTTT
This sequence comes from Mormyrus proboscirostris, assembly GCA_026779585.1. Lineage (NCBI taxonomy): Eukaryota > Metazoa > Chordata > Actinopteri > Osteoglossiformes > Mormyridae > Mormyrus > Mormyrus proboscirostris. The sequence goes on along the minus strand of JAODKF010000046.1, from coordinate 11,130,813 downwards.
TACCACTCCGAAGGATTTACAACTGATTTTACCAAGAGCACAGAGGCCAGACTTGCTGTTAATAATTATGTTAAAGATAAAACACATGGCAAAATAACCGAATTGGTAGATAGTGTGGAACCTAGTACTTTGATGATTCTGATTAGCTACGTGTATTTCAAAGGTAAGTGGTTAAAGTAATTTTCCTATATTGACTGTGCTGGTGTATATGCTGTGTTGTGTCTGTGCATGCTGAAATTTCCATCCATCCAGCTTTTTGTCATCTGAGTCTGTTGAGGACCAATATGTTCGTGATGATAACCTAAATTCTGTGTGATTGTTTTGACAGGAAAGTGGGACATTCCATTTGATCCTGCTAATACGGAGGACAGTGTGTTTCATGTAAATGAAACACATGACGTTCCTGTGAAAATGATGACTGCGTCAAACAACTTTTATACTTACCACGACGACGAGCATTCCACGTGCGTTCTCCAGCTGCATTACAATGAATCCATGTCAATGATGCTAATTCTCCCCGAAAACGGCTTGGAGGCCTTTGAGAAGGTATTCGACGGGAAACTTGTGTCAAAATGGCGTCGATCATTGAGAAAGATGTAAGTGTTATCAAATATTTATAGTCTATGTATGCTGTAGCGTACATAAACATCCCTAAATGTTTAAATAATGAAAAATAATCTTCATTTCTGTAGGCCATATAAAGTGTCGATTCCAAAATTTTCTATTAAGACATCGTATTCACTGAAAGAAGTCATTACTGAAATGGGAATCACAGAGATATTTAGCCAAACTGCCAACTTTAAAGGAATCTCAGATGATCAACTGTCAGTTTCAAAGGTAAGAGTGAACTGGAAAGCGGAACGTTTTAAAAAAAAAAATTCTAATTCAGTGCAAATATTCATGCACTTGGAAAAATTGTTTTATGCTAGCTATACTGTTCTCACATGATGTTGTCTCCCATTGTAACATTTGTTTGTTATCAGAGGTGGATTGCTCAGGTCCATAAAGTAAAAATCCAGACCAAGATTTTGTTTCAACCAGTCAGATGAGTATAAAGCCCTCCTATTGAAATCTGGCCCTCAATTCCAAATCTAGGCCTTGTTTTCAATTCCCCCAGATAGTTAGCTTAATAATTGTTAAGTTAATGATCCTGATTGGCCAGAGGCTTCATACCTGACTCACAGGCAAAGGAAGGCTGAAAAATCAGCAGTGCTTGGCCTTTGAGGACCGTGATTTGAATAGCCCTGGCATAAAGAGTTGGGTTGGTTGAAACAAAATCTTGGTCTGGATTTTAACTTTTGGACCTGAACTATCCACCTCTGTTTGTTACGTAATTATTAATGGTCAATTCCTAACCTGAACGTGAAACTCATTTCAGGTTCTTCAAAAGGCCACTTTAGATGTCGATGAGGAAGGATCTACAGCAACCGCAGCAACATCCGTACATCTTATACGAACCTCAGGACTTGTTCCAACAAAAACCCTGAGGTTTGATCGTCCTTTTGTTGTTATAATAGCAAACCGCGACACAAGGAGTATATTATTCATGGGTAAAATTGTAAATCCCACAAAACAATAAGATGTGTTTTTTTTTCTGAGCAGTCCTTTTACATCTTATTCCTTCTTTTAATAAGTTGATTATATGATTTTTACTACATTCTTTGTCAGCAGTTGTATCAGATTTGTCCAACAGAGCCCTTGTCAAAGAATTAAATAAATCTTTTCAAATAAAATAATAAAATGTGATTAGTGATTTGTTCTTCTGCTAAAGTCTCCAAGGATGAAAGATTTTACACTGTGCATTTTTTCATTATTACAAGAGACATTACATTTTAATAAACCCCAACTCTAAATTAGGCACAGTCACCAATGCTAGGTTTTCAATATTGTTTTGCGTCTCACCATGTGATTTCATACAGGCAAATACATTACCTTTTACTCACTAACAAATAAAACATGACTATGATCTTACAGATGTTTATTTTTTTATGCATTTCCTCTCTAAAAACATATTACATACATCAGCATGTATCTGGAAGTCAAAGCCCATGGATTCAGAAGTTTTACTGCAAATAATAGTGTTACTTGGTTAAGTGTACAACTTCTTAAACATAATAAGTAATTGTTAATAAGCTTATATTTCGTAGATGTGGGTTTGCCACAAAACTTTATGAAAGACCATGGAATAGAGTGAATAGATAGGATCCAGGAAACCAACAGCTGATAAGCTCGGAACAAAACTCAGCTTTATAGCAGGTGCCAAGAAAATGTCTATTTGAAGGAGTTCAGTCCATGGCTGATTTAAGTCAAACCAGGCACATAACTCACAGAACTCCATCCCTGCTGCAATGCAGATATATTGGAAGCTGCTTCGATACACTTACTTTTACGATGCTTTTATCTAAACATACAATTTATAAAACATGGTTAAGGGACTTGTTCAAGAGCTTGACAGTGAAATCACTCAGCCAACCATGGGATTTCAACCGTCGACCTTCCAATCATAGACATGTCAGAGCCTTTACCCATTCAGCCACAAACTGGTCCTACAGAAGAACTTTGGACAATGAAGGAAAGCTGTGTAGAGCCAAATATTAGGACTGCTTGATTGTGGTAAAAGTCGTAATCATGATTATTTTGGGCAATACTGAGATCCTGATTAATGTGCACCGCTCCGGTGGCCCCACCGGGTCCATGCAGTACACGAAATGAACTAGTCGTCACATCATGGGTACAGAGTACATTTGACCCTCGAACATTTTGATGTTTGAACAACTTGAAACTCGAACAAAAAAATCAAATCCGGTTTGATGCTCAAACAAAAATTTGAAAGTCAAACAAAGAATCACACGGTCTGCATCACATGCGCTGCCGTTCGGCCAATTCCCTCATGAATTTGGTTCAGTGAGCGTCTCGCAAATTCAGTCTGTTTTCTAAACATTATTATTATTGTTATTTTATCTTTAATAATATCCATTCATAATGGCACCAAAGAAAGTTACCACTGAAAAGCCTTAGAGCAGGGTTCTTCACATCTGGACCTTGTTTTCAGTTCTCCCAGGTAGTTTAATAATTACTGATTCTGATTGGTCAGAGGCTTCACACCTGGCTCACAGGTAAAGGAAGGCTGGAAAACCAGCAGTGCTGTAATTTGAATAATAGGGCCTTAGAGGAATGTCTTAATGTCTATGATAGAAATGAAAAAGAAAATTCACTAAGTGGCAAAATGGTTCATATATTCAGTTATTGAGATTAAATATAGGCCTACTTAGTTTATTATTAGTTGCCGATATATTCTTTTGAAACAGGCACTTAAAATGTTCCATATTGGCTGAATTTTGGTGGTTCGGGAGGGATTCATTAAAATTATTTTATTTCTTATGGGGAAATCTAAATTGAAAGTTGAGAGACTTGTTTTCCTGTTTACTCTCTCGTCCAACACGTTTTATTGTACTGTAATGTTTACTCGGTTAACATGCATATGAGAAATAAAATGAAACTTGAAATTCAAACTTAAACCGTCCCCTTGAACCGATCGATCGTGCTCGAAGTTCGACGCATTGACTGTAATGCCGCAGCGGGCCGCGGGAGCAGTAAGGGCGCTGCAGAAGGCAGCTTTTCGCCGGCGTGCGGCGCAGCATTGGCCGCTTCCCTTTAAAACCGCCATCGGCGAGTCATGCAGGAAGTACGTATTCAAAACATAGACGTGAGTCCGATGTGTAGCCGGCAAGGCGGGGAGGCTCCGTTAAAAACAAGCGCGTGAGTACCTTAACTACTTAGCTTGTAGTTTAAACATTACCGTGTCCATTTTTAGACCGAAAGTGAACCATTGGCTATGTGAAGAATCCATAAATCAAACGTTTTTAAGATATGAATGCGTACAAACTACGTGACAGCTAGGCGTGACTGCACTACGGTAAAGAAGATACTGTATACTGCATAATCGCTACAAGTAACCTAATGAATAGTTGATAAAAACTTAACGGTATTATTTTATGGTAAACTTGTTTCCTTATGTAGACATGACGGGCCGTAGCGTTTTTCATAACAACGCAAATTTAAAGTCCTTCAATGTAACATTAATTTATGCGTTTAGGTATTTTAATATAAAGATTATAATGAAATTAATGTTTATTTTGGATTAATGAAGGACGGATGTTACGTGGTTTTAAAAAGTAGCCAGGGCCGATGGTTATCGATAAAACGCGATGCGGTAAGCAGACCTATTTGCAGGTGCATTAAACGCAGTCTGGAAAGGTGACAGCTTCTTCCGTGACTGTGTGGAAAACCACTCGCATGACTGTATTGAAATAATACAAGCTTTTTATAGTACGCGACAATATTTGTGTTATTTATGGATGGATGAAAATTTTTATAATTCATTTATCCTTTTATCTTTCCCAAAAGCGACATGAGATTTGGTGCTCGTCTCAAACACCATGAACTTCAAACTCCTCTTCTTGTGGCTCCTGTACTTCGTCCAAGGTCTGCCGCATGGCTTGCAGTCCTCACTTCTGCCTATCTACCTAAGATCTTCTGGCCTTTCTTTAACCAGAATCAGCCTAACTAAAGGTCTTTACTTCCCATGGATACTCAAAGTACTGTGGGCGCCCCTTGTTGACCAGGTGGGCACTAAGAAGAGGTGGCTGATGGGTAGTACGTCGGGATTGGCCTTGGTGTGTCTGGCCAGCTCTGCCCTGTCTCCTGACAGCCACTTTCCCATGGTCATCATGGTGCTGCTGGCCATGAACTTTCTGGCGTCCGTGCAGGACATCGCCGTCGACGGAGTGGCGGTGCAGCTCCTCCAGCGACAGGAGGAGGTGGGTTACGGCAACATGGTGCAAGTCGTGGGCTACAAGATGGGTTCGGTGCTGGCCGGCGGTGGTTTGCTGGCTGTCATGGACATCGTGGGCTGGAGAGCCATTTTCCAGGTGCTCAGCTGCATGTACTGTGCGGTCGTCTTGTACATCGTGAGGACTCCATTTCTGAACAAATATCAAATGAACCCACGTGATGAGAAGAGGTGTCCAACTGGAGGACTTAACCCCTGGAACACATGGAAGGAACTGATGACTGTGCCTGGCACCCTGTGGACTGTCATTTATGTCCTCATTTACAAACTAGGTAAGTCTATGAACGTGTTACATTTTGCCATTTTAATTGCCATGAAATGCAAAGTGTGGAAGTGTTATTTGACCAATAACTTATGGTTTGTTCCACAGAGTACCTTTCTGAGTTTTTTAATTCTCAAATTCTCATTTTCACCACAAGGTGTAGCTGTTGCCATGCCTCAGCTTTTCCTTACACAAAAGAAGTTGCCTGAATGAAAACTAACTAAAGGGCATGGTCTACCAGTTCTGAATTTGCTACTCTGGGTCAGTTGACTCGTAGTTTCACTTGTTTCAAAGGGACATTATTTCTCAATAATTTAAAAAAAAAAATAAATAAAAAAATCTGAGTCTGTGTGAACAGCTGTTTATAATCTGCGTTGTATAAACTAATAGCAGATCGTAGTGAATACTTGAATTAATATTAACATTTTCTGGTTGGCAGCAGAAGGGGATTATGTAAGGATTACAGTTTCTTTGTGTCTGCCGCGTTTATAGAGATGAGTACACAAGTGCAGGTTTCTACAGTAGCGTTATTGTGTGTAATCGGATGAACCACAGACACTGACGGAACTAGACGCAACGTTTCAAATAGCAGACATTTCCAATCTGTCCGGATGTTCATCAGCATCAATCATATCTGAATATTTTGAATTTTAAATTGGTAATCTGCTGTTTTTTGTTACAAATGTATAATGTAGTCCACACTGAAGCTTGAGTTAGTTGAGTTAGGTTGATGCATTGGATACGCCAGGCTTAGGGTAAGGCAAGGAATTGTGGAAAGTAATTTTGATTTTAAAGATCGCTTAGTTGTATTGGGCCGATGACGTAGGGTTTTTTTTTTTTTTTTTTTTTTTTAAAAGAAATAGCCAAGTAGCTCATTGCTGCCACTTGCCCCTGCCATTGTCACAGATCTGATGCTCGAGTTTAATTAAAATACCAAGCCAGTTGTCATACGTATTAACCGATCTGGGACACCCATGCTGTTGACCGCCCCCCGCACATGTTTGGAGGCTGGAGTAATGTGACGCCTGGCCATAACGTGGGCGCACGACGGACAGGAGGAACTTTTCCCTGAGAAGGGTCCAGGTGGATGGGCTGTGGGAGTGGAGAGGGTTTGGAATGAAGGCGTTTGCCCCCCCCGCCCCCCATCTACTGCAGACCCCATGGGGATGTGAAGCAAATATTTTCTAGAGGGAATAAAAAGAACCATGGGGAAACCAAGGGAATGAATTAATTAATAAGCGCCACATGGCGGCATGTGTGCCTCCTGCTGTATGGGCCTCATGCTGGCGAAGGAGAGGCACCCGGGGGCTGCTGTGGGCATCTCAGAGCTGCAGATAGCCATCAGGTAGCATGACCGTCGTGCACGGTGCGTGTGATCTCCTCGTCCAGCTTTATATACGTCTGTGCAGCTATAATCATAAATAATGTTGTTAAGCACGTGTAACCAGTGACACCTGTCGTCTACCCTGTGTTTCTGTGGCTACAGTCTTGCCCTGAACCTGTCCTGGATTAGCAGTTATAGACGGGTGCATGGATGGATGCGCGTTTTATACGTTCAGCGTATTCTGTTGTAACGTTCGACTGTCTTCAGCTTGTCTGACCACCAGTTAGGATATGTCAGCCTCGTTTTCGTGGCCTAATCAGAAACTGTATGTGAAGCCATTAATCTGTTAAGCAGATGAGATCACAATGTGAAGTTTAAAAAAATAATTCTCTCAAAGAATCGGAGACGCATATGTAGTTGGTTTTGCGCACAAGTTTATTTGCCATATTTGGCAGTATATACCATCTATATTTGGTGTCTTGGATTTACAACTACTGTTCAGAGAAGGCACATAGTGTTCTAAGTGTCTAATGAAAAATAACAAAATAAAACTTTTAATACTAATAATGCAGTAAGACAGGACATTCAATATATCTTGAAAGAATGTGGATAGGCATTTGTTTTAAGGCAGTCTGGTTTCACTTTTAGAAATTTGCCCAATATGCATGCTGTGAATGTTATTTTGGCAGTTGTCTTCTGTTACCTCCCATTGTGCATGAAATTCAGTGCTTTCATCCAGTTTTAAACACCAGCGTATATGATAAAGTGCAACTAACATATGCTACACGTACTATTTGTAGTATTACGCTTTGTGCCAAGATACGTTGTTGCTTTGCTATATATAATATTCATCTGGAAAACTATAGCAAATCTCAGTTTCTTATTTAGTGTTTCATCTAACAGGTATGTGTCTTTAAAGAGCTTATTGAGTCAGTCCTTTGCATCTGCTCAGCTGTAGATTTGGTACTTTGGAACTTTCTTTCCTACAGCTCAGGAAAGATGCACCCAAAGTATTTCTTTCCTTCCCATTAGCATGTCAGTGAGTTGGTCTGCAATTGTTTGTGGTTTAAAATCTTTGCCCCTCTTGGCCTGTGACCCTCTCAAGCCCCCATTACTCTGCTCTTTCTCCTCTGTCTGTTTTCCTCTTGTTTTCTTTCCCAAAATGCCCCCCCCCCCAATCAAATAAATACAATTGTTTTGTGTAGAAAACCTTCCTATACAGTGTCTGGTTTAAAGGCCAAAGTAGCAAACAAGCCTCAGTTCCTTAGTTCTGCACCCCATGCCCAGGCTACTGACTCCCCACCTCCACAAACTGCCCCTGGTGCTTGGTCCTGGGGCCACAAGGCGCAGTTTGGTAATGCTGGTCCTGGGGCCACAAGGCGCAGTTTGGTAATGCTGGTCCTGGGGCCACAAGGCGCAGTTTGATAATGCTGGTCCTGGGGCCGCAAGGCGCAGTTTGATAATGCTGGTCCTGGGGCCGCAAGGCGCAGTTTGATAATGCTGGTCCTGGGGCCGCAAGGCG
>JAODKF010000046.1:11087540-11116361 GCA_026779585.1 Mormyrus proboscirostris | reverse complement strand
GAGTGGGGGGGGGGGGCTTTAGCTAAAGTGGGGTTTTTCTTTTGAGGGAGAGAGGTAGCAGCATGGGTGTAAATGTGGCTAAAGCCCCCTGGCTTTTCTCTGTGATGTACACACCCTTGGATCGCGTAAACAGTGGTGGCCCTGCTTTCTCCGCAGCATCGGCTACCTGATGAGGAGTGCCTTCATGCTGAGGATGTTCAGCATGGCCTTCCAGACCATCCTGTTACTTCTCTACAGCCAGGCTTCCCTGATGAAAGGTAAGGCAGGACCTCTGCACGTCTCCATACCCGGGAGTGGTTACGTCAGTGCTGAGCCACTCGTGAAGGTGAATGAACTGAATTTAAAATTTTTTATTTTTTTTATTTTTTTTTATTTTTAATGTGCCCCTTTCGAACTTCCCACAATAAACACTTTCATAGCTGTGTAGTCAGCATCAATTAGCCATTCTGCAGCGGCTGCAGTCTGCAGAGATGTTACCCACTTGTACTTGTGATTTGGACCTGAGTAATGACACAAAATCCAACCTTTATCTCTGTAGATGATTCTAGATGTTATGTTCCCTTCTCATTCCCCCCCAGGCATCTGTTTTACTCTAAGTGGCAAAGCTGTGGAAGGAAGATTAGTGAAAACGAAATATGCCTGTATCAATAGTTCTCACATTTCCAGGCCTTGTCTTAATTATATATTCGTCTTCAGATCACTTCTGCATTCACTGAATAAGGACTGTAGTACCATTTTCCCAACAACTGGTGCATAAGACAGTAGTTAGAACAGCAGAAATATATATTGAAATAAAATATGTAATCTCATTATCCTTGTGTTTGTGCCTGCAAGGTGGAGATATGTTGTGATACTTCCCTCCCTCGCACAGGAAAGCCTGTTTGTCAGCCACTCCCCCATCACTTTTGAGCATGTGGGAACGTGTGAATCCAGCACGTTAGCCTATAGGCAGTGCCGCATGCCACCCGCATTACATTCCCGCTTACTTAAGGCACTTTCTAAAATGCGCTCTCAGCCAGGGAAGATCGCATTAAAGCAGCGGGTGTTAAATTTGTTCTGAAAGTTCTGCTACATCTTGTAGAAATTAGTTTTTTCGATTTCCATGCAACGCTCTCGTTAGTCTCTTTGAACACCCTACCCCCCCCCTCCTGCCGCGTGTCTCCGGCACCGCGGTAGTTGCCGTTAACTGAAAGAGAGCTCCGTTCACTTATTGGTGCTTTGAATGTTTATTTTATGAAAAGGATTGACGCTGAGTTGTTTGACTTTGTTTTCACACCTCCCTGAAGCCTTTCCGGCTCTCTCTTATCGTGGGGGTGCGTGTGCGGGCGCCGTCACTGCTCTCGCCCGACGCACACGCACCCGAGAACAAAGGGGCCCCTGGTTTCTTCTGCTATTTAAATATTATATGAGGCATCCAGCCTCAGATGAGACGGGTTCCATATAGCTCATTTCTGGATAAGTAATGGAGAAGTCTTGTTAGGCAAAACTAAACATCGGCGCTGAATTATTCAGGGAACGCAGAGAGTCAAAGGCAGTGGCGCTTTAGAGGGAATACATGTTTGGCTGAATAGGACGAGACGGCACTCGTTTGCGGCCCTCGGCTTTCTTCCCAGCTTCTCCCGGCCGTGGATCCTCGCTTTCGTTGCCTTTGTTCCCTGTTTTCACATGCCATTAAGGTTGCCTCACCTGCCAAAGAAAACTAGTCTAAAAGCTTGCTGAAGCGCTGGGTAAGGATTTTAAAATGGGAACACACAGCTTTCTGACCCTGGCTGACAGAAATCAGAAGTGTGTTCATTTACTCTGTGATTCGCTGAGCTCTGAGACGGCCATGATCTGGTTTTGCTTGTTTCAGCACATCTGCTGGCCAGTTTAAGCATATCCAGCAGCTGTGAATGGAGTGTTTTTAACAAACTGTTGCTGAATCTCAGATACTGACTGCAAGCCTCGCCTCCAACCCCCTGCATTAAGAGATTGTTCCTTTAATGTCACATTACCAGAGTATCTTTTTACACTCCACCTGATTGAAAACTTAAAATTCAGAACATCCCTCTGTATTGACAAGGTTAATTCAAGGTTGTAAATTCCTAACCAGATTTAAATATGAAAAATTTAGCATTTGGATGTTTTGAACAATGTTACGATTTCCATATTCAGCATCTTTTCTTGGGTAATATGAAACTAGTGAAGGAAAGTCTGTTACTTCAGGGCTCGTACAGTATCTCCCTGAACCTAAAGCAGGGTTTGCCAGTTCCTGTCCTGGAGGGCCAGTTTACAGATTTTCCTGCTCAGACACACCTAATTCTGGTAATTAGCTGAAGTAAGATTTGTTTGAGCAGGGAAATCTGCAAACTGTGCTGGATTCTGGCCTCCAGGACTGGAATTGAGGAGCCCTGACCTAAAACCTTTTCCCTCCCTGTCATCAATGTGCTAAAAAGTGTTTTTTTTTCCACCCAACATAAATTAACAAAGATCTTTAATTTTGATTTTGTCTTGTAGCAACTGAGTACGTGTGTCTCTTCCTCTCTCAGGTGCTGCCATACTGAGTTTGTGCGTTCAGCATTTTCTGGGTGGACTCATCACCACTCTGACTTTTACAGCCATGATGAACTGCACCCAGAAAGCAGAAGAAAGCATACAGGTATGGCTGTGAACCTGGGACACAGACAGCGTGTAGTTGGCTAAGGAACACCCCCGTAAGACAGAGGGTAGTGGATGTGGGATAGATGCCTAACACCCCTGTAAACCAGAGCACGCCAGGTGGGAGATAGGTTCAATCCCCCAAGCATTTTAAACTGAATTTATTTCTGGAATAAACTGAAGCTTTCAGTCCGTTCCTGTGATTAATAAGTCAGTTCGGTGTTCTTGGTATGAGTTGAATTTTATATCGCGTTCTCAATTCAGAGCTTCTTCACAGCGAGATATTACAGGAGATCACTTGAGCAGTAGCTTTGCTGGGCTGTCTGGTAAGTCCCTGCCTTGCTGAAATAGCACTGTAGCATTTTAGATATTCAGAAGTAGTATTCAAAAGCCTTCAGTCAGTGACTTTTAGAAGTGGTTTAAGTTAAAGATGGCAGAGAACACTTCATGTGCTTTTTTACATGTTTTAATGGGGTTGGGGAAGCAATTATTTCCAAAATAAACTGCAGTTTAATCATAACACAGATGCATTTAACAAAATATTTCACAGGTTGTGCCCAGTGACAGTAAGCCAATACTCTGTGGCACATCCAGTCAGGGTCCTGCTAAATGCTTTAAATTAGCCAGTGTACTCATACCAACGGGACTGCACTCCGACAGCTGAAACAGTATACAGAGCAACTGCTCGCTTTTTATATATTTCCAGATTTGTGTGTTTGTAAATAGTCTCTTGCCGACTGTGTCGCAGCGCGTCATTCCTTGAGAAATGTCACACTACCTCTCCACGCCGAGCTTTCGGACTGGCCGGCCGTCTTTGTCCATGTCGAGCGTAATCGATCGTGCTTGTGATAGTTCTTAACTGTCTCTTTCTTTTTTTTTTTTTTTTTTGTCGTGACGGCTCCTATTTGTTATGGGAACTTTGCCACGACATCTAGGGCAGCCGTACGAGGTTATGAAACGGCTCTAATTCATACCTTCACTAAGGCTCTCCCTGACTTTCTTTGCTAAGTCTCCCCTTTCCTCTCAGCTATAACTACTGACAACCTGCCCTCTGATTCCCACTAATGGGTTTCCAGATGTCCCCACGCATGAGGACTTGTTTTCAAGTGGTTTGTCTTATCATTGAAGGGGTTTATTTCAAAGTCGTGCCCAGAAAGACTTCTCTCCTCTCTTCATGACTCGCCAGCTCTCAGCTGGATAATCAGTTATGGATTTTCAAAGCTTGTTTCTTTACATGTCTTGTAGGCTTCACACGATGTCTTTGGACCAGTTGCATTTAATTTTTTTCCTTCTCTGTAAAGCAGGAGATCGGGCAAATTCCAACAAATAACCAAACAAATCAGACTGACCTCTTTGCTTTAGCTTGGCTCTGTCCATTTCGTTTCTTTTGTTTTAATCTTCATCCCTTATTTCCCCATTTCCAGTTAGTTTTTAGCTTCAGTTCTCGCACATTTTTAGCATGGTTTGAGGGATATACTGTACAGATACCTTTTATCTAAAATGATTAGGGATGGTATTCACCATCAGTGTACTGTTCACAATGCCATTGCCCTGATTAAAAAAAAAAAAAAAAGTCTGCACAGGAAACAATTTGGGATGAATTCGGGATGCATCGTTTGTAACGTCTTTGCATCAGTAAAATCCGATTTATTAATATATAATGCTTAATGATTTGCAGTACTTGAGACACAAATGTGAAGTAAAATGGGACTTTTTTTAATTTATGATTTGCTGTCTGCTTAATAACCAGATAAATTCAAACTATCTGTACCACATCGAATAGCATCATATTCTTTTGCATTGCATCATATCATATTGGATTATGTTATGATGAATCGAATCATGTCAAGTCGCACTGCATCGCAATAGGGGTGAATCACAACATATCTCATTTGTAGCTGCTTCATATATGCCTTTAACACATTGGATCGTTGGCAATGTATTGAGCTGTGTATCACACCGACCTCAGTGAGGGAGATACTCATCCCTAAAAATTATGTGTATATAGTCCATATTTTTCCACATCCTTAATTTACTAATAGTCTCCTAATAACTCCTTTCCCCCTTGTTGTTCCTCCCAGCCTTGAGTAGCGATATCAAAGATGGATGCCACATAACACATTTGTACTTCCTGATTCTTCCTTCTAATTTCCAGGCCACTCACTACAGCTTCCTGGCAACACTGGAGGTGATGGGGAAGCTGACCTTCAGCGCCCTGGCCGGATGGGTAGTGGACTGGCTGGGATTCCCAGTCAGCTTCCTTATCTTCTTGCTTCTGTCTGCTGCCGCAACGCTCCACGTCTGCAAAGCCACGGAGGGGGGGGAACTGAAGCACCAGACTAGCTAACACACTGATCGGGGTGGGGTTGGACTGGTCGGAGGGGTGGAGTTTGATGCTGAAGCTCTGCCTATAGGTGGCCTTCAATATGCTTCTAATGCATTAGGAGCATTCTGATTTTTATATTATTATTTTAATCTAAGCTGCACATGGAATGAATAAAACTCTTTGGAGAGTTTTCTGTATTGTGGTTTGTGACAGACGGTTGGATTAGAGAATTAGAAGGCAGTTTGAGAATTATTACGTCTGTTTTCTAGAAGAATGAGAGCAAGGACAGCTCTCCCTTGCATGCCGTGTGTGTGTGTGTGTGTGTGTGTGTGTGTGTGTGTGTGTCACAGAAGGGATGCCAGCTTCCCAGCCTGGCCTGCCGCTCCCCCGGGCCACATTGGCCCAGAGGGGGCTTCTCTGACAGCCTGTGGGTGAGACGCCACATGGTTTGCCCCTCTGACACCACTAAGCCCCCGGCCCCAAAGTTGGGAAGCTGCTAGGCTCCTGAAGTAACTGTAACTTTGAAATTTTGTTTGAGGACCCATACATGTTCAGCACTGGTGCGTTCCAAATCCACTCTAACGGCACTCCTTAATTCACCGGTTCTGATAATCCTGTGATTAAGGTGATGGCTCATCAATTTTAGAGGATGTTCTCAAGCTGCAGATAACCAATTAGTGAGGCGGGTAGCTGAGCAGCGCACACACTGACTCCCGCTCCTTATTTTTGCATTTTCACGCTCCGTATCCCTACTAATTCAAATGATTTTGCTTGCTGTTGGCAGACTGTTAATCTCAATTTAACAACAACCGACCATAAACAGGTAGTTTTAATTCGGATGGCTAATAATGTTGAACTGTTTAGAAGTCAAGCTGTTTTAGTGCATGGTATTTTTGATGCAGTAGGCATTTAATTATGCTAGTTTGCTCAGATGGTGCATGTGCAGATCCAGTTCGTAAAATTGCTAACCAGCTCTTCCCCAGTAAAGCATTGTTGGAAATTCCAAACCAAATTAATAATTAAGTTTCTTTTTCTAGATGTTATTTATTAATAATTTAATATACCATTAAAGATTTTGCTTTGAATGGTGGAATTCTCTTTAACTCGTTTTGCCTTTTTTCCCTGAAAAGTTTTGCTCATCGCATAAGCAAAATAACTTTTGAAGGACATAGACAACTGTGGTTAATTAAGGGGCAGCTGTGTCCATTTTCATGACTCACCAGCCGTTGAATATAACTGACTGACAGATATCATTGTCGTTTGCACATTTACAGTTTTCAATCTCTGTTTCAGCTCCTTAGCCAGATTTCTTGTGACAAATTCATATACATCTTTATGTCCTAGATGGGTCATTTTCATGCCTCCACCTGTTCATTTCCTATAATCGCTTCTACATAAATAGGATGCGCTACGGAGAACCGTCTTCAAATTGAGCTGATGTCTTTGGACCAAGGGAGAAAATCCCATGCAGTTGAGGCGCTCTGCCTTTGAACAAGCCGCTAGAACTGTATTCTGACCTGCAACCCTCAAAGCACTAGGATACTTGCAGATGTTCTTTCCCAGTTCTCTTACATTTACTTTATATAGGCTTTTCTTTCTATAGTGTTTTAAAATTCTGTATTAACTTCATAGTTTTGTACCATCTTGTACTATATAATTCTTATGCTAAGTGACATCACAAAGGAAGCTTTTCCAAGTAACTGGCTGTCCATTCATTTGGATCAAATGTAGGGCACGTTAGGGTGGTTAGTCTGACAATAGTTGGGATATTGTCAAATGGTCATAGTGTTTATGTTATATTTACCATGTACTTTTTAAAAACCATGTACACCTGAGTAGTTTAAGTCAGTCTGAAGCGAAAAGTGAATCACATGCTGGCAAAGCTGCATTGAATGTGTCCTGTGTTTAAGATAAGCAGTGAGACAAGGAGACTGACGTTAACTGCAAATCTTTTTTCCACAAGTTTTTGCAAGTTGACATCATCCTCCCTTCCTACCCTTCCATGACAAACCTCATAATGCTGTCCTCAAATATAAATGCCATAGGACTAGATCTGTATTGTATGAGAATATTCTTCAGTATTGACCAAGCCCAGTGATTTTTTTTTTTCATAAGTTCCTGAGGTGGCACTACATGGTTGCTGGTCATGTACAGTATCGGGAACAAGACACCTTCCGTAACCGCCAATCTGAAATGGCATTGCAGTTGAGCCTGGAGCCTTGACACGCAGGGCACCAGGCAGGGGATGCCAGTCTACACACAATGGGCACTTTAGAGACAATGATTTAGAATCAGGATAGTTTTATTATCCCGGAGGAAATTGTCTAAATTGATTCTATTTGCCACAGGATGCAATGCAGCGTGAAGTTACAGTGCTACCTACAGAACCTCCACACTGCCCTTGTGCTTATTATTAAAACAGATGTGTAGTTCAAGTGTCAGTATTCTGTGTTAAGACCTGTAATCAATCATAGGAAATCGGCTAATGTAAGTTGCATAGTTCCACTTTTTTTGCAAGCATTGCTGAATTTGCAAATGTATTTTGGCCAATTTAATATGGAAATATGTATCATTCTTTTATAATGTATAACATTTTGCAGGATTTTGGTGTCTCTGAAAGATAACAATGGAAGATTCCATTTCTGATTATTTTATGCATGACAGACTTGGAGAACAAAGTGATTCGAACACGGAATACTGCATACAGTTAAAAGTGGTAATGTAAAACTTGTTGCTTTGTTCCATGGATTGACATGAATCATTATTTGAATGATGTCACTAGGGAATTTCACAGTTGCTGCCAGTTTTGTTCTGGATATTTGTCTGGTGAGTGTTATTACGTAATTTTATTTATGTAAGGTTTTCGTTGTCGTGTACGGACTGACAGGATGTTCTCCCTGCATCTTTAGCTCCCAGATCTCTTCTGTCTCACATTGGCTACATGGCTAAAATGTGAGCCTGCACAGAAGCAGTCAGTAATCTAACGCAAGCCGTTTTGAGCCTTGCTGCAATGGGAAGGGTCCTTAATTCAGATATTGCCAGGAGATTTAATACAATGGTCACGAGACCCACAACGCTGAATGTTATAACAGGAAGGAGCAAGAAAAAAAAAAAAACACCTGGCTTCTATCTGATAAACGGATTAACAGATATGGTAAAATGGCTCTCTTTGCCGAATCCTTGCCTTGTACTGTATTTGGTTTCTATTGTGGAAATGCGGGGATTGCAACATGTTTCTAACCATGCAAACAAAAGTGTTTTGTCAGCGCCTGAAGGAAAAGGTGTCGGTTTTTAAGTTGGCTTTGTGTTGAGGCCTGCAGAATGGGCTGCTGGACCCTTTGTCTTTATGGGAAACTCTCGGCTACGGTGCAGGGTGACTGTAGTGCCTAGGCATTGGGTGTCTGTGCTTCCTCTCCTGATATTCAGACCTTTGTCAGTGCACAGAAAAAGAAATATCGGCATGTTTCCAGATCAGATCTATTTTCAAGTTCTGCTCTTCCCATCTCCTCTTCTTTTCTTCTTCACTGCCCCCCCCCCCCCCCTTTATTTGTTTTTGTTAAACTTTCCAGGACAGACCGTGTTCATGATACTATTTAAAAACATTAAAAGTCACTCCACACTCTGCTGCTTGGCACTGGGTGCATTGTGCAAGCTTTGAGGAAGCACACAGGCTGTATCATTGTAGCGCGTCATGTTGTGCAGGATTTTGTGGATCAGATTGTTGTTTTTTGTTTTTTTTTTTTTTCTCCTCATGATAGAATAACTTTAACAAAAACACCTTTCCCTTCCCTTAAAAGTAGGTGCGCTCAAAAAAAAATGTCTTATTCTGCCTGACTGTGTCTGGAGAAAACATTTGAAGAGAGCATACTTTAATGTAGCGGAAGACATGAAAAATCCATGTATTTTATATTTGTGTCTGTTCACAGTATCAGTTTCACAGGCTATTTACAGAATATGACAGCTTTGTTCTAAACTCCACCCAGACAGCAGAAATTACTATGGCAAACAGTAGATTCATCTTACCCACCTGCTTACTGTATAAAAGGCTTTAATTGAAGTTCTTTATTCTATGTGTGTAAGGTCATATTCAAGAAATACTGTATTGCTTATTAAAAGAAACCCTGAACCAGCTCCCAAAATATTTTCAGTATGTTCAGCATGTTAATATAAAATGTCATGATGGATATTTTGAGATTTTATGACAGTTGGGGACAAAGATGTTTGTTAATCTTGAAAGTCATTGGTCTGAGGTTTAAGGTTTTGAATAAAAAGTAATTTGGGGAACCAAAGAAACCAGAATGTGATAAAAACAGCAGAAAGTTAAGTGGTTCAGCAGTAGTGGCTTGGGAGGAAGCACTGGCGTAGCTGTGAAACGCACACACTGACTCTCAAGCAACAGAGATGTGACATGCGCCTACGGTGCACCCTACCTGGGACACCAGTCTACAAATGCCAGAACTGCATGTCTTTCCACAGTGTTAGGAAACCTTGGAAAACCTACAAAGCCAGCAATCTATCATCTAATCTATATCTGTTTGTTCGAAAACTATCCAGTTCAGGGGTGATTTTTTTAAGTAAATGTAAGTAGAATTGCATAAAGGTATCAATCCTGCACTCAAAGGATGCTTAGATTCTTCCCTGTAATCCTAGGAATATTTTAAAAACATATTTGAAAGAGCATATATCTTCTAAGACTGCAATTTAAAATAAATGCATCTTTACTGCAGTTTCTCTGTAATGTTTCTTTATATGCCATATGTGATAATGATGATTCGACTTAAGCATTACTGACAGCCTTTTCAAAAATTATGTTACCCGAGCTGTGATTTTACACTCTGTCAGACAAACTGTGACTTGTAGCCAGTTTCAATTCTGTCACTGAAATATATAGCAGCATCCAAAGTTCTTATGGGGGATTGAATGAAGTCATCTGTCTTCCTGACCACAAAACATGGCACTACGATTATTTTTAACCGTTACCCTTTTTACTTTGTATTTCAGGAAGGTTTAGATCAGCGCCATACATCTTAGATGAAGGGTTTTGGTATAAGTAAACAGTATATACTTTTGCAGCAAAATCTCAATTTAGTCAATTGTTGATACATGTACTTAAAAGAAAACGAGAAGTAACAGATTTTAACAAATACTTTTGGAGGAATGAAAATGATATCACAAAGGAGGATTTCAAAAAGCTACTTTTGACATTACATTATTTTACGTACTACAAAGTACATAGTGAATGTAAATCAAGCTCTTTAAAACTTAAGAATGAAATGAAACACAAAATGAAAAGAAGACTTAAATCATTATGGGTAATGCAACATAATCCATACATCCAACAGAAAAGAGAGAATTGACCTTGCATGCCACTGCCTTGGAATGTTTTGTGTAAGTTACATTTTTAGGGCTGTCCAGCTTTTTGATAACACCCTACTTGCAATATTGGGCATCACATACATCAATTATAAGTTTAAGTAATGTTTTATTTCAATAAATATCTTAACATTTTACCTTTTCATTTTTTCTTAGTTCTTTTTTGCTTGTCTATTTCTCTTACCATAAAGCATTGGTCTGCAAATACTATGTAAGTATGAGTAGACTCATAAATTAAATATGCTAGTTGATCTTTTATATACTGTAATTTGGGGGGAGGGGGATGTTTAATCATGGCAGATGTGAAGGTTTGTTGACTGTCTACCGACTTCTCATTAGTGCCTGGGGTTCACCAGTGACACATCCACTGAGAAACTGGGCACATAATGTAACTAGTGTTTGCACCCCAAAGCAATGCCTCACTCAACTTTTGTCTTGCTGTGATCCCTGTTTTCATATGTTTTTATTAATTTCCGTAGACAACATATCTGCAATGAGTTAATCAGATGAAGAGAGCAAGGAATATTTCCTGATTATATACAGGAATATTTGATACATTACCTGATTATATCCTGATTTATTTGTATTCTAATATAAGCAATATTTTGTTATTTGTGATAGTTATAAATTGAAGTTAATTGTGAGGACGGATAGTGACAACTTTGATTTTATTGTTGCTGCTAGGGGGTGAGGCAGTGGTTCGCACTCCTGGCTCATACCTCTAGGACCTGGGTTTGACACTCTGCCAGCGTTCCATATTTGGAGTTTGCATGTTCTTCCCATGCCGTTGTGGGCTTTCTTCTGGGTACTTTGTTTCCCAAGCGCAGTCCATAAAGAAACATCGAGGTTGATTGGAGCTACCAAATTGCCTGTAGGTGTGTGAGTGTTGCCCTGTGACAGGTTGGTGCCCCCTCCTGGCTTGTTCCCTGCCTTAGGCTCTGGACCCCCCCCCTTCCCCGTGACCCTGAGTAGGGTAGATGTTTGCGGAAGATGGATGTATGTTGATGATGGCAGTGCTTTAGACATGCGGAGCCATTGTGATTTGTCTTTCGGCTGATAGCTAGTGAGTACCTAAGAGGTAAGGTTTGATACAAAGTGTGAGGAAAAGTAAGTCCACTCAGGCCAGCCACTGACACAAGGCGATGTGACAAGCTGCCAAGTCATATGCTCTACTTAGTGAATCACTGCTTCCATGGCTCCTGAGCGGGTTTCCATTGGGCTGCTTGGGTCTGTCTAGCTGTGGCAAAATGCTACCCCAAGTCTGCGTGTTCTTTGATACTGTGGATTTCATCAGGTTCATGTGAGGTCGCACTGTAAGTACCCAGCATGTTCCTGGCTTCAGGAATTTAATTCGTTATAATTCTGTGTGTCCTGCGAGACGCTTTATCTTCTTTTGATGGCATTCAGTCTTCAGCATCGTATTTGCTCTTCTCCGAGGTCAAGAGGTAATCATCACTCACTTCTTGTACCTCTGCCAATGGTATATAGATGTGCTCAAAAGTTTGTTTATTTCAATCCCAGAAGCTTTAAAACTGATTAGACATCAGGCTCAAAGGATGTGGGTGTGTTGCTTGACGGGGAAGAGGTCACTGCATGCTAGAGAAATGCAGTTAGGGAAGTGCAAGCACATCTTCTGCGCTCATTGAGCCACCCTGATACAATAGCACAGTAATTTATGTGTATGTATACACATTATTATCCCATATATAAAAAAGAAGCTTGTTGTTCTTTGCAATCCTATTAGATGAATAATTCAGTTATGAATGTGTGGTGATAATGCAGTCGAAGCATCTGCCATCTCCATATTACTAATGCGAATGAGAGCAAACAAAAATGAACGACGCTTTCATACAGGAAATGACAAATGCATAGCTTTAGCACTGTTAGCTTTTGAGTCTCTCATCTCCATGCTTTTGTAGGAACCCTGTCCCCCATTTAAAGAGGCGCTCATTCCACATTTTGCCAGTGGAGGTCATTGCATTGACTCATCCATGCTCACATCTTCCCAAGCATCATGAACCACATCAATCCTTTGACTTCTGTCATATCACAGAGTTAAACCCGGGTGGCACATACATTTACATACGGCTATATTTATTTTTATAAACAAAAACAATTATTAACAATCTATATTTTATATTGCATACAAAGCATAAATGGAGAATTTTTCATTTTATGAACTTATGATTGGATCACTATTAAATTGACAGTTTAAGTGGACACAACACAGTTCGATCTTGTCATACACTGGACAAAAGCTGGACTATACGAATCACAGCAAGGAATTTACTACAGAAAAGATGGAATTCTGAAAGGCAAGGTTGGTGCTGTGAAATAGGTTATGCTTAATGCTGCCAGAGATTACAAAGGCTACAGCCTAACCAGGTGAAAAACCCACAGCCATCTATCTAGGTTCAAACATAATTAGGTTCTCATCTGTTCAGCATGGTTTATGGTGATGAAAAGTGACCAGTATGCTATATTGGTAAATTCCATTGGGTTATACTAGTAAAGTTCAAGATGAACAGGGGCTGACCAAAAGAAGTGTCATTTAATGACATTTCTCAAAGAAATGTGTGGGAAAAACATTCTGTTGAACTTTTTAAATGCTTGCGGGTAAAACGTCCAGATACCAGGTTTTTTTCATCCTGTTTTCACCTATAAATTCAGAAATGTATTAAAGGGGTTTATAAGAGAACTTTAAGTGATGCATGGTGATGCTATTTATATTAAATGAAGTAATAAAATACAATATACAGAATTGTAACAGAATAAAACCTGAAACCTTTTAATGACAATTTCAGTCTCGTAATGTTTTAAAGATATACATATAATACCTTTATTCTGCGTTACTGGTTTTTAAGGTGCAAAATTGAAAAAGAAAAGTCACAACTAATTTAAAATAACAGAAATAATTATTCAGAGACCAATCTAGTCTCTTTCAAATAAACCAATAACAATTTGTTACATAAGTACAGATGAATAGAACTTTTATCATGTCAGTTTCTACATTGTAGAAATTATTTTTTGCAACAATTAAACAGTATCTCGGATGTTTAGCATGCCTATCAGTTTTAGGAATGACAAAATTAAATGACTGAAGCTTTATATTAATCTTATGTAAAATGTTCTGTTTGCATGTGCCTGTTGATTGTGACAGGTTTTCTTATTTAATGGACACTTTTTGAGTTTATTTGTTTGAAATATTGCACCCCAATAACGGTCTGCGCTAAAACCAAAGCTGTTTTATTTTATTTTGCTTGATCTGCAATTGGGTCCTGGGTGGCTGTTTCTGCCCAATCTGTCCAAGCATAGGCACAATTATACTTAGGGAGGAAGTCTAACAACTCTTCCTGCTTCCAGCCTGAGGTACCTCATCCAAATAGTACAAGTATTGTTTACATAGATGAAAACCGTGAGGATCCTCAGAGAGCAGGAACAAGGCCTCTGTTGACTGCTTCGCTACCTGGCTGCAAGGAGCCAAGGCTTGTGATTTACACAATGGCCTTTCAATGCTGAATGCTGGACGCTGGTTTCAGACCAGTCTGCTTGTCATTGTCTCTGTTGACATGCAGCCAAACTGCTAATCTGAGATCAGATAGGCCTCCCCACAGACCAGGGGCGGTTCTGCTGTTCATTGAGACTGAAGGTGGGAAATTGGATTTGGGGAAATCAATGGCGCGACAGGTGACCGCGCTCACAGCGGCCTGACACCGCCAAAGAGAAAGGAAAGTGATGACGGAGGGGAATCTGAGCGGGAAGGATTACCTTACAGACTTGCTGCAATCTTAGTAAGTGCTGTTGTGCAATCGTGGATGCGCTAACCCTGGGGTTTTTATTCCCAGTAATACAACAGCAGTGTTTAAACTTCTGCCTTTGACATGCCTTGTGTAATGTAATATGAGAACTTATCTCCTTCCACATGCAAAGCTCCTAGATCAAACCAATAAAGCTGTGATAAGGGAAGAAGACGAGCCTTTTACAGATGTCCCTCCTATGTGTATGTACATTTAGGATGTAATTTATACATATGTATTGGTGATTTTTTTCACATAATGTATTATACATGCAGAAAGACAATGCTAAAAGAAAGTCTGGAACCACTTGCTTAATTCAGTAAAAACAATTACTTTTTGATAACAAAATCGTTATTCTGTTTGCAAAAACTATATACTGTACCACATTAAAAACAATCAGTAATTTTAAGAACAAAATTTATTTCAAGTACTAATTAACTGAAACCCAAATGATGGTTCTAAAAGAGCTGTTCTGAATAAAACCGTTCATTAAC
Source organism: Mormyrus proboscirostris (assembly GCA_026779585.1). NCBI lineage: Eukaryota > Metazoa > Chordata > Actinopteri > Osteoglossiformes > Mormyridae > Mormyrus > Mormyrus proboscirostris. The sequence goes on along the minus strand of JAODKF010000046.1, from coordinate 11,101,734 downwards.
AAGCAGCTTCATTAGGTGTTTTTAGTTAATAACACCTTTGCAATAATACAAAATGCCAAACATTTCAGTAGTATCCCTTTGGGAGCCAGTGACTACAGCTGCAATTCGCAGCAAAATGGCAAGAACAGAACTGAATGAGTCAGTCAAAAAAAGAACGATAAAAGGAAATTGTCTGTGCAAAAGATATGTGCAGATATGTTAAACGTTGCTTGTCAATGGGCTTTTGTTACAGTATGAAACCAATAAATTTGTTTGTTAAAGAATTAAGCAAGTATCTCAAGTCTTTCTGTGAGCACCAATTCTGGCAGAATAAATTTCCATGACTTTTCCAAAACCTTTCCTGTACCATAAGAAAAATTTCCAAAACCCACAAGTTTGTAAAACTAAAGTATGTAAAACAGTATTTCTATAAAGTAGTTAACTATTGACTTCCACTCGTACGTTTATGTTAGCGTGTTGCGAAACAAAGAGCGAAACAAAAACGAACAGGGGTAGTTTCCAAAACTTTACCTCTCTATCCAAGAATTCCAAAACTTATCCAGGGCCTGAAAAAATTTTTTAAAAATTCCAAAACTTTTCCAGGTTTTCCATGACTGCGGGTACCCTGGTGTGTGTGTTTGTGTGTGCGTGTATATGTTTCTGTATGTCCGTTTTATATTAAATTGTATTGTTATAAAGGAAACAATCAGGACCGTTGCTCAGAGTGTAACAGGCAAAAGATGTTCTTTTTTGCTTCCCTCCTTAAAAGGAAAATGGGTTTGCAGATTGCATTACAGATAGGGTTTACAGCTTGGGCAGGTACAAATTATGTACTTAGGAATTTAAATGGAGCAGATTGAGGCAGAGCTATGGAGTTAGGCTCTGACTGGAAACTTCCACTGGCATTACATATTGCATTGACCCTTTAAAAAATCCACTCTTTTTTTCCCTTCACTTTTCTTTTGAAAATATGCATGGGTGGTGCAGTCAACACAATTTGTGTCAGTCACTGAATTGCCCCTGCCAGAAATGTTATTAACAGTGAACCATTTTAATGCAGGACTCCATTCTGATACAGTGAGTGAAAGACATTCGTATCAAAGAGAGAAGACTTTGTACACACTTCAGTCACGTTGAGCTCTCCAGCTCCCATTTTGTGGTGCCCTTTCCTGGGAAAAACATACTCACAGCACAAACATTCAAACATTGATATGGGGGGGTTGGGTTCCTCAATTTTGGTCCTGGAGGGCCGGTCGGCAGCACAGATTACCCTGCTCAGACACACCTAATAAACCTGGTGATTTTCCGAGTAAGATGGGTATAGGCAGGGAAATCTACAAACTATGTTAGATTCTAACCCCCCCCCCCAGGATTGGGAGTGTGGAAACCCTGTAGCAGACCTTGGAGAGAGAACCTGGATCTTCTGCCAGTCATTTCCTTCTCTGATGATTATTGATCAAACTACAGAATCCAGATTCAAAAGTATTTGCAAAAATCGACGTAACATTGTGCCAAAAATAAATGCATCCAAATGATTGTCACAAACAGATGTGCTATGTCTGCCTTATAAGTAGGTATAGCCTGTCTAGCAGAGCTGTCCAATGTGTTACACAAATGCTAAAATTTTCCTGAAAGGTTGGAGACCATGTAATATGTAAGGCTATTTACAGCCAATGATTATAATATAGATGGTCCAAGGCAATGTTTCCGTGGTCATCAGCCATAACCCTAAAGGCTTACCCAGTTATCAAAGACCAAGCAGAGCCCTTGCTGAATTACACAAATTGCGAAGTGAGATTTTCTACATTTGCGTGCTATTCATGTAACATTTACTAAATATATACTCAATATTCTTTGCTAACAAATATTCAGCATTTGAGTACCTTTGCTAGCAAGAAAATGTCATATCTTTAATTCAAAGTAACCTCTAGCAGTTATAACGGCAGAGAAAAATTGAGGCATTCTTTTCTACAAGGGACATTAAATATTGCTCTGTGTCATGGGATGAAACCGTTTACTAAGTTAAAGGACAGCCTGGAATTTGACTATGCACTCACAATACAATCGGTTAATAGGATATAAAGGAAACTTGTTTTCATTTGACATATATTTTATTTATACTTCTTCACTCAACTTTTCAATGCCTAACGAGAATAAAAAATCTGCAGTTTATGAAATAAATGGCAAAGTGGTAAAAACCTGTTGTGTGCAAATACCTTTGACTGGTAATGAACCTATTGGACAATCCTCTGAAACTCAATTCAATTCTATATATAGATATATAGATATATACTGTATATATATATATATATATGTATGAGAAATCCTGTTGATGCACAATTATCGACAAGGTAGTCAAGGATCATTTGGGCAGGAAATCTCTATATTTTTGCTCTCATGGGAGAATGCAGACAAGTGAATAAGTTGTCTCTTGCATGTCAATGTTGTGATAGATTAGACATATTAAATAAACATTAATAATGAACATAGTTTCTCATTAATATCAGTGGTCTTGCTACTAAAAAAACTCTTTTGGACAGTGATGGATGGACTGTTTAACTAATGTAATCATATAGTTTGAAGACCAGCTTGGAGAAGTGAACCATTGTAAGTGTTCAGATGGACATTTATGGGTGTCATATTTACAGATCTCAGAAAGTGCGTGTGGGCATATACAATATTTTGTATTAATTTTGTCATTTAATAATGTGTCAATAGTATTTGTTTTTCTATGAAACAATGATTTTCTCCTCTACAACAGTGTGAAATCTTCACCATCGTTTTTGTAATGTATTTCATTTGGCTTACAATCCCATTTTGTGATCTCAGTGTTTTCAGCTACAATTGCATTATGTATGGGCAAGTCTTATTTATGGATTGATTGTTTTAAAAAACCCTTTAATGCAATATTTTATCGCTGCCAACTGGCCACAATAGTTCCACTGTATGCTATAAATACTGAATATGTTGGAAAATAAAAAAAGACTAATGAAATAAAAAATGAAAGATGTTGCAGAGGACCAGAGTGAAAAAATAATTAACAACTTGGTCCAGTTTGTGGGCATAAAACTGATCTTAATTATTCATTAAAATCTGAAGGAAAATACTTAAATTTACAGGAAAATATTAAAGTTTTCACATAACAAAGCATTATTTTATTAAGGTTAGCAGTGTGCCAAATGTTCTCAATTTATGAGTCGTTAGCTATAATTTTTGTGGTTTAAAGTAAAGCCCTCCTGGATGCCTTTATTTCTTATCCCAAAGAGTCATATCCTGTCTGCAGGGCCGAATCTAGCATAAAATGCTGCTGTAGCAACTCTTATCTGTAAATATGAGTCATAAAGCTGCCTGGTTCGAATAAACATCCATTCCTGCACCCCAACATTATTCCCAAATCAGCCTTTTCAGCTGATAAGATCTTCTGTGATTTGATTTTGGGAGTCTTTACATCAGGGTACATAATCATTTTAATAGGAGTCACTTGTTTCCATTGCCCCGTGATTTTTATATTAACTGGAATGACTGTCATTTGCTTCCAGCTGACGTCACCAAGCTGGATGTTCATCTCTGGTAGAATAGGCTATTTTCTAGCAGGACCTTCTATGATTATGGTTGGTTACTATTGAATTTTTTTTTTCTTCCAAAGGATGTTCTAGAAGGCTAAGCATACAAATATTTGAACAGTGGGTTAATTACTTAGTCCCTTTTAGATGCTTTTTCGTAAAAAGGCAGGGCCATTCCTAAACGTAAATTGAAGATGTTCACCCTAACATTAGGTCAATGTGTATTGTTTGTAGAAAACAAAGGGATAAATGTGATGTCATGTCTAGACTAAATGCAAATGAATGTGGAGGATATCTTGAAAGCAGGCACGTATTCCATGGGCAGGGGGAAAAAAAAAGAAATAAATCTCCACAAAATAAAAATTAATCTGAATCAGCTCTAATCCGCAATTATTCATCTGATTACCCATGGCTGTCGCTAACTGCGGGAGCTCGGGCGTCCATCTGCGAACGATGGAGTTCGGCTTGATATAACCCCATCGCTGGGCCCGGAGCTGAGTAATGTAGCACACAGCTGTCATGGATATGTCTGTAAGCACCCCCGCCCTGCCCTGCCACGCTTCAGGGCACCTCAGGACTCGAAGGCATACATTAGTGCCAGTTTACTGTAACATGCCGAAAAACTTTCATACGGGCAAAGTTAAAACAAATATTATGAGAGGAGTCATGGTCATAGCCAGCATGCAGCTGATTATTCCATTTGTACAATTAAGATAAATAGCAGCAAAATCCGGTGCAGAAAATATGGACATCTCAGCCTCTGAATTATACTGTAATAAAATGCAATGAAACAGCAGACAATGTTAAATCTGTGGTTAAGGGTTAAATAATAATAAGCATTGATAATAAGATGTCTAAGTACTTTTCATTCATTCTGATATGTGACCTTGTCAGCTGTTTAATGACTTGTCATAAGGGAAATGGCATATCAGAAAATTTGTCAGGGTTCAGAAGTAAAACACATACAACTTCAGAGGAGTTGAGTAATATGGAGTTTGTGTTTGATATTTTGGAAGTGTACGAGAAAATATGAGGCTAATATGAGGTAGAGTAGAATTATTGACTTGTATGCAAAGTGTAGCATGAAATATTCTTGGATCCACCCAAAAGTAAAAACACCCAACAGCAAAACTGTGCTGGAATCTTGGCCAAGTGTCCAAAAAATGTCCATAAATGTTTACACTGTCCTGACTAGTCAGGCTTATATTTGGGGAAAAAAAACCCTCTCTACAATATGCCCTGTGCATTGTTTCATGACTTTGATGCCTCATGATGATCCCAGGAATAGTTTCCTTTTCTCCTGCTACTCAGGGTACTTTCGGGCTGACCCCCCCGCCAAATATCATGGAGATATATTCTCAAGGGCCCTATCACAATAAAAGTCTCTCTTCACAAACTGGTTAGAGAAATACATGTCTAGCTAGCCAGTTCACATCCCATAACATGTACATAATGAATTCAATGTGTTTATTGGCTTCCATTCCACAATTATTGATAACAATGATTCTACTTCAAAAAATTAAGTAAACTACTTTTTGATAGGTGATTATCATTAATAATGTTACTAATGACTTCAATAATAATGACTTTTCTTTGCCGTTCTTTCCCTTTTGAATATTATTGGCATTCTAAATACTGTAGGTCACTGGAGGTTTATTCCACTGACACATTTATTTTGGAATTTATACATACTTTGACATAATTACTTTGAAAATTGATGGTGGTTTACAAAAAAAAAAACTTTTTCCAGATGTTAGAAATCTGGAATGGTCCCATGTTTTCCAACTGATCAAATATCACTCCCAAAAGAAACAGCTTTGAGTACAGATAAAACAGAACCAATTTTAGAACATATGGCACGGTACTTTGTAGGGATAGAAATGATGCTTCCTTTACTTAGGTAAAGTTGCTTTATATTTGAAAAGCTAATGAGTCATTCAGTAGCTCTGTCCATTCATCATCCAATCACTGATCATTTTGGGGCTACAATATTTCTGGAACCACAAAAAAAGAACAGGGCAGGATTCAAACCCTGTGATTTAGTAGAAATGAGGCAACAGTTCCTCCTACTGAGCCACAGTGGAGTCTGGAGCCCAACTTTTAAATTGAAACTTTTTTAAATGAACCTGATGGTCAGGTTTGTGCTCTTTGTGTGTATTGGTGACTTCTTCCTAAATTAATGTAGATTTCCTTGCCAAAATCAAAATCTGTTATTGTGAATGCATAACTGTACATACATCCCTTACTCTGTGACTGCATGCTGGTAACTCCAGCTCTATACCTTACATTACCCAAGATTTGCTCAAAATTCAATATGATTCTAACTGGATGATTGAGTATGAATAGATAGATGGATGGATGGTTGAATTACTCTTTCATTTAAGTTAAAAATGGAGTGTTAAAGAAAAGTGTTTACATTCATAGATGGGATCTGGATTTTTTGTAAAGTTTTGATACACTACAATATGGATGGATTCACCAACTAAGATTACATCTGATAATTTTGTCGTTTCAAAATGCACATTTAGTTCTCCTTTTTCTTGCAAAGTTTGTGTAAATATGTCAGGTCAAGCACTGAAATGTGAAGCTGCTTAGGTGGCGGAAAATGCTTCTGAATTCCATGATTTTGTTAAAAGTAAAGTGAGTCCCAGATGGTTGTCATCGTTTCAGATCTGCTCGCACATAAGATCAAGAATCGAACATGGAAAGCATATGTCCTGGGCAGCAGGAATCATCATGTGTAACAAATGAGTGTAATTTAACTGAGTATATTGCTTGCTTAGCTGATTAAAGAAGTACTACAAATCGTACACATCAGGCAATACATGTGAGTATAAAGAACTGAGTTTCACTGATATTTTCAACTGCCACAACTTGAACGTCATACACTGTGCTCTCAGAAAATGTTCAACAGGGTCATTTCTCAGAAGAGTATAAATAATGTGAATGGGCCAAATTATGGTATACATCTGCTATGCTAAAAGATACTGTTAAATGAAAGTCCAGTGACCATCTCCCAGAAGTAGAGATTCTGACTTCAGACTCTCATACTCTGGCTCTGCATTTTCTTTCCAGTTATGCTGTTTTTAATATTACTGGGGACATATTTGGAGTTGTTTGTACAGCAAACTCGGAAACAGTATTGCCATCATTGTTACTTTTTTTTTTTTTTTTAGATTCGTTCAATATATATATTTAGTTCCATGTAAATACAGATATTTTAAAACCTATACAAAAAACATATTTCTATGCAAGTTCTCATTTTCACGAGAGAGGAAGAGAAGCTGGTTAGATGAATCAGAGATTGCCGGGGTGTGGCAGAGTCTGTCTGTCTGTCTGCCTGCCTGCCTGTCACTCTGGTGTTGGCTTATATTATTGGGCAATATGAGGACGGCAGGGAAGCCGATTTGCGGTCCTCTCTGTGCATTTATCGCTAGCAGGGTTAGGACGAATTTCAGCACTGAATTATCTTCAATTGAAACGCTTTAACAAGGCGGAGGAATGGAGGCAGGCAAAAGAAGAAGCAAAAACAGAGTATTCTTCACAGTGCACCCCTTCACCATCCCCCCGCAGCTCCCCGTCTTCCTCATCATCGCACTCATACGGGAGACTGCTGTCATCGCTGCGGCCCATCCTCCCTCTGAAGCCCCTAACTGTTTGTGACAGCCAGCAGCTCATTAAGAGACAGTCATTTTGTTTCCGTGTCCGTCAGCTCCCAGGGACCCACGCGGCATGAATGGTCCGAAACAATACTTCCATTTGATAGGACATGGTCTCTCCTCTGTACTCGAAGAGACAGTCAAGCCTCACTACATTCATTGACACAAAGACATAATTAGTCAAATGGGCAAATGGCACAAGAAATTGCTTCTTGTACATTTTGTGATGGTTGGAGGTTTCCATAGAAACTAAATTTCATTTTTTTGTTTGTCATTATGGCTAAAGTAGTGGAAACCAGAGATGATGCCGCCAAGCTCGCTTAGACAGAGACAGTTTAAATACTCATATCAGACTTACATGTATTTTAACACAATGAAATTTTCAATGAAAATAAATTAATTCAAACACACATAGGCACAGTTCAAACGGACAGAACGTTTCCAATTTAAATATTTAAAAACGCTCTGAAAACAAAGCGCTGGTCGCAACCAGAATCTCATTCGGCCATATGCATTCTAAACACTAAAGGAACAATGACATTAAGTTAGGGATTCAGACCTAATCATGAAATAATGGATCATTATTGTAAAAAAATTTTTGAGATCTTTATGTTAATTTGCAACTCATGGTACAAATTAAATGACTAATGTTCAGTAAAACTGTTAGTACAGTACCTTAACAAAATGAAGCACTTTAAATAGAGTAATTGTAAACATAGGGTTGGAAGAATTTAATGTTTTTTTTTAACAAGGGCACAAGCTTAAAACTATTCATTTGGTGGGGTTTCATGGTGGAAAAATGTCAACACAGATCTTGAAGCAATGGGGTAGCTGTGAAGAACAAACACTTTATAAAGGAAAGGTGCAGTTGAACTGAATTTTATTAAACAAAATAACATGTTTATGTAAGCAAGCAGAAGACAAGAAACACCTCTGTGTGTCCTACAAAACACAACAAAATCTCTTATACCAAAACAGGTTGGTGCTTCTTGATTTGTATACTAATTATTTGTAGAACTAATTAAGCATGGCTTTTTTTAATGGTGAGAACCTGGGGAGCTCTGGGAAATGGAGTACTAGGTGACTTGGCAGCCATTTTTTTTCTTAGCTGTTTAGTTACCTTACCAAAGAATATCAGTCAGCATCAGGAAGTAGCTGAGCTAAATTTAGCTCTCATACATCATCTGAAACCCGTTTCTCTCTTCCAAAATGCTTTCACCTACATAACCGTCGATTCAGACATAAGACCACAAAGACTACAAAATTATGTTGACATATTTAGGGTAAAAAGAATTAGCAGAAAGAAGTATTGTTCAAACGTTAGCATATTTTTGCCAGCCTAAGACAAATATGTATAGAGCAATATGCTGAAATGCATGATCTACTTAGATTTAAAAGTATTTGAGTTTCTGGACTGTGGACAGGTTTGTCCCATTAATAATCAACTTCTGAAAAACTAGTTATTAGTGCAAGTAGATCGAAATATATAAACTCAGAATATGTAGTGCATAGATGCGTTGAGAAGATTACATTTATGTCTTCTGTGTAATACTTCTACACTTTCATCTATTTCAAAGTTATTGGCCAATAAAATAAAATCAGCTAGCAAATGGTGGGGTTTTGAGGACATTAAGTAATATAGTTTGCATGTTTTCTGTCTAATTCATAACCCAGCTCCTATGTGAGTTCAGTTCCCCAAACAGCGTGAAAGTGCAATGGCAGACCTGACAGAAAACAGACTTCCTCTCTGGCGGATACATTATAGCCAAAACAGCAGCATATAAACAGCTTGAGATTTTCAATTGAAAAAAATGTCCTATTTTAGTGTCTTTGAATTTTGACATATTTGGCACATTAAGTATTGGACATTAATAAATTAAATATAATGAACTAACATGAAAGAGAAAGTCAATCAGTACAATGCAAGTAAAAAAAAGAAGAAAAAAACTTTTTAAAACTCCAATTAGCTATTACTTTTTATATTCACTAGAGGATATTTTTCTTTTTTATTTATTGAGATAAATATTGAATTATTGAAAAGAAAATAACGAATACAGATAAATGAAAACTAAAAATTTTTGCCAATACATTTCTGAACTTAAAAGATGCGTCTTTAAAAACATTTTATTGGTCATTTAATTTTACTCATCCACAGGGTATTTTTGTAGCATTGAAATAATCACAGCAGAGGGCCCCTTAGAACGCAATAAGTTACTCCTTAATTTAGCTGGAATATTTTACATGTATTAATATAACGATGTGCATGACTTCCACGAAAGCAACATCAAGTGTATTATAACCCAATGTCTGAGACGTGATACCCCAACTCCACGTTCCCCGGCTGGACAAAATTCCATCAGAGGAGTCACTAACCTAATCTCGGCCTGAGTGCCAGACGCACCATCCCCTTTGGACCTCACAAATGTCCAGTATTAGCAAAGAACACTGAACTGGTGTTCTGACGAGTTGAGCTACTGTACCTAGCTAGCCTTTCTGCGCATGTGCAGTTCCACCATCTTGGGGTTAGGGTTAGGTTGTAGGGGTTAGGGTAAGGGTAAGGGTTAGGGTTATAGGGTTTTTTTTTGGGGTTAGGGATAGGGTTTTAGGGTTTTTTTTGGGGTTAGGGTTAGTGCTGTCGATTAGCACTATGGCAGCTTTACTCGACAAAGTAGAACACCGACATTTATTATATTTATTTGTTCTACTTTGCACATTATTTATTATTGCAATGTTGTGTATAGCATTATTTAATGTATACTTCCTTCTGCACTATTCCTTTTACTTATACCACTGTGTCTCTGCTGTCTTGGACTTGCACACAGGTTTTTCACCCAACTGTACTTACTAAATGTCAAATGATGTGAAAAATAAAACAATTCGATTTGAAAATGAAAGACATTTAGTCAAAAAAGAAAACAAGAAGTGATAAAGATTTCCTATGTGTATAACAATCCTTAATGCCACTCAAATTTAGGTTTAGTTGTTGCATATGGAGAGTTTATTACTACAATGATTCTCCACTAGGTATTCTGAATTCCTCTAAATTTTGTTTCTATATGACCAGCTCAATTACTGAGTAGCAGTAGGCTGTCCTTTGGTGATTCATACACCCTGTTTCATGCTTTGTGCTTCCTATAGACCTGCAGTTATTTTTTATTAAATATATGAGTGTGTATATTTAAATGTATGCACATGATGTTTTTGTTTGTATGCAGTATGTATGCATAAGTATACACTGAGTCTGATCAAGGTATATTAATATAGATCTTCTTACTTTAGTGAATAATTATAAATTCATCTCGCAACCACTTACTGAAAACAGAGAAAATACGTTGCGTTGGCACCCCATTCTGAGTTACTCTCTGCCTTGCACCCTTGGCTCCAGACCCCCCATAACCCTGAATTGGATAACTGGTTGCAGAAGATGGATGGACACTCATTTTAAAAATAATAAATTCTGGCTTTTCTTCAGCTAGCTATGCAGTACCATGATGTTAATGACAATCATTTTGTTGCTAAACTGGGCATGTGGTCCTAGTTTCTGCATTTCTGTCCCGTGGTTGCTCAAAATGTCTCCGGTACCTTTTATATTTAATAAGGACAAATGTTTTTTTTTACCTCAAGAACTTGTGTTGAAGGTCAAAAATACCAGTACTGTACTCCATCAGTCTTTGTCACTGTGGAACCACCGTGAAATGATTGGCTGGCACCACGGTGAAGAAGGGCTGGTCTTGGCCAATGATTAACAAGGAGGGAGGAGAGACTGACCTGAAACCAGAAGGGAACCAGCAGTACTGCAAATACTTCAATGGAAAGAAACAAACAAGGAAAAAAAGCAAAGAAACAAAGTAGCGCCCAAGGTCTTTTTTCTAATTAACTGTACTTACATTTATTTATAAGCTCTAATGAGTATTTTTCAATAGTTTGTTTTTTCGTTATATGAATATTTCCTTTTCATTATCATGTTACATACATTAGAGTTGTTTTAAACTAACTGTCTTGTTGCCCTTTAGATACCAGTGTCTGCTTGGGGAAGATAACCGATTGCACAAGAATATTGCATAATTTGAGGGATTGCCACTAATTATTTGTGCAAAGTAAATATTACTGAAGGTAGAGATTGAAGGAAAATTTTTCCCCAAGTAATATCAGGTGAACTTTATTAATCAGCAGATAATGCCTTACTTGTTTAAAGGTAATTGGCTTATATATGCAGTGAACACAGAACTGGTCCCTGTGCTTTTCGAAAAGGCCCCTTGTCGACATCATGAGGAGATATTCTGGTTTGTGTCAAAAATGTTCAAAGAATCAGAAATCATGCGCTGTACATATCTGCAAAAAACAAATAAGAATTATGTGGCTTTGACTTTTAGACTCATGAGCAGTATATAAAATTTTATATAAAATCTAAGTCGAATTTGCCTTTTAAATTGGTCATTGTCAGATTGAGCTCTGCAACTATCTCAATAATTCATGCCTCCAAGATAAGTACCATTGTTATGTTATAGAAGGCTCCTCTGCTCAGGTGCTGTCGTCACCCACCTTTGAGTGTCTGGAGTTCTTCCCACTTGTCCATGGCATCTGCATCACCCTCCACTTTCAAGCCATGGACGTGGAGTCTGGTGGACAGGTCACATTAAATTACCCTGTGTGACACTATATACTGTAGCCCTGTGATGGACTTGCACCAAGCTCAGGGTTTCGTGTTCCTCAGAATATCAGAATTTCAATGAACAGTCAGCCTTTCATACCTGATTCTCACAATCGAATATGAATACGACCCAAATGCAGTATGTGCATTCTGAATTACACTTTACGTTGTATCGTTTCATGAATACGTAGCAGGGATGTTTCCGGCATACAGCAATACACCATCCATTCTTGCAGAATAAACCTCTGATTGATATGGCGAAACTTCAGAGGAAATCTGATGCATGTACTGTCAACTGAGTGTTACAAAACAGAAAGGCATATTGCTGTGTTTATTTCCTGTTTTGTTTGCACCACTGTGACAACTATTGCTGTTCAGACGTTCATGCGGAGGATCTTCCCACTGCCTGAGATTTACTCTAGCCTGGTGTCGCTGAGATTATACAACCTCTCAGCCCTCAGGGAAACGAAAGGGGATTCTCTTTAGGATGGAGGAATACACAATCCTCATTTCCCTTTTCAAGAGGCCTTTGCAAAAAGAAATTGTACAACGCTACAGTATTTCATTAGTGCAAAATCAAACACCTGCCTTGGTCTGACGTTCTATCTGTTTTGTCTCATAAAATTTCTGTTCCTCATATAAAATAGTCCATGATAACCATAAGCATTTTTTAAGCTTCAATTTTGTAATTCTACATGACATGGAAAATGTTGTTTTTCTACAAGACAAATCATTTTTGGTTGATTCATGGTAATGAAAAAATGAAAAAAAAAACATCTAAAGACAACTAAAATAATATTATGTAAAAAGAAAAATCTGTGCTTTTACTTATTTTAAATCACATGTATTTGTTCATATTAATAGGTAATATAATTGCAACTAGTGTATTTTAACAATATATTGGAAGCTTGTTCTTTGGGATCTTTCCTTATCCAACATTAAGACAGCATGGGTTCAATACTAGGTCATAGTACTTGCCGCAAGGAAGAGTAGTAGCAAAACAAACTCATTCAAAAACACAGCAGTGGTGATATAGAGAGTGTAGCTTACAGGAAAGGCTGCATGAAATCAGCTTTTTAAAATCACAGTGATGTGTGTGTTCCTTAGATGTTTTCTCTTCCTTATAGTTCCTAATTAATGCATGGAATTGTCAATTAATTGCAGAAACTGTCGAACTGGAGTATGTGCATAATATGTGAAAGAGGTAAGTTTTATATTTTATCGTGGTGGGTTAGAAATGTTCCCCTAGATTACGTTTGATTAGATGGGAAGATATCTGCTTGAGGTTTCTCATTATTTGAAAGCTACTTACTCAGCTTAGGGTCATAAGACGGCATTCAGGCTGTCCTTTGGTGATTCATGCCTAGCTGGAAAGAAACTGAGCAATGAATTGATCCACGCAATGTGTAGGTCTTCAGGAAAAATGTGGGAAACCCAAAATGTGTGAACAAATATATTAATATATCATGTCAATATTTCCTCCTCTGAGAACTAACCATCATATATATTTGGGAAGGTGTGCATTCGGATGCGTGTGCATATAGTCAAAGCAATTAGGCAGGAAAACATGGTAAATGCACAGGGAGTATAAAGCACGTTAGCCATACAAGTACGACCCTTTGTTTGAGGCTCGGTTTTACAATAATTCATTTCTCAATGAGGGAAAAGGCATGATGATGACCGTAATCTCGCCTTTTCCATTATTGCATTGTTTGTAATTAGTGACTGAGCTTCCATAGCCTATGACGCTCATTGGCTTCTCCTCTTTGGCTGATATGATCTAAAATGCAACCGACCCCCCCCCCCTTTTGAATTCTAAGAAGATTTGTTGGGGGCTGCGAGGGGAGAAGGATCTTCATTTTGGATTACCACCCAATCTATTCCGGACAGAAGAGGTGCAGACGTAACCACTTCACAAGATACAAAAGAAAACTTCCGTACATGAGAGTGTGGGTCCCAGGCCCTGACCGGCACAGGTCCACACAGCGCCATATGTTTGTGCCTGCACTCAGTTCCACAATGGTGATGTAATCGCTTTTGACTGCTACATGCATGTGTGAGGGCGAGAAAAAGAGAGAGAGAGAGAGAGAGAGAGAGAGAAAGAGTGAGAGAGCGAGAGAAAGCAAAGGCTGATGGGAGATGAGGGAAGTGCACTTTAACTGCAAGGGATGTCGGTTGGTCTATGCTCGGCTGAAGATGATGGGCTCTGACAGGTGTTGTGGGCACTTGTGGTAATGGATGTCTCTGCTGCAGTGCCGAGGAGGAGGTGAAAAGGATTTAATTCCCTCAGAAAGAAGGAAACATGGACCATTATTTAATTACTGTCTAATTTGACCCCTCCC
>JAODKF010000046.1:11046820-11080246 GCA_026779585.1 Mormyrus proboscirostris | reverse complement strand
AGAAACAGCATGCAGTGGGACTGTACTAGGCTCTTGAGAAGCAATGTGCAGCAGGACCACAGTGGGCTCTGGAGAAATGGCACGTGGTGAGACTGCAGCAGGCTCTGGAGAAACAGAGCGTGGCCAGACCGTGATTAACTCTGGAGAAGTGGCAGCTTCAGGCAGTGAAATGGTAGCAGGCTGAGCAGTCTCAAGCTCAACTATTCCCTGCACTTCCACCAGCAAGCACTGGACCTCCTGTGCCTCCTCAGATCCATGCGTGGGGTTAGCCTGGTTAACAGCTCCCTTGCACACCGGAAGAGAGCTACAATCTTGGGGATCCTCCAAACAGTGGGATTACTCACCCACTCCTGATGGGGATTTTTTGGGAGTCCAAAAATAAGCAAAAATAGACAATAAAAAATAAACTGGGCCATGAGGGATCAAAACAAGAGGATTGACAGGAGGAGCGACGTTAATGACTGGACTGGGGAGCACAGGACTGCGAAGCAAGTATAAATGAGACTCACGAGGGAGCTAACAGGAGGCAGCTGGAAGTGAACAACGTGAGGGTTAGGAATGAGAGGTAAGACAAACAAGTTACAGGTGTGGCTGGTTAGTGTCATGCTAGGGAGGAGACAGAAGGGTCAGGTGAATATGGCAGGCAGGACATGACACAAAAGCTATTTTAAGTGCGATACAAAAAAACAGATGTGTTTTTTAAATATCATATATCTTCCATCCATTTTCCTGCTGCTTACTCAAGGTGGGAGATGACTCCTGTCCCAGGCAGCATAGGACACAAGGCTGGGATACATCCTGGATGGGATGTCAGTCCACCACAGGGCACCTGCACTCTGTGGGCAAGGTAGTGTAACCTTTTCCCCAACTACATGTCTAGGAGATGTGAGACAGCAGTGCTACCAAACCAATCGCTGAGCTTCCCCAGCATACCGTAACATCACCAAGCTTGGTATTATTGTGCAAAATATCACAAGATGTGAAATTCCGTAACAATTTTGAAACTGGGTACATAACAATCAAATTTATTTATGTATTTACGTGTGTTTATTTTTTTATAGAGCACTTTTAAACAACTGGAGTTGAACTAAAAGTGCTGTGCAGACAATACACCAGTAAAACCAACATGACAAAATAATTTAAAAAGAGGAATTTAAAAGACAA
Source organism: Mormyrus proboscirostris (assembly GCA_026779585.1). Taxonomy (NCBI): domain Eukaryota; kingdom Metazoa; phylum Chordata; class Actinopteri; order Osteoglossiformes; family Mormyridae; genus Mormyrus; species Mormyrus proboscirostris. Next base: position 11,079,082 of record JAODKF010000046.1, on the reverse strand, counting down.
TAAAAGAAACAACTGAATAAATGAAAACAATAAGAGACTTAGAAACAGTGACAACTCATAATCAAACAACTTAAACTGAATTTAAAGCTAAGGAATAAAAGTGTGTTTTTAGGCGAGATTTAAAAACATTTAGGGGAAAGTCGTTCCACAGTTTAGGGCCCAGGACAGAAAAGGCCGGAACACCTCTCTGTTTTAGCCTGGACTTTCTGGCAGTCAACAAAAACAGATCAGCAGATCTTGTGCACTTGCAGTAAAGTCCATTTTTCCATTTGTGTCCAAGTCAACTTTAAATTCCGCCTATCTTGTCTTTATCTGCAAATGGCAGCTAACCAAGCTTCCATTTTTCTGAACTCAACTAGGCTCCGAATCAGCCCGACCTGCCATGTAATTTAATGATTCAGAGTGTCTCCTCTTTCCTGAAGAGGCATTATTTGTATATAAGACAGAATTTCTTTTATTACTTTTCCTTCCAGAATTAAACATAAATATTTCCTTTTCGAGGTCAGTACACAATACATTTAAAGAAAAAAATAAGCTTTTTAAGCTTTTTGGTTTAAAAAAAATATATATAAAAAAAAATTGAAAAAAGACATACTAGGGTTGTGTTTTACACACATCAAAAATACAACACAAAATAAAAATCAATTAAATTGAATGCCATGAAACAGATCAAATTGACACAATAACTGGCAAGTATTGTCTGGTCATGGAACTGAAGAGTATTTGCACATCGATCCATTTAAGAAAACAGCAAAGTGTCTTGCACACACGAAAAACTGTAGCTTATTGTCATTATTAGATTTGAGCGTGTGAATTGAATCCCTGCACTCATTACATAAAAGAACAGTCATCCCGATCCTACAAGACAGATGACTGGCCACAGACTCAAGGGCTTGCCGAGGGGGGGGTTGCCATTTGGCACAGTAGGAATTGGACGCCTCCCACGTATTGGGGATTAGGTCATCAAATCACACTGAGCATTATGGGTTTTTCTACAGCACAAATTCAACATAAAACACTGAATAAAAGAATATGACAATGTTGTGGTCAACAGTGTATGTTTATGCTCAAATATGCCAAGATCAATGAGGTGGGGACAATTTTCTGATTTTTAATTGCTTTATTTACATTTACAGTTATAGCAAATTATATATAGAGAGATTCATATTTAGTAACACTATATTTCCTAATGCATGAAATGTTGTACGTTATTAGGTTAATCCATGTATGGTTAGCAATGGCACCGGCAGAAAGTCTACATTCCTCATAAAAAAAAACAATTTTGCAGCTTCTGTTATGTAGTACAATATAAGGCACCAAATTAAACTAGACAGCACGATATTCCACATTTTTCCGAGCAAAGGTTGAAGCTGCCTGGTAGTGTGTCTTCAGGTATATATGCTAATGCAGAAAAGTGATTAAGAAACGGGGGTTTAACACGCTCCGCGTACGCGGCTGCTCAGTACCGCCGCCCCTCCGCACGGACGGCGGCATCGACAAAGCCGGGACCGTGCAGGACACATCGCGATTAGTTTCTTTTCCATGGGAATCGACCGGACGTTCCGGGATCCGTACAGTCCCTGTGTGCTTCTCGCTGCCCTGACCGCCCTGTAGAGATTCATACATGGCTCTCACAGAGTTAAAGTTTTGAGCATAAGTGACACGCACGCTCACCAAAGACCCCCATTACATTACAGTGATGGGGGAGGGGGAGAAAATGGAAGGGACGCGTGGATTGAAGTAATACAGGCAAAGGTGGCAGCAGGGTGAACAGCAGTGATGTACTTAGGTATTAATTTGCCTGCACCGTCTACATGCGCTTGATAATGTCCTTTTGTGGTTTAGTCCCCGCTGCATATCGCATGTTATTCTCTCCTCTCCTATTCTCTCCGTGTCCTCAGTGTTATCGCTGTCTGTGCTGTGTCTCTGAGACAAGCAGGGCAGCACGCGGTATTAAATACACACGACGTGGGTGGGCAATGGGGGTGGCAGTACTAAAGGGAGTTGTCTGGACCTTTGGGGATCCAAAAATTGGTCCGAGCTTTTATCCCTGCCTCCCACCCAGTGGAGCCCAGTAACCACAGACTTACACGCGCTGCTCACATCTCCCCACGTTTTTTTTTTCTGAAGGCATATGCCTCAGAGCTATCTGCGGTAATGGTGTAGTAATGGAGATTTTACAGTGAAAGCATTGTGGTTTTTTTTTTTATATATGTGTTTACAGTTTTTTTGTATACTTAGGGGGGTGGAGTGCAGTGTTATGTTACAGCCATTATATGCAGAGGCCGGCATGTTGTGTGGATCGGACCTGAGCCCAGGGCTGCTGCCCCTTCACTTGTCCGGGATACTAACTGTCAGACAAGCTCTTTAAGACTCAACAGCAGCTCTGTCAATAGAAATACATCACAACATCCACACTGTGGAAACCCCCCCCCCCCCCACCACCATACCCCAATTATTCTGAGGATTGTTCCTTTTTCTTTTCTTCCATTAGGGTGACCACCTGCCGGGATGCTCCGCACATAGGTCCGGTGCCGACCCCCGAACTTTAGGTCTGGCCCCATCTGTGGGAGAACAGGAAATGGGGCGGGGGGACACTAATTCCAGTCGTCCTCAACTCAGTTTGTGAGGACACGGCAGCAGAGCATAATTACTTTAATTGATTGTGACTTCTTCATTTACATTACAACTGCGGGCATATTCCAGGAAACAATGGTCTGCTTCTCCAGTACGAGGATGTCTTCTTGGGAATGGGGGGGGGTGTTTAGAGGTGTGAGACTGGATTTTTAATCAGTGCTGAAAATAATCTTCTGTTTTATCATATATCATGGCATTTTTTAAAGCCCATTGTTAAGAGCCAACCATCAGCACAAAGCAGCTAAGATACAGAAACCACCCATTTAAACAGAAGTGATGCTTTAGAGTGTCAAGTCATTTTTACGACGATACGGCAGTTGTTTTGTTGTTTTTATTTTGTACACATACGGTTAAAGTATTATTATGTACATTTTTATTTTTTAAAATTACAAAGAGGGTGCTTCTTCTTTTCAAAAATCAACTATCAAAATTAAACTGATTTCAGTGTTGACCACATAAGTGAGATATGGAAACACCATGATAGGGGTATTATTTTGTGTCATTTTACAATTGGGTACATAATTTATTTTATTTCTAATAAAAGTTATACGTAAAATGCTTCTGGCACAACCAGCCAAGTCACAAGCATTCTATACCTAAATACGTTAAACTTATTTTTTGCATTTGTTAAATTTCATAGTTAAATTTTTTCCTTGTAATGTCAGAGGAAGTTAGAGCTTAGAAAAGGTTTATGATTCACATTCTCTCTCACCATAGTGCAGTATCCAGGATTTAAATATGAAGTCTGTCTTCCCAAAGCATACAAAAAAGGTGGCACTAAAATGATTGTGTCTGCATCAGAGAAAATGCTTCTGTTGTGGTCCATTCTATGAAAACCATTAGAGCCAGACGTCCCATGATGGTGTGCACAGGTTGATATAGAAGATGGATGGATGGATGGATGGACGGATGGATCAAAACCCCAACACTAAATACTGGCTGAGATGAACAAACTAGTGATAATGCTTGATACCACCCATTTACAGGAACTGTACACTCTCTGATCCCTGACTGCAACCGTACTGTAAAGGTTTCTGACAACCCTACAGTGGCTTAAGACCTATCTTTCTTAGTATTGCTTTGATCAGCCCATACTGTACCATTACAAGGCAATGTAAAATACCATGTGATTCATAACAGTGCCAAGTAATTATTGGATCCTTGGGAGTGAGCACAGGGGTCCCTTTCAAAACAACAATGCTCCAATCCATAGTGTAACTGGAAGGACGTTATTTGTAAACAACTTAATAAATATCAAACAAAATGATAACTAAATATATAACCCAATAACAATTTTCAAGATGATGTTGGATGTTGGATTTATTTGTAACATGTGATATTAAAGTTTTCATTTTGATTTTGAAAAGGGCTCATTGAATACAACAAACCTTTGCAAAATTATCGCAGCAGTTGCAAGATTTTTTTAGGATAGGCTATAAAAATATGCATCTAATGAATATAAATCACAGACATTCATGCACACTGTGAGTCTATTGAGAAGGCTGCCATCAAGTAGTTACTGAGTATAACTATTATTTGAACAGCTTCTCATCTCTCTTCTTCCTCATTCTGGACTGACATGACTGCCACTTTTGGTGCAGTCTCTCTTGCCATCGACATCTCTGAGACACTTCTGTAAGACCAAAGAAAAAGCCAATAGCCCTGTCTTGACGGTGGCCTTACGCCCCATCTTTTATGTACATTCGACTCATCTACATCATTGGTGTCACAGAATTTAAGTGGGTTGATCTCCCCACATAAACTATTGCAAACACTCATGAATCCCTTCTTGACTTGTATGCAAACACGGCTGCTTGTCAGGATGACTATGTTTGGCCTCAGTGGATCATCAGAGGTCAGTCTTAGTGTTGATGGCTGTATATCTTTGTACGCATTGTCCTGCCAATGTGATGCATTACAACGGCGTTAGTTTGCTTTTTCTTTTAAGTTCCTTGGAAAATGAATATGTAATTTAATTTCCTGGGATATCATTAGACCGCATAAATGTAGGATCCAAGGTGAACCTTCATGAATAAAGATCATAAATATTCTACAGGGACCATGTAGGATTGTAAAGCAGGGTACTGATGCTTTATTTGGCCAATGGAGCAACTCTGCCTGAGTTAATAAAGTATGAAGTTATACAGTTATGGAGTACAATCTGGTTTTAGAGAACAAAAATAAATATATAACAGTGATAAACAGCTTGATGCTTTTTATATGCTAACACTCTCAATATATGCATGTAACGTACAAAAAAAATCAGTCACCAAATGTTCCTCTCAGTAAAACAAGGAGGTATTTCATTGCTATTGCCTTTGATTTTTTTGTGGAGCAAGTACACCTCTAGATAGTCTGTTACATCACTATCAAGAAGTGCAGAGGGGAAGCAAAGTTTAATGCTTCAGTCTTTACAAATTTGCATGGGTTTCTGTAGCAAGAACTCTGTTAGCTTTGAGCATTTTTCATTTAATAGTTCTTGTCATAATTCAGTCCTAAAGTACGGGGGTTGTTAAATTTCTGTAAATCCTCGCTCGAGGTATAACACTGGATTAGAACAGAATTAAAAGAATCCAATTCCTGTGTTAACTCCCAGGAGGAATCTGTTCACTGGAAAGCCAGCCCGTCAAACCATCACGACGATTAGAACAAGAAGGTGTGTGTTCCTTCAATAGGATCGCTCCAGAGATGCCTTTGTGATCCCCATGAAAGAAAATCTCTTAAAACACAATTTCTAAAAGGAAGCAGCTGATTCTTAACTTCTCCATATGAATTTCAGGCACACAATGACTCGATATTGACCTGATGCTTGATATGACTGAATAGAAAGACAATTTCAATTGACTTGTGCCAGCTGTGCCGTTGCCAGGTTTATTCCCGGAACGAGAAGAACATGAAATCTAAGGCTAATGCATGGTAGCAGAGCTTCTTCTGATGCAAAGCAGCTGCTCTATTCTCACGCTCTTTGGGGTGTGTCATACTATCTGAAGAAGGGTGCCTCTCATTGTCTGCAGAGCTGTAATTTACCTACCAAACATGACTGTCCATGCGCTTTCTGCCTGTGACCTCACAATGGTTTATAAATGTATTAATGTATTTTCTAATATTTTCTTTTTGGAAGATGTAACATTAAGCCATCTGTCCCTCTTGACTATCAATTTTCTGTATTTTTGTGCCATTATAAAATAGTCTCTTTTATCTCTTAAGCATTGACTACAATGGTTACAATAGTAATACCTATTTTTTATACTGCTTATGCTGCTATATTTTTAAGTTTTTCCCATAAAATTATATTTTTAGATAAATACGTAAAGTTATTTATGTTTACATTTTGCGAAAGTGGTCAGTCATATTTATCTGTTTATTTTTTTATTTGTTTATGTGGCAGTACACCAAAGCACTATGAAATGAATACCCTAACTACTCAGCTGTCCAAATTCAGTACTTAACTACTCCTTTCTTACACCCACAGGTGTGGATATTTGACACCAGGAAGCAAAACAGAACAATTAGCCAGCTTTACCTGCTGTAATGATAATCTCCAAGAACTATTTTTCAGGGTGAAATTAAACTATTAAAAAATATTTTGGCACCCTTAGGCAACAAGGTCTACATGCCAATTTTTGAAATGTAATATTGCATATTAAAATATTGAATATGTCAATAATCTTTCACACATGGCATTGCCTGCGGTGATAATATATTTATCAAAATATGTTCAATACCTCCTTAAGAAATCAGGGTTAAAATATAAGCCTAAACATTGGCAACTACTTCATTAAAATTGATTCAAACTATGGGTGCTAACTGATAACTGTGATTAAGCACTTTTGTGCCTGAATAATAACAATTATTTAAAAATTATTATTATTATTCTCATTAACAACAATAATAATAATAATAAATAGCAAACATTCTAAACAAACTAGTAGCAACTAGACCAATCCCTGTATCAACCAGCATTGGCTTCCAAGTAGAGTAATGTTTCAATGATAAGTAATAATAATAACAAAAGACCAAATCTGATTCACAAATTACTAGTCTGCTCATGGTCATTAGTCAGAATTATATCAGCGAGAATTTAATTAAATCATTCAGTGAGAGAGAGAGATGATGAGTGAGAAGAGGAAAAAAAATCATCGATGACTTCTTCAGATTTCTAAGGACTCTAATGCTTCATTGTCCAACTAACTATAGCTATATTACTGTAGCCCCTTGTCAAGTTGCCTGTGCAATTTTTGATTAACAACCTAAGCAAACATGACATTTCTACAGGGCGCTCACACAAATTAGGATCACAGCATGAGCTAGAATTTTTTAAATGTAAACCAGCAATACAGAAAATGAATAGGGAAAAAAATCCACGGATTTGACTATATTGGCAAGGTAGCTACATAAAATGTATCACTTGTCTGTAACTATTTGGGATGTTGATCATACTGGTAGATCCAAAGAAGTGTAATGGCCCATTCAAAGAAGCGTGTACCTTTTTAAAGATAGATCGATAGATAGATAGATAAAATTATATCTTATATATTGCCTTTTATTTTCTTTTTCAGTACATCTAGGGAACTCTCTGTTGGTTGTTTAGTTATTTATCGTTATCCAGGAGGAAGAAATTGTTGAACACAGAAGAAAAAGTGGATTTAACTACCATTTAGCTTAATTGGGAATGTGTCACATGACCACACAGTTTGCCAATGTGCTGAATGGCTGGATTCATTTGATTGAGGGTCTCCTGCTTGCTGGAAGTCCATTTCAATTGAAATGAGTAAAGCACGGTTAATCCAGCATCTGACCCGGGCACGTTAGTTTTATTTAGATAACGCACAGCTGGAATTCTCCACTTGTCTGACCTTCCTCGTGCTCCCGCATCCAATATCCTCGCTGAGAAATCTTCATATCTCTCCTCACGGCTGCTGGAGCATTCTTGCCTATACCCCATGGAGAGCGGCAGATTTTCCATAGCACTTTATTTGTCATGATTTCACCATAAGGCCATGCAACTGAGGGATTTCTTTGCAGCCTTTTCTGGCGCAATAACTCAAGTTTTCTAGCGCAGTCCTTCACGTGCCTTTTCAAAGTTTCCTGCTTTGGAGCACTTAGGCTTTTTTATTTGCACAGCCTACTTTAGTTTTGTTGCATTTCATGATTTTTTTTTACTGTAGTAAAATGCCTGGAGGGGGATCCCAACCTTTTAATGTAAAAATAAAACATCCCCCCTTTTTTCCCGCTGTCGGAAGTCTTTGCCTGCCGCACATATTATTAAACTACCAAAACCCATTAGTAACTTTGTCTTTTTTTATTACCTAGTGCAAGGTCATTAATTGCAGCTGGGACCTCGATATGCCCAGCACTGCTGATGGCTGAAAACCTTATTGTTAACGTATTACAGCACGGGCGTCTTCAGAGATCGTCTGCTTGATTGCTTCATAAGGGCTCCATGGCACACAGCAATTAAAAACTGTAGACCTACAGACGCTCACACGCTTGACAAGGCCTCTGACTGTGCCCTTCAATACAATACACAATTTCCATCTTTCCCAGTTGGCTAAGATTCCAGAACTGACAGCATTTTTTTCTCCTTTTATTTCTTTCCTGAAGTGGCAGAGTGTACTGTAAAAAAGGTTAATGACTTCCTCAACAGAGAACATCTGTAATAAGTAATTGGTAAATGCTACCTACAATAATGAACAATTATGCACATCCTATTAACACATCTTACACTGAATGTCTCGTTTCATTAGTGAGGAAGGGGATTATAAATTTGTGTCACAGTTACCACTTAGAGTAAAACTTTGATCCTGGATGCAAAGCTTTTATTACAATCAAAACCAGAAAACATTAACCAAAATATAATTTTCGTTTTACAGCTAGCGGTTTCACGATCTCGTTGCTCTGATGTTTCATCGTCGCTCCTTTGGGTTCTTCCATATCGGCTCCAAAGGCAGTTCTGCTACTGTAGAGCACGTAACACTAAGCTGTGTGTTTAAATGCTGCGACAAACTCAAGCAACTGGTCGGAGTGAATTGCTTCATTATAGATGGAATGCCGCGAGCTGCGAGTGAGATAAACCAATAGAGGTCCTATTAACGTCTCACCCTGATGCTTCCTGTCAGTCCTCTGTTCGTGTCCTGTAGTGACATTTCCAGTCCCATGAACACGTGTCTGTGGGAACGCTTGCGTAAAAGCAGACTAACCTGGCGTGTGTGTAACATTCGGCCGACATAGAAGCCCCTTTGGAGAAACATATGTCAGACAATCTTTTGATGGTTCTACATCTGTCAGTGAACCTTCAAAACCACCATTCATTGACTACTTCTTTTAATAGGCTCGTTCATTGTTTTATGCGGGAAAATACAACATTTTCAGGGTGGTTTAAAACTACAAATACTTTTTCAGGAGCACATTTTGCTCTTAAAACCAGCATATACATTCAGCTCAGGAAGTGAAGATTTCTTGTAAAAAAAATAAATAAATGATGTAGCGATAAGGTTGTGGATGAGTGCAAGGCTGGTGCTGTACTTCTGAACACTCCTGCCCTGCTTGCTACATTCAATCAAACACTCCTCCTGGGCACCATTGTTCTTTCTCTCACTTGACGTTGGCAGAGGCCACATTGACGTTTGCTGAGATTGACCGGTTGAGGCCGTCCAGTCTTGCATCTGCTCCGACCGCGGAGATGAAGTTTGCGAATAGGATGTCGACACCATGTAATAGTTTTCATGTGAAGTACCATTCTGGCAAATTCATGCCACCTTATGTGCCATACATTGAGGATTGATGTCTGCATCCTTTTTGATCCTTTTCCTTCTGGAACTGAAAAATCATAAAATCATAAATTCATTCTCACTTAATTAGTGCCCCAGTTTTGAAACTAACTTCACATTAGCAATAGAGTGATCAAATGCAAAATCAGAAGTTGGGCTTCAAATTTCAACAATAATGACATTCTTATCAGCTCCAAATTAGTTTTAAAATTAGACTCAGAGTAATGTGCAATAAAAAAGGTTCTATTTTCGACTTTGCTGTAGGCCTTCGGCTTTCCGTCTTTCAGCTCTCTTGACTTATTCTCTTAAAATTGTCCTGATTTTTTTTTTTTCTTGAAAATGTTTGGAGAACTTAATAGCACAATTATTGGCCAGAAGATCCCTCTGAGAATTAAAGCAGACTTTAATTATTAATTATTGCAGTTCTCATTCAGAAATTGAATAAACATAAACAGATACAGATTTTTATAGGATCGTTTAAATTCGCGTTTAAAGTATATGGGTTTGCTCTGTGGAATAACGTATTAATGTACATGTAAATGAAAATCCTCCCCCTTACTATAACCTAATGCCGTGCCCTGGGGTCATATCTCTGTGTATTAAGTGAGCAGATGGAGGGGGAAACTGATGTTGCTTTGATTATAAGGAAACATGGACTCAAAAGCCATGTGAGAGGGCGGCTAACTGAATAATGTAAAACATCCAGTGCAGTTTTCAATGCTAAACCTGCGATGTCTCCATTGCTTTGACTCCCCAGTTCATTTGCACTGAGGAACGTTTTACTTAATCTTTATGCTTTCAGAATCAAATGTGCTGAAACGAGTCTGTCCCACCTGCAGAGGGCTTTTTATCACTGTCATGCTGTAGGGTGGGATGTGACATGGGGGGGGGGGGTTTATTTATATGTATAACACATGAGATGTTATTTATAAGACAGCCATTTCAACCTCAGCAGAAGTGAAACACAGCAAGACGGAACGGAGCGTTGAAGTCCTGCGTGAGAGAAGAAATCAAAGGTAGTTCTCTATGATTGGTAATAAGGTGCAAGTAAAGTGTATGAATGGGCTCAGCACCAGACTCCCACACCCCTAGTCGTGCTATGCACTCCAGCAGCCGAAACGGCCCCACAGTGCTGTTCCCTCACCTGCCTCAGCAGGAAGGTAATGGGTCAGTTTAATTAGGCAGCTTTCTGTAAAGCCTGTGATACACCAATGATTTCACACTGATGACTCTAAAACAGAGATCTGAAATACTCATGCAGAGATAGATAGATAGATAGATAGATAGAACATTCTCAAGTGGAGACTAGGCTTCTGATCATTTCTATAGCAGTGATGAACAGTTAACAATATCTTGGACACTTTTTATTCGTCCCTTTATATATGTTGTGTTTGTTTTATTCTTCATTTGCAACTATTTATTTGGAGCTTTTCCCAAGATACTTTGAGGGGGACAGTTCAGTAATTTATCAGGTGTGGAGCCATTTCCGATGTGTCACTTTTTACAGTGTGACACTAACAGTTCCTTTCTTCCACTTGAAAGCGATGCCGATTAATACGACACGCGTAGCTAGTGTATTTGCGCCGCGGTGTGACAAAGGTGTGTGTGCGATGGCTGGAGACGCAGACACGTGTAACATTTGGACTGTGGCTGAAAGAGAGGCAGTTTGTTTCATAATGCAGAATGAAAACCATCAGCGAAAGGAAATCGCAAAGAGAGACAAAAAGTGCAACCGAAACACACAAGACCCCTAGTGAGTAACTGGGGGCGAGCACAGTGAAGGGCAGTGGAATTGGCCACTTCCAGTCAGGAGAGGCTGCATCTCTAGGGCGTCCTCGTGAGAATGCTGCGGGGGCATTTTTCTGGGCCCCCTCTAACCTCTTCTGACGGATTCACAGAGCAATAGCACATAATTGACATTCTGGTTAACAGCAGCTGATAAATGACCTTGATTTTCCCTGAGCCTCTGACTTGGCAAGGAGGCGAGGTCACAAAGCCTTGTCCCATCTGCAGCAAACATACACAGAGTTATTTATTTGTGGAGTAAGGAAAATGTATTAGCAATTCTTTAAATTGTGTTTCCATCCTAAGATTCAATAAATGGTGATACAAAACACATCAGTTTTACTGATTTCCACCAATGGTGTCAATCTGACAGTTTTTTTTTTTTTTGTTTCACAGCTTTCATGTGCAAATGAAATCTGAATATGACTCATATTTTTCTCAAAAATGTACTTCTCTCATACTTGTTTACACACGCAGACCTTGGTAATGTAAATGAATGTACGTTTCATACCTTAAATTCATACGCTGACAAACTGCCATCTGGATTTACAGGCCAGAAAAAATAAGATTGGCAGGGATGTTTGAGTGAAGTTTTATACTAAAAAACACAGCTGTGGCAAAAACTTGGGCCTAAATAGACAATACAGCCAGGATGAGGATGATGGTTACCCATCCAGTGATTCTGACAACTAAGCAAATGCACCAGGCTCAGGTGAAGCTTTGTTCTCCATCTCTCCTGTCATCTCCTGTCTAGTTGGATTCAGGTAGCGATGCAGAAGTGCACATGGGACATGACGTTTACGTCTTCCAGTGCGAATAAATGTAAATCAGCAACAGAAATAACTGTTTGTCCCTCTACTGTCTCAAATCCCTGGACCTACAACAAGCTGAAATTATGCATCACATTCAGCGTAGTGGGGAGTCTGACATCATTCCCAGGAAAAGGAAGTTTTCATATGTACCATATCGGGTAAAAAAATTACACAAACATGAGACATGCTCCCCATATATCGATATGGTATTGCTCTCATGTGGTAATTTGATAGCAGTCCCTCTAAAATGCCTTTCTGTAATATGGGTAATTAGGTTTTATTGAAGTGACTTTTGTAATAGGCCGGAAAATGTTGTATAATTTGTTGAGCTCTAACTTACCCAAATTTGCCCAAATTAGAACATGCTCTTTATACCCCCTCATCTTTCTGAGTAATAAGTGGTTATAACATGGATGGATGCATTTTTTATATACTGCACACACACACACACACACACATATGCCTGACTAATATGTTTGCGCATATATGCAGACCCAGACAAAACAGATTATATTTCCAGTGTTTTACATTAAATCAGGCATCCGGTATTTCCAAACAGCCATATTTTATTTACATTTTTCTGTTGGCTGCTTTCACATTAACAAGAAATGTATATTTTTTTTCTGTTTCCACTCGGAATAATATGACTCATTTGCATAAATACCACGCTTTACCATATTTCAAGGGACAACATAACTTAAAGTATAAAGGCAAAAACCATCACACAGCTGAAGACAGTGTTTAATACATCATTTAATAAGTTTGAAAAGTTGTTGACTTTTATTCTACGTTTGTTGTATTACTGCATAAGAAACGTAGCTGCAGCAGAAACAACTATTTCCTCAAAATTAAAACTTGGGTTATGCTGAAAGAAAAAAAACATTTTCATAGATAAGGCAAAGCATTTCTGCAATTTTCCGCAGGTAACAAAACCGAAGATAATTATTGACCACTAAATGTCACATCCTCATAAAAATGATGAGTTTAACCTACGCGGATATAAGATGCTATTGGTATGCAGTGTGTGTTCGTGGCATGTCTAATGTTTCATAGTAAAGCCTCCTGCTACCTTCTGTCCACACCTCATTTACTGTAGCCTGGATGCGCGGGATTTTTTTGCAAAGTTGAATGAAAAGATGAGCACTTAGGTTTATTTCCTTGGCCTGAAACCCTGTGAGTCCCTGAAGAAAAGACTTGAGTTACCAGCCTCTTCTTCATCTTGCGTGTCTCCCAGAGGGCCCCCCGCCCCCCCATGATACGCTTTTGGTCAAGGACGCAGACCACAGAGTTTTCTTACGCTTCAGATTCCCCCACTTGTGCTTTTAGGCCATTGCTGGCAACAAGTGCCTGGCTTTAGTTCTTTTATAATATTGTTTATTATGATGCACCCAATTACCGTAATACAAGTATATTATTGCCTTTACAAAAATAAGTTTGTAGTTTTCATGCTTTATCGTTTAAAAATTTTGTGATTTTCAAATTCTAATAAACCTTAAACTTCTTATCACACAGTATTCATAGTCCCACCCAGTATTCATAGTCTTTGACTTTCTCCCCAACTAAATAAAATATGAAATTAAAGTGAAATTAAAAATATGACTAATGAACAATGCCAGATTTTATAGTAAGATATCGAGGCCTGCAGCCATATATGTGATGTTAATGAACACAAACCTTTGCAGATTTCAATATTTATGAGAGAAATTAGGAGAAATTTTAACGTGTCACCTGTAATCCCTCAGCTATAGACACAGAAACTCTGAGTTTTCACTTTATTGCCAAACTTTTCATTAACTTAATTTATAGATTAGTTTATCTATGAACTGTAAGTTTAAGTTTATTGTCTGGAATGCAATGCATGCATATTGTATATTGCAAACTACTGCAAAATCATACAAACTTTACAATCGAATCATTGTGTTGGATGTAAATTCTAAATGCATGATGGGTGACATATTTGTACATTTGCAGTCTTAATGTATTGAGCTTAATAGGTGGAAAAAGCTAGTATGACATTTGCTGAAAGTTCAGAAAACCATCATCAAATTTGTTTGCAAATATATCCATCCATTTTCTATACCCACTCATCCTGTGCAGGGTGGGTATACACATATATCAGAGAAAAAAAAAGTCCTATATACACATAACTTGTTTGTGAAGTGTACCCTAATATGATAAAAGATCCTAAGTTAATCAGATTTTGTTACAAAAAAATACACCAAAGTGTAGTGGAGAGTGACATTAAAGCCTTACTGCATAACCTTCATGGCTATACCTGTCGTATCTGCTTATGTAGTGATACATGGCTTCTGTAATTGGTGCTCGAGGCCAGTTTTCTTGCTTATTTTCTCCAGAAGCAAAAAGTTGCTCAGGAAGTTATTGCATCTACTCAGGCTTGGTGGCAGAATAATTTTCTTTTAAAGTATTTTTTATTCATGTGATATTTGTTTATGCAGATGAATTATTAAAATTTTCTGCATTTTACAAAGGTTCTAGTTTGCAGTTAATTATTTCCTCCATTTTCTCCCTATGGGTTTTATTTGTAATTTTCTTGAATATAAAAGTTGCATTATTCATGTTTATCGGCAGCATCTATTAATTATGTCTTTCTTTTTAGGTGCTTACATCTTTAGGAAGCTTTTTTTTAATTAACAAATGAACTGTTTAACAATGATCGCACTTTTCCTCCATGTAAGACTGAAATGCATTCAAAAGCCTCCAGATTCTGCTGGACAATTGGCATGTCATGTATATGGTCATTTTACACTTGTACTGTGATGTAGATGCTGTTATTTAGTAATTTATAGTTGTGGGAATTCTGCGCACTGCACAACAGAGTCATAAACTATTGATGTGTCTAATCCTTCAGATCCTGCCAACGTTATAATTATAATCTGTGTGATGAAGCAACAGTATCTCTTCAGCATTGCCTCTTTTTCAAGATTCTAACTTTCTGACAATGGGACACCCTTGTCTCATTGTCCAGTGTCCAGTGAAGTGGTAAACACTGTACCCATGCTAGACCATCAGACAAATTCCTGAAGGCGTATCTGGACTCAGTTTAACTTAAGAACAACATTGGCCCTAATAAATTACACCTAAAGAATACCTCACCCTCAATCTTACGATTATTTTTGTTTAACGTTTGCACAATCGCAGTGTGTAAAACCAGTATATTTATCAACTTAGTGGCTTAAGTACGCGTGACCTATATTGAATAGATTTCAACATCATTAACTGCAAAATTGGGTAATATGTACAGTGTAAATTCATATAATATGTACTGTGTCACTTAATACATTCAAATTGGAAACAGGATTCTGTTGAGCAAATAAATAATGTAATATAGTTTACCTCTGGATCCAATTAAATTCTCCTGAGGCTAGTCTTTGGAGATAGTTTGTACACAAAACAAATCAAATGTACCCTATCAACAGATATTTTACATATGCCAGTTTTCATTAATAATTCAATAATATCGCTAAATTTTTAATCACTTTCTAGCTTCCCTGCTATGGGGGGGGACCAACTAAGACAATGGAACCATACAGGGTTGTAGCGTTAACTAAGTGCTCATAAACCGAAAGCAATTTACCATATAATCTGTGATGGAGGATTCCTGTCTGTCAGAGGAACATCTTTCCTTGTGCCTCACTCTGCAGTATTACGTATCACCCAGGGCATTTAGCAGTCTCAATGCCACAGCGCATCGCCTGTCACATGGCAGTGACATGAATCTGTCCGCTGGAGTGAGCAGGGTTTTGCTCAGTCAGGAGCAAACCACACTCTCTCTCATTCGCCTACAGACATGCTTATGCTGATGTCTTACATAGTGATTTCTTTTCCACCACATATCTGTGTACTTCAGAAAAGATCTATATTTATGTAATATTTTATAATGTTGACCATCGGCTGGTTGAATGGCTTGAAGATGGATGGATGGAACAACCAGCAATTATGAAGAATTATGAATAGTTTTGTGTACATTTATGTGGATTTAAGAGTCTTAATGAAACGATTATAATATTGAAAAAAAAATAATGGCAGCACCTTACTTGAAGGTGTCGTCTTTAATGCACTATACTGTAGGTACCTTTATACTGCATTATAATGGAGTATAAGAATTAATAAAGCATTATATCATGTTCTACTGACAGTCATAAGGCGCTATAGCGTTGATTTAGAATTTGGTGATCAGTGGTCATTGTTAACACAGCACAACAACAAAATGTGTCCTCTGCATTTAACCCATATGTGACTTTCGTGACATAGCAGGGGGCAGCTAATTCAGCACCCGGGGAGCAGTGCTTGGGGACGGTACCTTGCTTAGGGTACCTCAGTGGTGACTTGCTGGTGGGGGATTCAAACCTGCAATCTTTCATTACAAGTGCGCTTCCCTAACCATCATGCTACCACTGCTCACCATGATATATGTAATATATAATATATTTATACTTATAATATATATACTTATAATACTTCAAAAGCTCCAATGGAGCTTTCATTTATAATGCACTATAGATGCCTTTGTAATGTATTATAATGATCAGTAAAAGAATCAATAAAGCATTATAGCATGTTCCATTGACAATTATGAGGCATTGTAGTGTTGAATATAATACTTCATAAGCTCCAATGAAACTCTCATCTATAATGCATCATTGATACCTTCATAATGCCTTATAATGGAGGGTATAAGCATTAAGAATGCTTCGTACTGCATTATAAAGGTGTCTATAGTGTATTACAGATAGGACATTTATAAAGCATTTAACATGCATTATAAACATGTTATGCTTTATATGAATATTTAAAGCTTTGTTTATAATGCTTTATAAACACAGATTGTGTTATGAGTTCTTACAGACATGGCATTCACGTGGTACGTTGCCTAATTAATTTTATTGTATCTTGTAGCTTGTTGTACAGTATAGGAAGATGCAGAAATGCATCACATTAATGTAACTCCTATTTCAGCAAGTTTCTCTGGGAAAGCTTAACATTTTTTCTAATAAAATTGCCCTCACCAATGTAATTTATATCACAGTATTTCCATGTCAAAACAAAGTAAATCATTCAGTTCTTGCTGGACTTCAGCTTTGACCGTGACCTCAGCTTACACCTTGCTTTTAGCAAGTTGACCCAGCCAGCTGACCTTGGATCCCCAGAGAGTTTTGTTTTTGGCTCCTCTCCTTTCTTTCTTTCTTTCTTTCTTTCTTTCTTTTTCCATTTTCGCTGTTTTTGTATTATTCTGTATGTACTGTATGATGTAGCAGTGTATTACAACATACCCATGTAAAACACCTTGGGGCAACTCTGTTGTGAAAGGCGCTATATGAAAATGAATTGAATTGAACTGAGTTTCTGTATGTCTTGACTCTTTTTTTCCATTCGGACAGCTCATGTGCACATGCATTCATTTAGCCATTGAAGAATGAGTAGCACAGGCAGTGCAAACTGGCTGACATTTATTTTGCAGTGATTCATTTAGAGATAGTTGAGTCACATGGCATATAGGCAAATTGCTTGCTTATTATTTTTATTTTTCAGGTGTAAGAGTTTAACCTTCAGGCTGAGATCTTTTCCGAGATTAGCCAAGCAATTTATACGGTTTTACAAATAGTATAGTATGTATTTAAGAATAACACAGATTTGTTTTTTTTTATTTTGTTGCTTGGCCCAGTTTGCCCTTAACAAATGTAAATAAGTGTTTTTGTTTATTTCTGCTTATATAACATACCCATGGTAAGCATTGAATCTGCAGAGAATGTTGCAGAAACCAGCCACTATAATGTTTTCCTGCAGCAGTGGAGAATGCATAGTATCTCACAAAAACTCACTTCAGACTTGTCCACAGCCTAAGAAAACTGTGCACACATCACAGTTGCTAGCCTTCCAAATTCTTCCTTAACAGACTGAAAGTGTTGCTTACTAGAAGTTTAACACTATCCATAAATGTTAGCGATTTCATTAACATTACGCCATGTAGGGATAGAATCTGAGAAAGAGATGTAAAGACAAATTTGTGCATTTTAAAAAAATCATAGGGATACATATAAGGTTTTGCAAATGCTACTTGTTGTAAAGATAAAATGGAAAAGACAGAGATGATGGAAAGTGTGTAAAAAATACTATGAATATATGTATATGAAATATTGGATCGAAAGCTGGGATTAATGAATCTGTAAAAGTGGGAAAAGTTGTATTCATCCATCCATCCATCATCCATCCATCCATTCACCCAACTGCATATCTGACCATCCATAAATGCTTATCTAGAACAGGATTATGAAAAGCTTGTAGCCTATTATATTGGTTTATCTAAATTGACATTAGATGCAAATAAACCAATTAACACCTTATTCTTTTGCCTGTATATGCTCCTTGTTTACATTGAAGGTGCTATGATGCGTAGGGCATATTTCGCATTCTGCATGTTCTCCTCTTGCCATGCAAGTTTCCTCCCATAGTCGAAAAACATGCACTTTTACTTTTATTGTTTATAAAATGCCCATAGTGTTGGAGTGTGTGTATGTCCGTGCCGCGGGACAGACTGACATCCCGTCTGTGGCGTACCCCAGCCCCGTGCCGGATGGGGTAGACTGCAGTCATGCGTGTAACTCTGACCAGAATTAATGTTTGGAAGTTAGATGGCTTCTTGTCATTATACACACGTACTGTACTGCTTTGTTGTGATGGTACATGCCACTTGACATAGCAACTCTTTTTAGCGATTATTAAAACTTGCATCCCTCTTTCAAAGCTAAAGTAATTAAGTGCTTGTAATAACATCGGCTTTCCTTTAGACTCAGAATTAATTACTGTAATCTAATTTTTTAGGTCTTTGCAGAAGTGCATTGTGGCAAAATTATGACGATGCTGGTCTGTTAGTCTGCAGAGGAGTATTTTCAACGCACTTGCACCGTTTCCCAAAACATTTATGCACTTTATACATGTAAATAAATGGAATGGGATCCTTAAAGGATCATTCTGTAGCAGGAAAATATCATTTCAGTGATTTGTTTTATAGTTCTTGGCATGGGGCAGCACTGTGGGCTGATGTCAGCATGGTCGCTTCCCACCTCTGGAAGCTCTGGAAGCTCTGGAAGCTCTGGAAGCTCTGGCCCCGTGTGTGTGGAGTGTGCATGTTCTCCCCGTGTCGTCGTGAGGTTTCTTCTGGGTTTTTCAGTTTCTCCCGGCAGTGCAAACACATGCTGAGGTGAACTGGAGCTGCTGAATTGCCCATAGGTGTGAGCGAATGGTCCGTCCTGCGTTATTCCCTGCATTGCGCCCTTAGGTTTTGACCCTGGACTCCTATGACCCTGCATAGAACAAGCAGATATGGAAAATAGGTGTGGAGTTTTTGGCTTCTGCTGTTTTTATTAACTGAAAATAGATTTTCTTTTTTCCGTTTTATACCTACAAGCTAGAGAGCAAGAGGATTGTTTACAATCACTATTAGAAAAGATTTAATTTGAGGCTGGTATGATGGCACAGTGAGTAGAACTGTTGCCTCACACCTCCAGGGATTTGCATTCCTCCTCTTTCATGCTCTCTCCATGTTATGTCAGTCTCCACTGCGCACTCTGGTTTTGGCCTGTAGTCCAAAGACATACAGTTAGGTTAACTGGCATCTCTGATTTGCCCATAGTGTATGGTAGTTTGTCCATATGTCTGCCCTGTGATGGTCAGGCAACCCGATTTAATTGTCCCAAATTTTGTGCCCTGTGATACCGGGTATTAGGCACCACGCCACCCTGCGACCCTGACCGGGATAAGCCGCTGGATGATGGATGGATTTTAATTTGAAAACAGCATGTGAGGCATAATATCTGAACATTCTTTTTGCACTTGGCACAGATTATTTCCTATTTCTTCTGATGGAAGTTCAAGTTATACTTGTTAGTTCCCTGCCTTGCGCCTGTAGCCTCCGGGATAGGCTCCGGAACCCCCTTAACCCTACATAGCATAAGCGGTTACAGAAAATATATCGATAGATGGATGGATGGTTGGATTGGTCAGTTTACATCACAGTATATAGACATAGCAGCACAGATCAGGAGCTAGGTGAAGGAGACTTTATAGCAAATCAAATGCAAAGACGATTGAAATTATTTGTGGATAGGTTGTGTATTTCTAGAGCCATATTATGGACAATAGCTTTGATGTTGTGCTCACACGTTGATCCATGTGGCCCTTCCTGCCATTGTAATGGATGGCACTCTGTGTTGGCACTCTGTGTTGGCACTCTGCTCTCAAGGAGGCAGAGTGGTGAGTATATTATGGAGTCCAGATGGTATCTTGTAATGATATATATGACACTAGGACTGAATATGGAAAAATGGTTCACATGGAAACCCTTGGACCTGACCTTGTTTGTGTTTTCCATCTGACACTTCAACCACATGGTTGGCTCCTCCAAACATACACAAAGTCATAACTTTCCTACAATCCCTGGAGATTTGGGTTTGATGCTGATTCATTAATTAATCCTGCTGTTTAGCCCTGGTTTCTCTGCTATGCTTTGTTTGTTTAAGTCATCAGTTACTCTTGGCAGTTCTGGCAAATGCTGCTTAATGCTCAAAGATACAGTAATATGGTATTTGAGATTGTCTTGCCAGTTGTTGTAAGACATCCAGTGTCACCTTGTCAGCGACACCCCCTGTCCTGTGTGCTGTGCTCCCTGAAAGAGGCTCCAGGCTCATTGCGACCTTCTGCTGGATAGGAGATTGTAGAAGATGGACAGGCAAAGGGACAGATGGATGGATGGATGCTTTAAGAGATTGAAAGCTAAAAGAGGCGTTTTTTTTCACTGGATATTCTGACAGGCCCAGAAACTGAACATATGATTGGGTACCACTTATATTTGACATCACCTAACCAGATTTGCTTTGCACTTTTTTGAGTGGTGCGAAGCAGGGTTTTTTTTTAATGACCGAATAATTCATTTCAAATCCCAAATTCACCATGCTGTTGCCGTGAGGCTCTATGCTCATCCCAGCATACATGCCTTAGCATGAAGGTTTTAGAAACTGCATCCAGACGATAATCGCCAGAAGGAGGCTGTGGACAACTATAAAACAACAAAAAAAATTAAAGAATTACAAAGTTCTATCTATGAACATTGAATCATAAATCATTGTTATTAGTTGTCATACTGTACCATGTCAGACAGTGCTTCACAATGAAACATGTTCCTCTGCATTTAACCTGCATGTGACATAGCAGGGCACTACAGGGGTACCTCACCAGTCAAAGATTCAAACCAGCTCTTTTGATTACAAATGCATGTCTCTAACCATTAGGCCGTGACACATGATAACAATTAGACAAACAAACAAGTACACTGCGCCTGCCTTAGTCTTGCTCTTGAAATCCTAAAATAGCTGAAAGCTATATACTGTAAGGATATATGACTTATTTATTTCCGTTATGTTATCACCTAATGAGGTTCCCTGATCGCTGAAGATAACCAGTATGCCCAACACCGGAGCATGGTGATTTTACTTGGTGAGACGCTGCCTGTGTCATGGACACTGGATGTCTTTTTAACCTAATGACCTTTGTAATATGACCTGTTGTAAAACAAATCCCACAGTCCCAGAATGCACCAAGCGAATGCATCAAGTGAAATTAGTGTGATTTGAAAATTAAAGGGCCGCAACTCTATGACTTCCCTTTCTTTTTTTGTGACAATGTTATGTCTTGACATATTTACACCTAATAGCCTGAACTGGTAATGGTATCTTTGAGTTATTAGAATTAGGTGATTAGTGGTCATTGTCAACACACCACAACGAAATGTGTCTTCCACATTTAACCTATATGTGACTTTCATGACATAGCAGGGGGCAGCTAATTCAGCACCCGGGGAGCAGTGCTTGGGGACGGTATCTTGCTCAGGGTACTTCAGTGGTGACTGGCTGGTGGGGGATTTGATCCAGCAACCTTTCAATTACAAGTGCGCTTCCTTAACCATTAAGCCATCACTGCCCACACATGTTCTGTACCTGTTCTGAACTAAACAAGGAGTATAAAACCTTTAGTATGTTTATCTCTGTGATTTAATAATAATTAATAATGCTTACCAAAAATAATTTCTTCTGAGATTGTTATGCACCCGAGTATATTGTGTCTGCAGCTCTACATAATATTCTGTTTGGTTTGACAGGAAATGGCAAGGCATTGGCAAGGGGTGGGGGGTGGGCTTATCTCCTCACTTGGGACACCTACTGCTAGGTTTATTCACTAATAAGCATGATAAATGTTTTACTCTTTGATCAGTGCTAATTTAACAAGTGAGCTTTGAAACAAAGGCTTTGAGGCACCCTGGGTTCTGACTGTGTGTGTGTCGGGGGGGTACATAAGTCAGGTGATTGATTGCACTGCTGTGGCATTTGCATGAAAAAAAAAACATTTTCCACTGGTTACAGCCATAGCAGCTCCGTGTTTGCTTCTCCCAGCCAAGATGGAGCAGGCAGAATGAAGCCTCCCCATGTAACTCCCGTAAGCCGGACGGCCCCCGTCTTGATCTTCAGTGTACCTACTGTTTAACACCCCGCCCTCTGTGACTACACTCGTCCGCATCATTGAGTCCCCTTGAGGTTTGAATCGTGTCTAAAAGGCTACAACTAATTCCAATAAGCAAACTGTAAACATTTAATATCCATCCATCCATCCATCCATCCATCCATCTCCAGACTGCTTAATCTCTTCAGATTTATGGGGTTTATGGCAGGTGGTCAGCTGGAGGTTATACAGTTTTTTATTTATTGGATCTTTATTTATCTTTATGCTTATAATATTTTTGCTTCAGTTTTTTTACTAGTAATTATCAGTAAAAAAACAGGTATTTCATAATTTAACATCTGTGTTTCTCTGTGTGTGTGTGTGTGTGTGTGTGTGAATATGACTATATGTATATATTCTTAAAGTATTCTTTTTTATGAAATACTCTTTGGGATATGTACAACAAAAAACTGCCCAGAAATCGGTGGCATTTTCTAAGTACATGCAGTTATAGCCCAGATGAGTTTGATGATGACGATGGTCATTTTTGCCAAGTCAAAGGTGATGTTACGAATGGTCTCCTAGCAACCTGCTCTCCTAACACAATGTCACGTTTTTTCACTGTTTGTTTTGAGGATGAAAGCGTGATACAATTTTCAGAAAGCCATTCAGCCTCGTACCTCTTCACTCTTTAATGCAGCTAGATAATGGGTATTCATTTTCAGTCCCGTAATTACATTATTTAGTTTTGTAACAGAACTGTATTATTTTCTTATGGCAGTTGTGGAGAACAGATGACTTATATAACCCCTTTGAAAAGAGTAATGGACGTGATAGCTGTCAGTTTAACGTCTTAGTCTCTCATTTTATGCTTTAAGAGCAACAAATGTTCCAGGCTGTGTATGAACAATACCAAACGTTACTGAAGAAAACATTACTCACCATAGAAATAGGGCGCCGTAATATGCTGATACAGGGTTCTACATGTTTTCTCAATCTTTTATTCATTTGTTGTTTGCAAAATGCTCTATGAAATATGTATGGTCTGTGCCGCACTTGAATCTTTAATGGCACACAAGCTGGAGGAAAAGGCGGCTGAACAATACAGCAGATTCAGGCTCAGTCTTCAAGCACACCGCAGTCATACTGGCCCTGGACCTCTCCGTCAAAATAGGTCCCTCAGACAAGTCAGCAGGTAAGCAGTAATTTCCAGATTAATTTGGTTCCGTAATACGGAGCGGGAAAGGAAAACCCTGAGCAGAACACCTTGCCTCAGCTTCTCTTCTCCTACGATAAGAAATTCCTTTCAGCCTGCTAGGTCAACATACAATATAAATTATTATACTGCTATATAATTATATAGTATATTATACATTTCTAAATGTACACAGGATTGACCCTGGACCTACTGGAGGTAGCTGTAGAGAAGTGGAAGACAACAATATGTGCAATTCTGCCCACGGCCTCCATGGGGCGCTCTCCCAGAGCCCCTTTAACCACTGACCCATTCCACCGCAGTGTCCTAAGAAGCACTGCTGGGGTTCCTTCCTGCCCGCTGCCATCAGGCTCTGCGATGCCTCCCCCGGGCGTGCCAGCCATCACTGCCAGCCACCTTTATCTTATCTAAATCACTTCTCCATTTTCAGAATCCATCTAGTTCTCTGTGTCCGCAAATATGTTTCCTGCAGACTTTCTGTTATGACCTATTTAAGAAAACATTTTAAGTTTTCTTATGTTTAGTTTTAGGTACAGAGACTTCATTTTTTTCCACTATAAATATGTCAGTAATGTCAGAAAGTGAACTGGGAATACTGGGTGTATGGTTTTAAACCATTTTTTTTTCTTTTTTTTTAAAGTTTGTTCTGGTTTTGGCAATCTGAAAAAGAAAAACTTAAAAGTTGTCTTTCAAATCCCACAGTATAAACACTGACAGTCACTGTAATGAAAGGTGTGTGTTTGGGGAAGTACAAAAACAAGCCTTAAGAATTCAAGATCTCACTTTTTATGCCACCCTTGCTGTTATTTACCTACTCTTCTGTCAGCCGTGCTTCTCTTTTTGTCAGGGCAGAGAAATCAGTGCTAATTATAGTGTGTGATTGTGTTTTTATGTGCGTCCTGTGATAGACTGACATTCTTTCCAAGGTGTAGCTAGTTTTCTGGCATATGGCTCCTGGAATAGACTCCAGGATCACCTCAAATGGCTGGGAGGATGTACATTGTATTTAATATAATATACAGTAGATTGTGTAACTGCTCCGTAATACAGTGCCTGATACAGTGGTTCTTAGCTCAGATCCAGGGGACACCCTCTGCATGCTGAGTATAGCACTTCATTATTCAGCATGAGTGTATATTTGCCTGGGAGGCATGGTGGTGCAATGAATAGCATCCTTGCTTCACAACTCCAGGGCTGGGGGGTCAAATCCTATGGGGTGTTCTGGCTCCTTCCAGCAACCCAAAGACATGTAGTTAGGCTAACTGGTGCCTTCAAATTGCTCATAGTGCATAGTGCTCATGTGCTCTGTGATGGCATGGCATCCCGTCCAGGGTGCCCTGTCCTGCCTGGGAAAGGCTCCAGACAACCCTGACCAGGATAAGCAGTTAAAAGATTAATTCTCACTGTGATTTGACATATATTGACATTTTTAAATTCTCCCGGATTTGTGGCATGTCTATTGTGTCAAGTCTGGGCATCTACAATTATACTCAGAGAACATCAAGAATTTGCTATTTAAAAAGCTTTTGTCTCTCTCTATCAGTCCACCTAAATGGTAAGTAAGGATATTTTTTAACCCCTTTGAATATTCTTTTTTTGCTCGAATAATCTAATTTAAGCTATGTGAAATGACAAGAATATAAAGGTCTTACTGCTGCCATTTAATTTCCCCGGTGGCCAAAGGATACGAGCAGTAGAGCTGTTGAAAATAACAATGAAATGTTGCACAAATTTTGAATTTCTTCAAGTAATTTCCAAAGCATTTTGTGTAATTGTCCTTCTGCCACAATAGGGCCCAAGGTCAATTGATGTTTTATCCCTGCTAAGAAAACACCTGCAAAGGTCATCAGTGTCCATTTTATTGTCACTCCAATTCATGACATGGTGAAACCTTCAGATTCTGAATAAAACACATTTGCTTTTAAAATCCAATTTAATTTAGTTGATTCATTCATTCATCCTCCATAAGCACTTATCAACGAAGCACAAGGAACTACGTAAGGTATATTTTAAAGTGGAACCAATTCATCCCAGGGTGAAAACACAAACACATACGTACGAAGGGCAATTTAGGGATTTAAGCTTCATATCATCAGTTTGAAGGAGGAAATCTTTGCTAAAACACAGAAAACTCACAAAATCTCCAGACACGGTAGGAATCAAAACCATTAACTTGGAGACCACAATTAATCAATTCAAACGTTATTTCTAGACTTTAGAGTAATGATGTGATTTCAGCTAAAGTTAAGTTGAGGCCCCATCATGCAACACCAGGGCAAGAAAATGATTAAAGTTCTTGCCTTTTGAGTCTCTAAGGCAGCCATAATTTGATTCTGGACAAGAAAAAAACCTCTCCATGCCTCTGTTCACCAATTAATACCATATTCCCAAACGTTTCAGCATTTTTACAATGTCTTCATGCATTATCAATTCAAAACCAATAAGGAAGGAATTAATTACGAAGCTAAACACAGCATATCATATCTGGGGCAAGACCATGGATGCAAACACCTCAACTGAATGAGCCATGAAGAATCACCACAGTGCATGAACGTCATCCAAAAAAGTAACATAACAGGAAAGTTTGGGTAAAGCTGCTTCGGGGCGTAGATATCACATGTCATCTAGTTTAATATCAGACTGTCCAACATACCAAGTTAGATTGATATTTAATAGACAAGTGACTCTTTTTGGAATTTGTTGACTAGAAATCAATTTAAAATGCCTCGATATAATTCATATACATGACACAGGGTACAGCCACACTATGTCTTGAGTTGCAGACAAAGGCATATAATGTGTTTGCAAAGTCAATATACTACTACCTTCTCATTGTAAGTACATTTATAGTGACATTAGCATATATAGTCTCTTACTTGCACTAGCTGCAGACAATATTATTGCAGAACGGAACCCGGAACATCATGACTTTACAAAGTGCATTAGAAGATTTAAACAATTAAAGCGACCGTCACTCCAGTGACATCACTGCCACTCCAGTGACATCACTGCCAATCCAGTGACATCTCTGCCACATGGCTTCATCGTTTCTCTCCAACTGATGTACATTTCTAGTGACTCTAGAAATGTTTACTTTAAAGTAAATATGATTTTGGCAAGTTGCTGTGACTGAAATCAATAAGACATCTCTTTATTAAGTTATTAATTATTATAGTAATTAATTATTATAATATTATGATCATTTTAACCTAAAAAAATAACTGTACAATCCCATGCACTATGACATAACCAATAATACAAAAAGCAATCTTAAAACTGATTATTAGGCATAAACATGCACTCCCTTTTAAATATAGGCTTAAAAATTGTGAATCGCATGATTTGAATTGTCACCTGTCCTTGTTCTGATAAGACACATACCCACGGATTTTTGAAACTGATAACCGAGTTGATATACCTGTCCAATAAGAGTATACATGGTATTTGATGCTTTAGAATCTTTTGTTTGTTATAAGAATTAAAAAGACAGGAAGATGTAATTGGTTGGAGACTATCTTTAGGGAAAGCCACTTGAGAATGGGAACAGCAGAATGACTTGAAAATATTCCAGTAGTTTAAAGTGAAAGGAAAGTCTCTAGTCAAAACATATATCTCTATAAATATCTTGCCATAAAACAAGTGGCCCATGAAGGAAGTCAGCAGAAAGTGCTGGAGACACCAAGGTTCCTGGGGGATGCTGCGTAGTTGTATGGTAATAATTCTATTGATGAACTTAGATAATGGTGAGACACTTCTTCCTTTGACGTGTGAATAACGGTTTGAATGCTTTGTTCAGCTCCATTTAGCAGAAGTGACATGGAAGGTATGAGTCTCTTTGCCTCCAGTGTTTAATAAATGAAATGCGAAAAGCTGAACCGTATGTGACAGGGGGTAATGTGTAACTCAGTAGGTTTAGATCTTGCATCCACAATCAGAAGGTTGCTGGTCAAATCTCATGGTCGGTACGGTGGTTTCAGCAATGGGTTCTTGATCCAGGTCCTTAACCTAATTGCTCCAGGGACTGACTGATGCCTGCTTTCTCTATTGTATACATTGCTTTGAATGAAAGTCTCTGCTAAATAAACAAATGTAGCATTAATTGGCCCCAGCTGCACTTACGTTTTGCATACTGTATATTGCCTAGTTGAGTCTTTTTCTTGGTGGCAACCCGGATGTTTGGTGCCGTTCCCAAGACATGTAATTTCCTCCCATTAGATCCCGGTTTGTCTATTTATTTCCAGGAACTCAGCTGCTTGAATTAGTTTGATTTAGTATATTTCAGTTTGTTTTGGTTTGACCCTAACTCCACCCTGTCCCTGTTTAACCCTCAAATGTCGACATTTTAAGTTGAGAGTGAAGTTTCATTGAGCAGATGAATTTCAGCTTTATTTTTACACTGCACATTTCACTACATTTAGAACCCTTTGACATTAAATTCAAGCCAAAGTTTGGTGACAAGTGGTCGTAAATACCAGTCAATCACATGACTATATTGGTTGGTTAACGTCAAATGGTACTGATATTTTTAATTGTTTTGGCAGTTTTTAAAAAGCAGCCTCTTGATCTAATTTTAATATTCTGATGAGAATTTAGCCTGGGATGTTCCTAGAAGAATGTTGTACAGAGATACACATATAAATACAAAGTGAAATGGTGCCATTTCATTTTATAAATGCAAGTAAGTCTAGAAATGTCGGAATGGAAAGTTAAATTTAACGCATCATTTGTACACCTTTTATTCCCGGCTTCAGCAACTCCAACTGAACTTAGCGACAAAAACCTCGAGGCAGCGTTCAGGCTCCACATTTAAATTAAGTTAAAACACATTCCTTAAACATGGTCAGTTTTATTATATTTATTTTATAGAAAAATTTCAGAAACTGTTTGTGGTTGCTAATAAAAATGGCCCCTTCAGTTTAAAAAAAATGTAAAAATCCACCAGCCCCTAGAAGGAGTCTGCTGCACCTTTAAAGGTAGAA
The DNA here is from genome assembly GCA_026779585.1 of Mormyrus proboscirostris. Classification (NCBI taxonomy): domain Eukaryota; kingdom Metazoa; phylum Chordata; class Actinopteri; order Osteoglossiformes; family Mormyridae; genus Mormyrus; species Mormyrus proboscirostris. The sequence goes on along the minus strand of JAODKF010000046.1, from coordinate 11,050,374 downwards.
GGCTTGGTTTGGGACTGATATAATCCGTCGGATGTCAAGATCCCTGTCACTTCTAAAGTTTCTCTTTGCATTTGTGTAAGTTAATAAACTCAACCCCAATGGACTGGTACTGAATGTTGCAGAAAGTGGAATTTCATGTTTTACCACAATAAAGTAAGCATTAATCTTACTTTGCAGTTAGCTTTACACCAATGTTGAGCGCCTAATGATGTCATCATCCTTGGCAATTATATCCTTCTTTTGGAAGTATGGGAATCCCTAGTTATACCAGTTTAATTCATTCCACATAAACAGCTTGTTAGGTGGAAACTCCTGACGTAAATTAGTTACTTTTTCAAGTGATACTTTTTAATTGGCTCCAGAGGTCAAAAATTTCTCCCAAATCATCTCAATTTCAGGACCTAAGAACAGAACCTAAACATTATAACCATAACAGTCTTCATCAGCATCATGGGGACTTTTTGCAAAACAAAGGAACTTGCAAGAGTGAAACTTGATTTGTGATCTATAAACGCATACCTCAGAGGAAAGAAAACTGATAAAGTGACAAGGAGTTATGGGGATACAAGTAATCAATGCTGTGTGCCGCATATAAATGAACAAGGTTTAAATGAGAAGGGCACACTGGGTCACTCTCATGATTCCACTGAGTCAAACCAGGCAACTTGTGAAAAGTGATTAGCACTGGCAGAAGTGATGATAAAATGGAGGTCTCTGTCTAACAAAGTCTGAGATGACTTTGCTGCATTTCATCACTGAAAATTGGGGAAGCTGCCTGTTATATTAGGCTCCAATATATTTTTTTTGCCAAAAACCTTTTTACTAATTCAACCCACCCAAACTAAATATGCTATGCATGACTTGTGACTTGCAAATAGCCATCGCTAGGCATATTCAAGACTTACCCTTACTCACTCATGACAGGCTTTCGCTTAAGACAGAGAGCTTGGCAATCATTTCTAGGTCTCTTGGATCTCATCCGTAGTTGGTCTTCAGACTTAAAGTGTCAAAACTGCAGGGGTTTCGAATTTAGCCCAATTGGTTATAAGGCTATGCCCAGAATTCTTTTGCAGTATGATGAACAACGTAACTAGGATTTTTGGTTTGTTTATAGAAAGCCTGTAAAAAATAAAATACCAAGGACCTTATTTATAGAACCAGTGAAGACAGCTTCATAAAAATAAAAATAAAATAATGGAACGTAGAGCTATACTGTCACATTCATAACAGAGTGGGCTTGAGGGAATAGTATTGTAAACGATACAAAAATAGAACTTTAGCCAACTCCATATATCTATATTGGTACTGTATGAAAAGACGATTGTTCTTATATTCCTAGAAAAATGCATATAAAATAACTGCACAATCACAAAAAATGGGTGGAGCTGGCAGAAGAACAAGCAAAATAATAATTGACATCATCAAAGCATTTGAAACATTTTGATGCCTAATGTGCTTTTGTATGACCATTTTGAGTTACATTGTTAAAAAAGGCTTATGTTACTTTTCTGACAAACCCCTGAGTCTTTGTGAGTGTGATATAGAACCTGAACTTCGTGTGCACATTTTTTGTACACTCATCAATATGAATTATATACATGATTTTATGATGTTTCAAAACGTCTTCTCAAGTTACGACAGTATTTGCAATTACCATCCAGTATGCCTCTGTATTCGTTGACCTCAACCACTAGCACACATTGTTTGACTAATCAATACCCCATGAGGCTAATTAACTAATGAAGCTAATTAAGTGAGCTGATAATGAAATCTAATAAATACATAAGATGGCTGTAGAACTACACTATTTGTATAGTGTCAGAATTATAAATATACGTTAATTTATGAATTAAATATGTATTAATATTAGACTTAGAACAATATTAGAATTTTAAAGGATAAATTAGAAGATGAGACAGTGGTGTATTGTAGATTTATCCCAGTACCAGGTGGCTTAACCTACTACACGGTGATCTCTGTAAATTCTTGGCAAGCTTAACCATAGAGCCATAAGATTAATTACAAACAGCAAGCCCCTCATCGTTAGACTTTGTGTAAAAAGCTTGGATAAACCTCTTTAGCCATCCGCCCCTTTTTTGTTGAATTCAAAAGGAAAATATGGATTTTTTAAAGAAGGCTAGTTGAATGGGTCAGTGCTACACTTTCATCTGAAATGCTTGTAAACAAAAAAGCATGAAAAGTGCTTTAGCATTAGGTAAAACGTACTTTCAGAAACAGGAAAAGGCTTTGAACAAATGAATGAAAATGACACTCATTTATTTGGGATTATGCAGGATGTTAAGATTGGTTCTGTTTCCCTTTCAGAGGTGATAAATACAGTAATTGTTGAAGCTTAAATTGAGATAATTTTGCTGATTTTTCTTTTTTCAAATTACATAAATCTACCTAATCTCATGACAAATCACAAATGATTTACAGTAATTAGACCCCAAATACAGCAGATGGCTGTTTCTTTGTAATAAACATGTGGTGGCTCACAGCTTTTGAATCAGTTGTTTTAAAGAAAGAAAAGCTACTATAAAATAATTTATTTGCAAAGTTTGTGCAAAAAGAATTGTTAATAGCTTGTGTTTGTATCACAACATCAGCCTGTAATTATTACATCATCCCACAAAACTCAAAAAACTGCAGGTGGATAAGAAATGAAACAAGCATAGGAACATTGTAGCACATTAATAGCTAGCACAGATCCTCAGCCTCAGATCGATATAAATTATCGGGATGAATAGGAATGCACGATGAGGTCAAACATGCAGGCTTAGCAGTACTAATAAATTCGAAAAATGGGGAGAGCATAGATAATTTTCTGTCAGAAATTAGTAGAAAATTGTACATAACGGTTTGGACAGGTATGCAAACACCCATTTCTCATAATAACTACTTGTATCCCAAGATTCTCTTGTGAGACTGTATATTTGAAATAACTGCAGTTGGCTAAAGAAAGCATATATATTTTATTCCTTAAACAGTACTCTAAATGTCTGTATTGTTACTATATTAAAATATTCATACAAATTGGAAAGGGAAAAAAAACGAATTCGTTAATCTTGAATCTGTGTCCTACTGCTCCAAAATGCCTTGTCTATCACGACCTGAATTCTGCCACGCTCCTGTAAACTGCAGTTTCACCAAAACGGAATCATGAACAGTCACCTTCATCTGAAAGCTGTATAGACTATTCGAGTACCCCGATTGCTTCCCCCTTTGTCATAAGGCTAGCTGGGATGTTTATACATTTAACCAGGTTCTGAAGTCTTTTTTCTTGTCTCCAAGTCAAGGTCTGAGCATTAACGGCCAATATCGATCATGAGTACCGGTTTGTAATTTGTACTTTGAAAGTAAGTTGCAGAAGGACTTCCCCAGACGCTGCACATTCCTTACCACACAATGCTTAATTGTAATGGCCATATTGAATGGAGAATCATACATGACTGAAAGTGCATTAATGTATTAGTAGAAAAATTGTGGCTCGGGGGGGGGGGGGGGGGGGGGGGGGGGGGGGGGGGGGGGGGGGGGGGGGGGGGGGGGGGGGG
>JAODKF010000046.1:11012389-11039184 GCA_026779585.1 Mormyrus proboscirostris | reverse complement strand
GGAGGGAGAGGAGGGGGGCGGGGGGATGAAAAGCGAGTATGAGAGAGGGAAAGAGAGAATAAGAGAGGCAGGGAAGAGAGTGAGCAGAGGCAGATAAAGAGGCGGAAGCGCTAATGCAAAGTAACGGTCACTGGAGCTAAGAGGACAATGGCCATGTGCACCAGGAAAAAATGCCATAATAAAATTACACTGTTGAAAAACAGTAATAAAGTAACATCAACAGATAACAAGAAGCATGAACGCACTGCTGGGTCAAACATGATGGAGTGACGGCTGAGACTGACGGAGATCCCTAGACAGGCGAAGCTTCATGCGAAGGCTGCTTATCAGTATACGTCATATCCAGCCATTCAGACCCTTTCCCTTGTTTTTATTCTTCTCTGTGTGACTTTCTGCGTATTCAAATCATGCACCTGGTCTTTGATGCCAGGTGTCAAACAAAATGGAAGCACTTGGCTGATAACAACCCATCGTTTTGTTTTCGATTTCACGTCCGCTGGGGTCTTCCTGCTAATCAGCAGTCTCAAAGCGGCTGCCTTTGTCTGCTCGCATTTCTCCAGACGGCGACCGGCTGTATTACGTAGACCCCGTCTAACTTTGTTCTGGGTGAAACTTCGTCAAACCCCTGATATGCTCCTGGTTCTGTCATCCTCCTTCAGTCTGGCTGCGTAGACGCTGAACCGAACACATTTTGACATCCTCTTCTGCACAATCCCAGAGAGCCATCTCCGAACTTCAACTGTCTTGTTTAGACAAAAATCATAACTTTCAGTAATTGCTTTCAAAATATCAGACTGTAAAGGATCTGTGTGTTTTGACATGAATTACACCACTTTGACTTCAGCTCTGGATTCTGCTTGCTTCTCCCCCCTTAACTACACAGTCTCTATAGTTTTTGTAATTCTCAGGGGCCAAATAACACCTGGCTGTAGATCAAGTGATACGGTTGTCTGAAATAATCATTTTGAATATCATTATACTGTGCATATGTTTAATCTATCCATCCATTCATATTACAATCCCTTATCCCAGCACATGATTTGAGAGAAGACTGAACACTATCCCAGGAAGCAGAGGGCACACCACGGGGGAACAATCTGGATAGAATGTCAGTCTGTAGAAAGGGCTCCCATTTACACAATCATTTAGTATGGAGTTATTTAGACACGACACCAGAGTTGTGAGGCAATGGTGCTACCCACTGAATCTATATGAAATTACACACAAAACAAAATATCGCTAATATTTTTCATTTCACATGTACAGTAGGTTCATTTAACAAGTTGCTCAGAAGCAGCATAACACTTTTTGTCAGACTAGAAATATAAATATATGACCCTATATTACATATTTCATGCATGTAATATGGTAAAATATATTTATATTTATAGGTTTTAGATATTTATATATTTATTTGGGTGTATATAATAACCATAACAATCAAATGTGCGTATGATAAGAATTGCTGGTTAATAAAAGCCTCTAATCTTCCTTCTAGACTTTGGATTAATAGTGGGGGTGGACCAAACATGCACCCCTAGTCGATGCATACAATCTAAATTTCAAGATTAAAACTACTTAGTGCGGTGAGCGTTGAGGGCAGTAAGAGGATATGTTAACAAGACAGGTCCCATTTGGCTGATTGCAGCCATCATTTCATCCATCAACTGGTTTCAGAAGTTGCAAAATGTGTTATATGAAACATAAGTCACTCTTTGATTTCAAAATTAGGCTCGTACTGCATCAAATTGACATATGTCATAGCATTCTGTAGTCATGGAAATTCTATTCCTCACAATTTTTAATGATGGCTTTTTGTTTGCAAATAGAGCATTAGATAGTGGTAATCAAAAAATTAACTAGCAAGTAGCTCTTTATAAAAACGACAGCATATAATCTTTGTTCCTGTGAATTTGAAGTTGTAAATAATCGTCAAATAATGAAGTCTGTGTTGGCTGCGGCCTGTCATCCCTTCTCCGTTCTTGTCATAGTAAGACGTACGTGTTACTCCCAGTACCTCATCATAGCCGGATCTTTCTTGACAGGCCTCTCAAAAGGCACTGTTACATGAATATTAGTGGAGTCTCAAATACAGGTGGCTTATCTACACAAACAAACGGCCGCTTCTGTAGTCGTCTTGGTGACTTCAGTTGACAGCTCTGTGTCATTCTGCTACGTTAAGATTTAAGATACTGGTTCAGGTATGTTGTTTTTTTTTTTTGGGGACAACACGTATTCAACAGTGCACAAACTAGAACACCAAGAGAGCAGAGAAAAATCAGACAGATCAGTCAGACAAAAAAAAAAAAAATTCCAAGATGAAAAAAAATCTGGGATGTCACAATAAGACAGCGATGCCTTTATGTAATCAAAATTATACCAAATATATAAGTCCAAGAATAAGAAGTGTCATGTGGTACTACATCATTTAAACACATAGTGGCTTTTGGATATCTGATGATTACGATAATTTGTATGTTATGTTGTTATGCTTGTGTCATGTGCTTATTTCATACATGATAAATGTCATGATAATTTCATATTCGTTTATATGCTACATGTCCTGCTTATTTCAGGACAGGGCATCTCCATCAGGAGCATAACGATGGTATCTGCAGTATAAAGTACAACCACTGCACCCTGGATCCTCAGAATGAGCAAAAAGAAAACAGGGAAATCTGGAGAACAGATTTAGTACATTCAGGAAATATAGCTATCGGCACTCTAGTTTCCATAGAGATTAATAGGATTAAGTTATTACCTAAAAAAAATCATTTTCTTGCCTTAACATTCTTCCTCACTTTTGATACATTAGATTTATACAAATATATATAACAAAGTGATGAGCGGCGCGTGGCGACATGGGGAGACTGAGAAGTTATACTTTATTTTCATTATATTACATGTGTTTTGACAGTAAAACAATGAGAGAATACAAAATTGTGCTTTCATTTTTTATTTCCCACTGCCAGGATGATGACCCAATGTTTCCATATTCGGAGAAAGCTAACAATAAAATCTTCTAACCTATTTTTAAAAAATGCATCCCCGTGTTCTTCTTCCTGCATTAGCAAACATTAGCAAAATCTGCTACCCAGACTCTTCATTTGTGCATCAGTTCATCACCCGTTCAGAGGAATGCATAGCTGTTTCACTGGGGGGGGCTGGATCTTGGCGTTCACTGTGGCTGCTGTCACCGCACAGGCGTGAATGCTGTCTATGCACGACAAGTCGTCCCCTAGTGCTCTAATGAAGAAAACATGAGACGGATAGCAGAAGTCCATCATTCCTGTGACAAGCCTCCTTACCCCGGTGGGTACCGGCACAGAGAACTAGTCTGCTTTCAACAGCGTACATTTCTGCGAATTTCTTCTGTATATTGTTAGCAATTATTTATTTATGTATTGTAAAAGGCTCATGGGTTGCCTCAGAAATATATGTATGAATATTTTTAGATGTTGTAGTGGAAAAAAAATCATCATCCCCCACCTGCCCCCTTCCAACGCACCTGTGAGGTATTTTTAATTCTCATATCAATGTAAAATGAAGGTCACTTATTTTGGTTCTTTGTAAGCATAGCAATTATCTTAAATCATTCTGTATTGCTGAGGATTCTGAGCTTGAGATCAAAAAAGCCAATAACTTAATCAATGCATAAATGCAAGTGATAATTATTGATCTCAAGCAATTTTCTCTCACTGTTACAATCAGTGGAGTTGCATTCTTTAAAAAAAAAAACTTAGCACGCAATAATTTTCATTTGTGTCATAGGAATGAAATAAATCATAGGAACAAATAAATCATATTGACTCAAACAATTTCCCTTCCGTAAACCATATAAAAAATGCACAAATGAATAAATAAATGTGCAGAGAGCAACAAAAATCTGGGAAGTTTCATCATCAGTTCTTATCCTTGGCTGTTTTTTCTGCAATAAGATCCATCTGGGACTGTCCCCAAGCCTTCATTGTAGAGATGATCTGACAAAACCCCAGCTAATAAAGAGGTAGAAGAACAGAGAGCAGGCATAGCAGATTGGGAGGAAGAGAGGAAGAGAAGATAAGCCAAATGTCCAAAGCCACGCCTGCTGTCTAGGAGATGGCTCCTTTGCTATCTTAGTCATGAGTTTTTTGGACTTAATTGTCCAGTTTTAGGCCAGGTTGGAAGCCTGAGTTTCTGAAGACATCTTACCGTAAGTGATGTGTCACAAGACCTACTCAAAGTGAATTACACTTCGAGCGCATTTTCTGGACACAAATTACCCTCATTTTCAAAATAATCTCTTGACATCCTAAGGTGACGGGTATTTCCAGGTTTCCCCAAGTTCCCAGTGGACCAAAGGCTATGGAATTATGACAAAATGGCACAATATGTCCATCAATGGTCAGTGGCAGAATTTTTTAGGGATAGTTTCTTCCATGCAGTATTTATATCAAATGTACGAAATGCCCTGAAAGATAACAAAGAATACTTCTACAATTACTGTATCCAAGAGCTTCACCCTAAATGCATCAGGCAAAATGGCCATGTGACCAAACTGTAATAGGCTATTGAAGATGTTAAAGCTTAATAAAATCTCTCACTGAGGCAAACCACTAAACCACCACACCACCTACAGCACTACTAATTCATAGCCAATACAAAAAATTGAAAGAATGTCATATAAGTGAAAATAGTCACCTCTTTATGTCTGTATGGATTCACGTTGGCTTCTGACATCTGATGTTCATCGCACGTCAAAATTAGATGCACTACAAGCAGTCTATCTATATAAACGGTTCATATAATCTTTTCTATTTCTGAACAAAAATATAAGTACAATCTACTCTTTATTAATTCACTCTTGAACTTAAAATCACAAATAATATACTCCAGCTAATGTATAATTTAAAATGTTTGAAAATTTTTATAAATAGATTAAAATATAAACAAAAATCTTTTATAACTTTATTTATTTAAAAGTATTTAAATTGGCCTATAAAACAATAAATAATAAAGTTAATTCTGCCCGATTACTTTTATTTAACTAAGTACTGTTATGTAAGTCTTTCAAAGCATTGCAACTTACTTACCATGAATGGTCAAAATTTATATTATTATTGTTTGTATATTTATAACATGGAGGACGGCCATTTAACAGATAGTGTCTGTCTTTTCAAGGTGACACAATGGGATCCTTCAGGGCTTTCATTCAATTCTATTTGGATTGAAATTATGATGAAGTACTTTTTTCTGAAATTGCTCATGTCACTTGTGGTATCTTCCTGCAAATTTCTCAAGTGTATTTTGTTCCTCAATAGGACAGCCCCAGACACCTTGCCAATATTATTTTTACTGGCTTGGAAGCTCATATGATTTATAATTCTTTGTCACGCTTTTCTCAAAGAAAAACGAAAAAAGAGAAAAAAACGTTAAACATGTTTAATAGAGAATTCAGCAAGGCCCACCATGACAGGCAATGACCTTAGACAATTCAGTTATTCCCTACTCAGAGGTAAATGCACAGATGACAAAGTGGTTTTGGTGCCTCTGATATTATAATCTGATTATGAAATGAATGTTCAGAATTTAGGGTGCCGCAATGGCTCTGTGGGTAGCACAGTAGCTTCACACCTCCAGGGCTGGGATTTGGAAACCTGACCCCATATCCATGTGAGTGGAGTCTGCATGTTTGCACCCTTTGTCCTTGTACATCCACCAAATAAAAACATGTAGCTAGGTGAACTGGTGGTTCTGTATTTCACACAATGTGCCCTGTAATGTACCAGGCATCCGAACCAGTGTCTCCTCCGCCTCTGCATACTCCAGGTTCTTTTTAACATTTTTAGCAGGCCTCTGCAACTTGCTGTTTTGGTGAATATTTATCGCACGTAGTGTATATTCATTGCATTGCATTGTGCACTTGTACAAAAAATCTGATCAAATGTCTGCCTTAATAATCACGCATGAGCACTTCTGAATTTGTTTTTGCACATGCAATGAGCTCTGACAGTGTAACTAAGCAAACTACTCACCACCCATCTCCACATCTAAGTACAGCTTCGTTTCAGAATAATTTTTGCACATACAGCAGGCGTTCCAACTCATAAAATGGAAAAAAATAAGACAACCTAATGTGAAACCGAAGGAGCAACAGTTATAAAAAGTAGTTCTGAGCCGGCTGCACTAATTTGCTATAAAAATAATTGGTATGCAGGTTATGGATAATATGGCACATCTTTCCTTGTCCTGTTATGCACACACCTGCCAGTTACTGGTGAAAAAGAGCCCATGAATGCACTGGCTGGAAGCAAAGGGCTATGCATCAGAGACCAAGTGTCCCACTTTCTTTGCACTAAGAACTTAGCTGATTATATTTGGCCTAATATTTCTCTGCTCCATTCAATAGCAGGGCACAGTTGTGTACAAAAGTGCTTCTCCTCCAAACATTTATTTTCCCATTGTTTCATCTCATTCTATTTCAGGATGATATGAATTGGTTTCTGAGGAAAATAACACAGACGTTACATGGGTCATCTGTTGAAATCTATGCCACCCTAAGTTTAAGGTTCCAAGAAAGGTTTAAAGATTCTGGGACTTACTGGGAGGGAGATGGCCCTCTGAATCTAGTTTGTTCTTGATCTTATCCTTTCAGTGGTATCAGCTGTATTCAAGTTTGATGTTAATTGAAATAGTCTAGCAGTAATATGAGATGTTTAAGTGCATGTACTCCTCACTATAAGGGCCTTTTTACCGTTGCACTTGAGACTAGCACTGGTCTCTGCATCCATCCATCCATCCATCCATCCAGCCATCTTCAAAAACCATTTGGTGTCAGTGAGCCTGGATCTTCGTTCAGGAATCAGAGAGCACATGGTATTGAATAGTCTGAACAGGATGCCCTTTTTTCTCTGTATTTAAACACTTTTCATTCATTCATTTTATTTGCATTTCACTGATGAAAAATTATATAGTAAATACCACTAAGCATTCCTGCTGGTGACGCTGTAACACTCTATTTATATTGCAGTAAAAATACCATTCATAACACAAAAATCCCTCAGATTCTATTTCTAAGTTTACCATTTGTTTGCTGTGTTTGTTTGCCAAGTGTTTGGTTACAGTGTAGCCACTGATATTAGATTCCTGCCATATTTACGTATTATGTATAATGTTTAGTACTTTGGCAAATTTACAGGTAGAAGGCGAAGAAATTAGACTACAGCATCTTTGAGTGGATAAAATTCCAGATGACAAGACACATAGCCCTGCAAATGCTGGAGATAACTGTCATAGTTTTCCTCTTTGCTATCTATGGGAAGGGTGATGGAAATTCAAAGCTACAATTACATCTGGATTCAAAACAAAGACAGCGACACTCAGGCATTCAGCTTCATGTTTGTTTTTGATGAAAAACTTTATTTAAAAGGCAATTGGTAGCTTTGATTAAGGGAGTGGCGTCATGGTGCAGTGGTTAACGCTGTTGCCTCTCACGTCTGACACTGGCGTATGACTCGCCAGCCTGGCTCTATGTGTGTGGAGCTGGCATGTTCTCCACCGTGTTGTCACGGGGCTTCTTCTCAGTACTCTGCTTTCCCACCACAGTCCAAAAATGTGCTTTGTTGGCGCTACCTATTGCCCGTCCGTGCGCAAGTGTGAGTGACTGGTGTGTCAGTGTGCCCTGCAATGGGTTGATGCTCCACCTTTGGTTGTTCCCTACCTTGTACCTATAGGGTCCAGACCCCACAACCCTGAGGCGGGTAAGCAGTTAGAAAAAGGATGGATGGAACTTCACTGAATGGGAATGGTGTACAGGCTCAGCGGGTGGCAATGATGTCTCTCACCTTCAGGCTTGGGGGGCTGTAATTGTAACTGTACCTTGTGGAATCTTTTTCTCATGTTGCACATGTTTTCTTCAAGTACTCCAGTTTCCTCCCACAGTTCACCGCCATGTGGCTAATTGGTATCTCTAAATTGCTGTATTATGTGTAAGTGTGTGTGTATGCGCCCTGCGATGGACTGCTATCCCATAACCCCTTGCAATCCTGTCCAGGATAAACAGTTGGAAGATGGACGATGTAGTGCAGACATAAATAATCACATGCACACTAACACACACACACCACACACACACACACACACACACACACACACATATATATATATATATATATATATATCTGTGTTTTTATAATACAAATTTGTCAGTCAGAGCAGTACATTTGCAGTCCCATTTCCAAACCTCAGTCTGGTCATTACATCATTGTTATGAGGCAGCCCATTCATTCAACCACAGGAAGAAATAGATGAAAAAATAGGTCATTGGCAATAAGCTGCAGGCAATATGTTTATGTAGGTTCTCCATTCCCTCTGTGTTCCCATTCTGTTTTATTGCCTCAGGTTGAGGGCACGGTGAAAATCATAGCCAATGCGATTTGTGAACCACAAGGTTCCAGTCAGTAAATGGTCATTGTTGTTTTTTCCCTTCTTTTTAATTTGCTCTGTGGAATGTATGTTGAAGTAATAATTAGCATGGTGTCTGTGATGTTAAACCATTGGTCAGTCCAAGTTGATCAAAACATTTAAATCATCATGTCCTCAGATGTAACTTTAACTAGTGGTGATAAAAGAAGCCAAAACACAAATTAATTTTTTTTTCTTTCAAATGCAGAAATGATATAACCAAAACAAGCATATTCACTTAATATACCTATTACAATATATTTATATTTTTAAGGGTAATATTGATTAATGTAACAAAACTACAAAAATAATAATCATTAACTTTATTATGAAATGAACATCAGAAGAGCATAGAAAAAAGAATCAAAATGCCATTACATCAATCCATGTGACTTACAACTGCGTTTCCAGTACACAGTCATGGAGTCTGGAGATTATCCTACACAGCACTGGAAATAAGGCAGAACACCCCGGTCTGGAGGTCAGTCCATCTCAGGGTACACATATTCATTCCTACACAGCACTGGAAATAAGGCAGAACACCCCGGTCTGGAGGTCAGTCCATCTCAGGGTACACATATTCATTCCTACACAGCACTGGAAATAAGGCAGAACACCCCGGTCTGGAGGTCAGTCCATCTCAGGGTACACATATTCATGCACTGTTTGGACCTCCTGTATGCTGAGGCCAGCTACCTTTTCTGAGACACACAGAACACAAGCCAAGGTTAACCCTCAAGGGTGGACTGGCAACAAAAAGCAGCCATTGACTCTATCCACCCCCAGCCCCCCCAACCCCCCCTGTTTTTTTTGCCAACGACAAAAAGGCGGGGTGTTCAGTCCCTTTGGAATATTTTTCCTCCAATGTTTATAGATCGATTGTAGGAGCTAATTATTAGATTTTGCAGTATTTCATTGATGGCCAACTGGTTGGTCACGATAAGCCCCCATTGCGATCAGCTGGTTGGCCACCAATGGAATACAGCATTATCCATTAATCATCTTCTGCAATCAACTTGGAAACTCGGCGAGATCGACCAGTGGGTTGGGTACACCTAATACAGAGGATACATAATGGCGGGTTAGGTAAGAAAGACTGGCCCTCACAAGATTGGCCCTCTGGGAAAATTCCCAAACTTCCCGACAGCCCGTCCATGCCTGTTGACTCTTCTTCAAATATCAATATATTTTGTGACTTTCAGACAGGTTATAAACATTGTATAGCCACCAATTCACATTTATGACACATCTTAATGTGATTTAACCCACATGAAAACATGTGTGGTCCAGTATTCAACCCTGCAGAGATAAAAGTGCTATGACACAGAACCACTGGGACCTTGCATCAGGAGTTAAGATGCTGCTGGAAAGGGTGCTGGTAGATCAAGAGAAAAGATTCATCCCTGTGGAGCAATTAAAAAACTCGTGCTCACATGCAGGGAGGGGACAGTGTGCTACAGAGGGTCCCACACTTTAGATGACATATTACACCAAGGTGCCATGACCCTTAAAGATCCCATATCACTTATTGAAAGAATAAGGATTTTTAATCTCAGGCCAAATTCCCTTAAAGGCCCTATGCAACCACCGACCTGAGGTAACACTAATCTAAACAATTATTATCCAGCACGTTGAGCATACTGATTCAAAATAGCTACTGCACATTGCCCAGGTTGGGGCTACATATTAATGGTTCTTCTGTTGAACAACAGGAGGTCCATTAATATTCAAAAGTAGCTGTTATTCTACCTTAGCATATAAATGGTCGGGCTGTGGACATTAACGATTATCGGTTAAATATAAGTGGGTTGGATTAAATTTAGATTTTAGCCTACTGCCTAACTATCTTAGTGTTACATAGCATAGTTAGCTAGCTCGGTGGTTGAATTAAAGTAATTTAAATAAAGCAGCTTCATTCTTAGCAGGCTAGCTACATTTCTACTGCCTTAAACTAGCTATAAAAAGCTATCCCATGAGTTTTAGTAACTCTGTTGGAGCCTGCACATGGAAAGATTTGGACTATCGTTTTATAAACCTCATATCACCAAGGCACCAAGGTCCCCTTGAAAGAATTCTCGTGGTTGTACACCTTCCCTTAACTGGCACAGAAAGACTTTATCCCAACTTACCTACAACAACTGGAAGTAACAACGTGTACATATGAGTAAACACGCTAACGGTCTTACTCCCCACCTGGAGGGGCGTCAAATCTAGGTGCTTTTCTTGCTTTTGACACTAATGTAGCCACTCTACTGCGGCAGTTTGTGGCAAAGCTCAAATGGTGTTCTCCCACATTGAAGGCGGTGACCCTAACAGCATCACCTACAGGCCACGCTCCCTTCAGACTTTTACAAAAATTAGTGTGTTTTTCATGGTAGCCACCACAACATAAACAATTAATGTTATATATTTGTATATAAATGTATTTATTTTCACAGGCGCCATACCCATTAGCTATTGACAAATTGTAATTAATTTACTACATAGCTGTTTGTTTTCCACATAGAATGGCTTCATATCTTTCACCTAAACTCGATAAGCTAGAGACCCCCCCTCACTTAACACTGAAATCTCAATGTTTTGACATATTAATCCAAAGAATAAATAATACTATTTTAATTTATTCAAAAAATTGTACTGCTTGATTAAAGACGACTGCAATAAAGCAAGCCATTTTTACAACACTCCTTGTCTAAACCAGAGTTGATTTTATCCACAGTTATAACTTTCTTAATACAAATGTAATTGTTAGTGTATGATAATGTTCAAGTATCCCATCAGCTTTACCAAATTGATTTGTATAGCAACAATTTGCTACCAAATTTATGATAAAATCAAAAATTTGCCCTAATAATATTAGGCAGCTTATGATAACTGACAGGTCTGGTTGGGAAAGAAACCTGCAGACCCAGAAATTGGAGATACAGGGTTTTATTAAAAGAATCGGGCGAGCAGAACTGGAATTCACGGTCACAGATCCACCAAGGTGGAAAGCCGGGGAGATTGGTCCGACAAAGGGACAGAGAACAGAGGATGAACGAGGCAGGAACGAAGGAGACAGGAATGAGAAGGGGAGGAGTAGGGCAGGCAGGAAGGAAGGAACCAGAACGATTGAAGGAGCGGGTCAGGTGAAGGTACTAATTGTCAGTAATTGGTCGCCCCCACCCTGTGAGATATGACAATAACACGCATACGAGAGACTGTGTGATAAGGAGCTGCACAGAACCTGCAACACAATGCATGAAAGTTTGCTCTAATCAAAACATGTGGTCATATTTTTAATGATATAAAACACCTAATTTGCAACTTATGAACAACCAAAAAACACTAGCACCATGATCACTCAGTATTTAATACACAACCCAGGCAAGCAGCATGTCATTGTCTATTTCAGGACCACATCTAAATAACCTAAAGTTTACTAGAAGCTCAAACAAAGCAAGTCAGAATTCAACTTGGACGATACCTTGGTTGCCCTCTGTGGTAGCAGTGGAAGAGGGCCACATCTCGGGCCATGTCAAGGTCAAGCTCAACGTGTTGAGTGTAATTAATATGGTTTCTTCATTTTATCCCATTACTCAGAACATGAGCTCAGGAAATTGACGCTCTTCATAGCATCACCAACCTCTGGGCACGTGCCGATGACACTTCTAAATTAATCGCTGACTCATCTCACACGGGCAGCACCTGTCTTGCCGGAGAGAGTTCCCCTTATGAAGAGGCTGAGAACAGAATTACACAGAAGTGTGAATACATCTCAGCCAATGTGCCTCACCTGTTTTCGCTCTGCATAGAATTCTGAGTGCTTTTCCACTGACATGTCTAGAATAAACATGTCAGGTTCCTTCTCAAAAGGGATTGCATTTTCCACTGCTGTTTTGTTCCCTTTCCAACTGAATTTTTCTGTCAAATATGTTAGTTTAGCAGGAGTTTGCTGCTGTTGTCAATATTCTGTTCCACTAAACACCAGTAACCTGGTTCCATATTTTGTCTGGTCGTTCAAGTGCTTTTCCATTTGCTTTGTCATTGTAGGTGATTGTAACGGAAATGGGTGCGATGTTACAGGAACAAAAGCTGCCTTGGAAGAAGCAGGGCTGCATACTTCATATCACAAAACAGTTCCTGATTATCCCCATCATTTTTTTCATTACATCTTTTCGAACTTCGCTCAGTCTAGCACACATCACACGCTGTTGGATGAAGCAACATCAATCTGTCAGCCGGCTAACCAGCATTTTATATTTGCTAACCATTAACATCCCCGATAACAGACTTTGCGTTCGTCACATTAAAATACCATTTGTTAAAACACCATTTGTGTGAACTGTTGAGAGCTACTTCAGCATGAATGATTCCAACAAGGACATTAAACTTGACACCTCGGGCTAAGCATGGATCCCGTCTTCTTAGATGGTGACCTCTGTATTGTTCTGAAATTGGAAAGAACAAGATAACCATTAATGAGTTTTCCATCCGTCCATCCATCCGTCTTGTAACCACTTATCCCGGTCAAGTTTGTGGGGGAGCCTAGTTCCTATCCCAGGCAGCACAGGGAATAAGGCGAGAATCATTATCTAATTTTACAACAGTATAGCAAATTACTATACTGTGCAGATAAATAGACATCACCAATTTTTTTTATGTGCACTGCAAAACAAAAGGCTTTCTGATGTCCAAACAAATCAAACTAATTTATTTTCATTTTTAAAAGTCACACACATACCAGTTATTATTATTGCCATTGATGGTAAATGTTGGAAATGTGTGCAACACCAGCAAGAAAGAAAATGCAGTGGTATAACTGGCTGTGAAGCTATTGCTGGGAATTTTAAGAACCCCGTCAGCTTTTCAACCATGGCCCACACACCGGGCAATAAAAGAGATTTTGATTGGTATTTATATAGTGTCATGACCTGCTCATCCACTCCTCTCGTGTGCCACGCCCCCTCATCAGCCCCGTGTGGAATCCCCGTGTTCATCAGCTGTTTTGAGTTGTCCTGATTAGTTACATGTATTTAAGTCCGGCGTTCCAGTTTGTTTCCCCAGTCCGGTCATTAATGTTGCGAGTCTATCAGCCCCAAATAAATCCCTTTTGCTTACATTCACGGCTTCCCTCGCCTGCTTCTTGCGTGTAGTGACATATAGCATATTATAAAAAAGTGACATCTCTTTTAATCAATGAAATTCAAGAGTTGAACATTAGTGTTACTGACCATTAGTGTTGCTTGTTGTTGTTTTTTTGTACCATTCACTTTACCTCTCAGGTATATTCCTGGAGCCTAGGCGATCCAAAGTTTAACTGTGAATATTGAATCATACCATCACATGATTATTCACATCATTTCAGAGATTCACTTTATGGAAAGAAGTGCAATTTTACATTTTTTCAGTATTGGGTCTTCATTACCTATTTAAACCAAGCTGTTCAATTATTGAAAAGCAAACCTGCTCTGGGAAGGATAGTCAATCAGTATATCATCAGCAAGCTTCTAAATATGGTTGTTTGTGTTGTGGTGTTGAACAGAAAACCCTCTTTGAGAATATCCACAACTTTTACAGGACATTCTGTATACTCTATATATAAACCAATCAGCCATAACATTAAAACCACTGACAGGTGCAGTGAATAACATGGATTATCTCGTTACAATGGCACCTGTCAAGGGTGCTATTATATATTAGGCAATGAAACAGTCAGTTATTGACGTTGATGTGTTGGAAGCAGGGAAAAGGAGCAAGCATAAGGATCTGATTGACTTTGACAGGGGCCAGATTGATGACTAGATGACTTGGTCAGAGCATCTCCAAAATGACAGGTCTTGTAGGGTGTTCCTGCTATGCAGTGGTCAGAACCTACCACATGTGGTCCAATGAAGGCCACCCGGTGATCCGGTAACGGGGTCGTGGGTGCCCAAGGCCCATTGATGTGTGTGGGGAGCAAAAGCTAGCTCGTGTGGTCCAGTCCCACAGGAAAACTACTGTAGCACAAATTCTGTAAAGAAGTATGGGGCTGATCCTTGCCGACCACCAAATGAACCTCTAATGGGCAAGTGAGTATCGGAACTGCATGATGGAGCAACAGAAGTAGGTGGTGTGGTACGATGAGTCACGTTTTCTGTTACCTAAGGTGGACAGCCAGGTGCACATGGCACCAGGATGTACTTTGGGAAGAAGGCAAGCCTTCAGAGGCTGCGTGAAGCACTGGACAAAGTTCTGCTGGGATACCTTGGGTCCTGGCATTCATGTGGATGTGTCTTGGAGAAGTACCACCTACCTAATCATCGTTGCAGACCATGTACACCACTTCATGGTATTCCCTGATGAAAGCGGCCTCTTTCCGCAGGATTGCTACACTGCAAAAATTGTTCTTTAATGATTTGTGGAACGTGGAAAAACAGTTCAAGGTTTAAACTTGGCCTCGAAAATTCCCCAGATATCAATCTGCTCAAGCATCTGTGGGATGTGCTGGACAAACGAGACTGATCCATTGAGGACCCACGTTGCAACTTTAAGGACCTAAAAGATCTGCTACTAACATCTTGGTGCCATATACCACAGGATACGTTCAGAGGTCTTGGGGAGTCCATGCCTCGATGGGTCAGAGCTGTTTTTTGTGGCATGAGGGGGACCAACACAATATTAGGCAGACGATTTTAATGTTATGGCTGGTCAGTGTAGGCCTTCATATTATATGAGAATGCAATAATATTACCTGCACGGTAATGACTGATAATACAGCAGAAATACACAAAAAGTAATGTGGATTCCTTTATTTCAATCAAAATCACTACACATAATGTCACTAATTTAAGGTTTTTCCCATCCATCCATTTTCAGCAACCGCTTATCCTATTCAGGGTCACGGGGGGTCCGGAGCCTATCCCACACACTACCGGCGCAGGGCAGAGAACAACCCAGGATGGGGCACCAACCCACCACAGGGCACACTCACACACCATTCACTCACACCTGTAGGCAATTTGGTAACTCCAATTAACCTCAGCATGTTTTTCGGCCGCGGGGGAGGACCAGAGTACCTAGAGGAAACCCCACAATGACACAGGGAGAACATGCAAAGCCCACACACATGGAGCTGCGGAGGAGACTGAAGGTCTGGCCCCAGAGGTACGAGGCAACAGTGCAAGCTACTGCAGCGCCATACCACCCCTGTTCCGTGTGTGTGTGTGCGTGCGTGTGTGCGTGCGTGTGTGTGTGGATAGTGTCTGAACAGTTTCTCATGCATCACGCCATCACGCTACTTCCTAGAGAGCCGTTAACCCCTTATATTTTGTAGATAGAGCAGCTCTTCTTGTTATCTGTGCAAAACTAAAGCATACAATATTGCTTTTTACCTGTGGTCATGAGGAAACAGTGGTTCCCAGTGAAACAGAAAAAAACATTTATTTGCAGGAAGTGCAATAAACTAAACATGCAAACAGCACTAATGAATCCTGAGTACTTAGTGTCAGAAGACAGTATCTCACAAGACGCTGCAGCTACATCATCCACTGCACTATAAAAGACGGGGCAAACTGGGACCTCCATGTGCAGAAGATTTTCCAGTATATGGAAACGTATATGGACAATATGGCATCACTGCAGGTGTTAAAGTCCACAACACAATCTAAAACATGTAAAATATTGGTACAGTGAAAGCAGCATTATGAAATAACACAATACTATAATATAACATTTTCTCATGGGACTGAAAAAAAACACAGCAAAACATCCACATCAATCAACCTTAAAGGCGTTGTATAAAACTTTATTTCCAAAGTGTTCTGACAAGTGACGTATAATCTGATTCACACGACTTGGACATAGTGAATTAATAATTAGTAAACAGGCACGTTACCATACAGAACCACATGTAGTCTATTTGAGAAAAATGAATGTCACGTTCTGAAACCCCTAAATTTAATCTAAGATGTTTTAATGGGTTTTTATTGTTTGTCATAACTAGACTTAAGAGTGAATCCAGTTATTTGGCCGATGAACTAGTTGTACCTGATTGAGTCATTGTTATTAATGTGAATATTCCTAGTATGTACTTATGTGCAATCACCACAATTATCAGAATTTGGCCCGAGAGTTCTTGATTTAAAAAGAAATCACTTTTGTTGATTAAAGATTATTTTTATTCACATATAGATACAATGCATAGTTCATGTTTTTTTACGTTGACAATCTCCATTCTACACACATAATATACAAAACCAGATGAAAAGATTTTCAGCATGTCCTTCGTTATATAGTGAATTTTTAAAGGATTGAAACTATTTTTTTATTATTATTATTATTTGATCCCCATATGTTCACAACCAAAAAACCAACATCATGATATATTCGGTGCATGTTAAATAAAAAAACAGGGCAACAAGTAGTTCAGAGGTTCGTTTTCTACTCGGACAGACAGGCGATCCTGGGTTCGAGTCCGAAAAGATGCCTCCTTAAAACGAATTGCCTAATTCAGACGTTAAGCTGTGGATTTCTTGAAACTTTGCACATCGCTTTGAATAAAATTCCGAAAAGCCACGATGCAGAGGAAGAACACGTTACATTGACTTTTTTAACGCAAGCAATGTATCTAACGCTGCTTCGCCACATTCAGGCCAGACTGCGAGTGTCAGGTAAGTAAAACTTAACGATTGGAGACTCTGGAAAGTAGGAGGAGCGGGAGTGTCAGTCCAATCCGGTCTCCTATAAGCCTCTCAGGCGCTCTCTTTTCGCTCCTGGAAACAGTGAAAACCTCACTTGGATCTGCGGACACAGATGTCATGTGAAAACCCGCATGCTCTCTTTTTAGTACTGTTGATCGTTATTATCAAACATTAACTCCGCTCGTCGCCCTCTGGAATGCCTTTTTTACAATAAAAAAAAAAACTCCTGACTCCTAGGTGCTTGCAAAACTAAACTTTTACTAAGGATCCTGTTTTAAATGTTTATGTTCGTATCTTCATGACTGCATTCAGAAGCGAGTCGCCACCACCATGCGAGGTAGGATTGCAACTGTTTCTGACAGCTCATTTAAGCCCTACGCCACGAAATTCGTCTTGTTGATCGTATTTTGTTTTTCGTGTATTTTTCAAATTGAGATTAAATACGCTTATTGTTTTTTTAAAAAAATCTGATTCCAATATATCCAAAAGCCTGCAGCTATCCCCATTATATAGTAGTAGACATGTTATATTTATTTATGAAGTATCCAGTATCTAGACCTATTTGTTTATCATTATTTATCAATACCTTTATTGTGGTAAAGAAGTCAGAATCAGAGCGAGGAAATAACATCTTTAGCACCATGCGCTTTCTGACGGCTGGCTTCAACGCTTTTATCGTTTAGCCGCGCGACTTCGGAATACATTGCGCAACCTGGAATTAATGATCCTGAGATTCCAGTGTTATAGCGAATGGTGAAAGTGCTGCGCAGTTTATTGCAGGACATGTCATAGGACTTTCAAAAAGAATCGTTTCATTTCATATTTGAAAGACATCATAGAATATGCATGCATTATATGTTAAAAGTAGGCGGAATTACTCAATTAATTTGGTTACATCACCAAGTCTGGATTTGTGCAAAAACAGTAGTATGGTTAAAGTATATCATGTTTGGGGACATCCAAGTAATATACAGAGCACTGGTAAATGTGGATAACGCTTTTCGATATTGCTGGATGTCATGAGTTCCACTGACCTATTTCCGTCAGTCAAGCGCCGCTCCGCGCCGGAAAGCCGAAGTGCAGCATCCGCGCCGGTACATGCGGACGAGCTGTGGAAGTTCAGCGGTCCTGTTGGCTTTCTCTCGGGTGCGAGATCATGTGGATCGGATAAAAGGCTTTCAGAAATGCTGAATGCCGTTTCCGACCTCATTCATTACACGTCTGACGATTATAAGGTGTTTACAATGGTGCGTGGTTATAAACACCGATGGGTATTTTAGGTCTTAATGTTAAATATACTATAAAGTGCAATTCAGAAAGCAACACAGTGGGTAACGACGTAATAAGTAAACAAAGATTATTTAATTAAATAACGTATTTAATTAAAATAATTACTTAACAGTTGTGGGTTTTTCCTGTGTATTCTGATATAGGCCTACATTAAGAACCAAAGTACCTTTAACTTTTGTGATGTATACACGCCGTCTTATTGCAGCCTAAACACGTGTCTGTAACACTCACAGGTCCGCGACTATATAATAAATATGCTAAGAGAGCAACGATATAATTTCATAATCTCCTAAACGTTAATTAAGACGTGAAGACTTTAGTGTGAAATAGTTTATAGAATAACTGATTTGCAATTGCTCGTTTTTTATTGGTGATTCTATTGTTCATTTTTTTTCTTTTCGCTGGTTTTGGCACTTTTAGTCCTATTAATTACATATTGAGAAAAAAAACTTGACTATATAATTGTGTATATATAGGTGTGTGTGTGCGCGCGCATGTGTGGTTGCTTTGTTTATAACAGAAAAGGGAACTGGAGAGTCATTTCAGACTGCCATATAAATCTGTGCCCTTTCATTTGTATAAACACTGCTCAGAAATATTGTAAATCCTTGTGTAAGTATGTGTATACCTGTGGTTTAACTTTTGTTATAAATCCACAGACTATCTAGCATGGAGTGATCCAATATCTTAACCTTTTAAGCACTTCATTATAGAAAAATCGAGCCATTTCCCATGTAAGCACTGGCACAGCAAACATTGTCGAAATTTGCATTGTGGCATTTCTATTTTATTATGCATTAAAGTAATGTATGTCATAATACAGAGAATTGCAACAGAAATTATTAATATTGTGTAAAACAAAACTGGGATATTCTTAATGTGACAGAAACAATGAGTTGTGCTCTTAGCAGCACAAGGTAACTAATGGCTAACACTGACAGAATAGCCAGTATAATGTCAAAATAATCTAGTACAATTTCATCCTGGCTGAAATAAAGCATTAAATGTAAAAAGAGACACTTCAATTGTGTAAATGTCAGTCTGTCTTACATAATCTCATTGTCTGTCTTAGTCCCATTGTATCTCTTGTCTTTGCTTATGGAAGATCATGTTTCACGCAGGTTTTACTTCCAGACTTACTAGTTGCATTCCTGGAAAAAAAAACTTTAAGTGTTAAAATTCAGAAGTACCATTTACAGTATATTAATACTACTGGAAATGTATGTTAGCCCTAACCCTAAAACATTTTGATGTCAAGATTCCTGGATATTACAAAAGCATTGAGGTTGGGCATTAACACACTTTGTACGAATATTTAATTTTAATGCTTAAAATATTTTCTTTATATGTCTGTGGAGTTAAAACAATCGCACAACCAATTTGAAGCCCCAACATTATTTTTAAATGTGTTCTGTTAATATGGTTCTTTTTTTAAGTAGCAGAGCAATGAACCCTAACAAATGAATGTGCGCTATTAGACAAAGGCTTTTTAAGTAAATGTAAAACTTACCAGGGACCATAAAGGTAGGAACATTCTATGCTGGTGAAGTCATGTGAAGTCAACAATATTCAGTCTAAAAGCCCCACTGTATAAAGAGGGATCCTAGAAAATCTTGTCGCTGTAACGCGAGTTTCAAGTGAAAATGTCTGTTCAGACAGCTCTCTCAAAACGAGATCTCGAGACAGCGGCAACATATTAATTATTGAATATTAATAAAATATTAATTACTTTCTTGTTTGCAAGTTTAGTGTTTACACAATTTTATGCCACTTATATATGCCACAATTCAAGATCATTATTTGTATATTATTAATTATTATGAAAATAATACATTTAAAACAAACTTAACAGTTAATTTGACAGAGTGTTTAAGGAACTGGGCTTATTGCAGGAAGATGCAGTCCCAAGTACGTTCATGTTAGTGTTATGACACCTCCAGTGGTATGAATGACAAAAAATGTTTGTAAATTGTTTATTTAAATCTAAAGCGACTGAATAATGTGTTAGTTTAGGTAATGAAATAATTTACCTGTCTTAACTGTAAATCATTTTATCCTTATGCTTTTCAAATCATATAATTTTGTTGTAGGTGTGTAGCAGTGTGGTTCTTTACTTAGGCCTTTAATCATGCCAGCAGAACGAGTTCCCAAGTGGCAGCTCAGAAGAAGAAAAGTTTAAAAACTGATACTTCTGGTGGAAATGAAGGTCAGGGCCATCCTTGGCCCTCCAAACAGAACAGATGCTCGCAGGAAGATCACTGTGTTCAGCGCAATGGCATAGCTGGGGACACAATTGCACTGTCCTGTTTCGAATCTCTGTGCGTTACCTAGACTTTCACGGCTATGGACCAATCAGTGTTGCTCTTTAAGTCAGGCTGCTTCCGCCTCACGGAAATCTGGAGGAGCCGCGTCTGAGATACAGTCACATTTGGTTCACTGGCTTGCTGTTTCAGAATGGTGAGGTTACACTTGGAAGTGAGGCGTCCTTTTATTCCTGGAGTACAATCTCTGCTTTTCTGACTTCTTTGCAAGGACCAGCCTGCTCCAGGGCTTGTATCAGCTTTCATGTACTGCAGTCCCGCCCACAAACTTACACACACACACACACACACACACACACACACATAGATACATACAAGCGGTGTAACTGGTGGTAGTGCTGTTAAAATATTCCAGCTCAGGCATCTTAAAAAGTCTGGCTTTTACTGTAAATTAAAGTTGGCGGTTCATATTTGGCAGTCCGCTTGTTGATATTTTGAGACAATTTAAGACGGATGACTTTACATGCCTTTAGTTATTTGGAGTTAAATTTCTTTTAATCTTTTTGTTCCCACAAAAAATTAAGTGGAAATTAGCTAAACTCATTAGTTTTCTGTACACACCAATTCCAGTTAGTTTCTGCAGTAGTACTTATAAAATCTCTGATATTGTGTCATCCTCAAGTCTCCAGTTTCTTCTGTTTGTTACATGTATGTGTCCTTTGGGTCCTTTTCAGGAAACGACAGCTGTATTCACAGAGCATATTTTGGCTGGGGAGCAGTTCTAACTAACTGCACTCGCTGCTTTTTTGTGGAGGCCTATATAAAGAGTTTATCTTTTTGAATTTCGCAAAGAAATCAAAGGGTTGGCATTTTTCATTTAGTTTTTAATTAAATGCTTTCATCTTAATATGGCATGTTTTTGTCAAATGTGTCCTCCTACGAGGCATTTAGCTGCTTAAGGTTGATTGATTTCTTTCCTTGTGGATTCCCCTGTACAGTTCCAGATCCATTATTTGATGAAGACTACAGGTCGCAGGTTGATCCTTGATCTGCCGGCAGAGTTTTCTGCACCGCCGTGTTTCAACGGGAAGACTTCTGACTACATAATAGCTCACTTCAGTGTAGCTACTGATAGTCCGTGATGGTTACCTTCATAAATACATAGGCGTTACCATTAACATATTAAACAAGTTGAATTGGGGCATTCAGCCCCTCAGCCCAGCAAGCTGTGGCTCTTCCAGAACCACGCTTAATGTAACAGTATCGGCCACTAAAAATGTATGAGGTGTAGCTGTCTTTGCATGAATGTAGCCTAATCCAGCTGGTTGTCTTACTTCACCCCATGCTACCATCTCGGGAGCTCGTCCGCGGGTCTCTGTGTGCTTTAGAGTCTTAGACAAATTGCAGCCTAGTTGACCTATTTGTGGAGAGGAGAGCCTCCTATATCTTTAAGGATCTCAGTAATAGAAGGGAACAGGTAGGCAATAACAAAGATTTCGGTGTCAGAGATTTGTTCCCAGTAAAAGCCACTGGATGGCCGAGTTACTTATTGTCACATCAGTGGGCTTTGCTGCACTGAGCAGACATCGACATTTTGGAGTATTCTGAATGGCATTGGCCTGACCTACAAGCTTCATTGAACTTCAGAGGCCGTGTGCTAAAACAAAGCAGTAGATATATGGAGCCAAATCCACGAATGATGTCACAATGCCAATATCGTTCGGTAGCCTAAAGGTGGACGTCTGTGGTCTGAATTGCCTTTTTTTAGCTTCAGTCGATTGTTATTTGGTATTGTAGCTGTTTTTTTTTTTTTTTAAGATTGCGATTTGGGGTTCCATGTGTTTATGTTACGTTTCTTTTTTGGTGCAATTTTTTGTTGTAGTTTTTTTCCGCTAACTATTGGCTTAGATGTATGCAATTTACAGCTGATTACCCAAATCATTAATCCCATTAAGAATGGACATGTTACAACACATGAATAGTACCTGATAAAAATGTATGACAAACATATGGTGCTTCTGTATTATGTGTCCTTACTTACGCATATGACTGAAAGCAATTTTGCACACTGGATGTCATTGAACGGCTCTGTACATTTTATAAACTTAATTAGTAGGACAAAACAGAAAAGGTAAAAATGCGTTTGAAAGCCAAAAGTAGAGAAATGGCTCGATAAACATTCTTTATGTATACAAATTTGTGCATAACATTTATTTTACACAAGCTCTGCACTTTTAAAATTCTGGAATCCTGAGAAAGCCTTTTTTTATTAACAGCTAAAGTATCTCATAAGTATGTTTATTTTTATTTAAATTCCCTAAAGCTCTGAATTAAGTGATGGAAAAAGTAAATAAACAGCGCCGGGCTCATCTTTTTTTCCTAACTATAGAGCTTTTTTCATTGAAGTTTTTCGGTTTAGTGTTATGTGTGATTTTTCTGCTTTACATGTTTCTTAATTGTAGGTGCCATATATTAACGTATGAACTGGAGCAATGAGGCTTCACAGTAAACTCGTGGGGAGTCAGATTACTGTGTGCTGTCAATCACTATCAGGTTTAATTCACTGGGAAGTAACCAATTGGGAATTGAACCTATGAATGACTGACAGGGAATGATAATCCCACCCACTGTGGGTTTCGAAGTTGTACAGGTCCCGTCGCTACTTTAAACCAGCAGATCCCTCTGAGCACACAGATCAAGGTCACACTGGTTACGATGGGCCTCTTGACCCTTGACCTCTTGCACTTTTCCACCCATGCTGTGTGGATGCAGTGTGAGCGCCCGGATTGCTCTTTGAACTCAGCTTCACGGTTCCTCGGGAAGCAGTTATATTTACTGACCACTCTCTCGATGACTAGATACTGCTATTCCAGAGGCACTTGTTTCCCCACACAAAGAAGCCAACAAATGCAATGTGAAAACCTGTCTCATACGATTCATTAGCTCATCAGCTGCTCCCTGAAGCTGAAGCAGCAGAGCTTTATGACGCTGTTTTTTGGATAGATTGGTGTCCCGCTCTTGCAGGCCTGCCCCTGTGGCTACTCATCGCTCCTGCTCTTTGAAGGCCTGTCGGGGTCTTTTTTGACCCTACTTATTGTTTCCAAGGCGAGCTTGCAGGAGCACTGAGAGCAGACGGCGTGCGTCTCCCTGCAAGTGGACATTCGCATATTTGCCACCAGACCCCAGAGTTAATTTTAGTGCTGCTGTTGCTGACAAGCTCTGACTCTCCACAGAATCTCAATAGCTGAATATAAATAGGACTAATCTCTTCTTGTCTCTCCTGAGTGTGTGAGGGAGCCTCTAAACGCTATCAGCGGTTACATAATGCCGAAATCCGATCTGGTGAGCTGTTCATTCTGGTTTGCGGTAATGCCAGTGTACGGTGGCAGCTCAGGACACCCTCACATGCGCGAGGCCCGCAGGTCACTGGAGTGTCTTTTGCCAAGGCCATGCGATGAAAAAATCGCTCAGCCTTTGAAGGGGGGGGGGGGAGTGAGGGCATGTGGCTGGGGGATTACTCTGCAGTTCTGGGATCGTAATAAAAGTACGGCGACCTGGCGGCCCTGCCTGACCTTGGCCTGCTTTTCTCCCTCTCTGGGTTTGATTTCTGCACTCCATGCATGTCTGATTTTTTTCCCAGGGTGCCCCCCGCATTCACGATGGTTTCTTCTGCATGAGCACAGCCGCCGTAAAGGAATTAACGCTGAGCTCGCAGCTGCCCTTGGCCTCACTCGCGGGGCGAGAAGTTTCCGGAAGCTTTGCTCCGTTCTGCCCCGTCGAAACGAATCCTGCTTTTCTGTTCGACATTTTGGGTGGTGGGGAGACGAGGTGATGAGGAGGTACGACGCAGCCTAAATGACCCCCCCTGTTGTTCCCAGGAGACGGCTTGGACAACAGCGTGGCTTCCCCGGGGACAGGCGACGAGGATGACCCCGACAAGGACAAGAAGCGACAGAAGAAGCGAGGCATCTTCCCCAAGGTGGCCACCAACATCATGCGGGCATGGCTCTTCCAGCACCTCACAGTAAGGCCCAGATCCATCTTCCTCCTGTCGCTCCTCCTCATCGGCAAACAAACCCGCCAATCAGCCTCCCCTCGCCTGTCAGCGGCTGACGCGACCCGGTCAGGCGACCCCCCCTCCCAGCTGTGTGTTTGCTGATGCCTCCCCGTGATCAGCCGGGCCTCCATCCCACTCATATCGCCGACATCCCCCCGCCCCGCCCCGCCCCGTGACCGCCATGCCCATCCGCAGAACACAGAGCCCGTTCAGGTTGCCGTCTCTCCATCTGCATGCCGCACATAGTTCTGGGCAGCTTGTTGTGTTTGTGCCCCACAGCCACAGCTAAGAGACCGGCAGTCTGGCCTGACTGTCCTGGGGCTGCCGCAGTTCAAAGAGAGTGCCCCCCCCCCCCCCACTGTGATGATGCTCGCACACTGCTTTGGCGTGCTGATGGCGCCTTGGAGAACTGCAGCTGAGGACAATTCCTGTCCTGTTGGTTTGTGTGTGCGTGCATTAGGTTGATATTACATTGTGTGGACCAGATGTTTTTTGAAGTTCCCTACAAAGACCTGTGAATGCAATCAGAAAACTAAAAAGTCATATTTAGCTTGGTTACTTATGGTTACGGTTAGGGCTGTGTCGGGGTTAAGGTCGTTATATTGGGATTAGAGTTTTCCTCATAGAAAGTAATGGAGAGTCCCTACAAAGATATAACTACAAACCTGTGTGTGTGTGTGTGTGTGTGTGTGTGTGTGTGTGTGTGTGTGACAGAGAAAGAGGTCTGCGTTTGTTTGTTTCTGTTTGCCCGCAGCATCTGAGTCACTAGGTGTCACACCGCCAGGTCTGCGTGTTATATTTATAAAGCGCATGCACCGGAACGCTTGTCCCTGCTGGAGCAGATGAGCCTCTTTACCTGTAAGATAATTCTGGCTTTGGGGGGTTTTCGACGGCCCAGGCGGCCCTGTACCTCTGAAGCCGGCGAATCGCGAGGCTCGTTGGACGGCACGCACCTGTGAGTAGATCGCCATTGACTGATGGTGTCCATGCTGTGGTGAGGGACAGCAGTCTGGCACCAAGCAGGTGTGTGTGCATCAGTTATCCCAGTGGGTCTTGTTGTCCTCCAGTAGGATTAGGACACTCGGACCTGATCGCCCGGCCCTGGTTTAGTGTACCCCAATATTGCCCTCCCCCCCCCCCTCGCTAGGTGCTTACACCCCCCATTATCCAAATGACTTCACAGCTGGTCCCTGCCGCATCACCTCTGGTGGCAATTCTCACACCTTTAAGGGGGGGGGAGACGTCCCCTGTTCGTCCTCTGCTTTCCAGCGGATGGCTGCAGTGAGCAGGGACTTTCAGGGACCTTGGGGTGTATCAGTGCCCACGCCTCTGTCATTCTGCTTAATGCCTGCCTCTCCCCAAAAGGAGACCCCCCCACCTTTCATGGGTGACCATTAGGCTTCCTTCTCCGCCAACCCCTCCATCCCACCCTCCCTGGTTCCAAGGCTCGCAGCCGAATGAAAAGGGTGATTCAGGGACAGATTCGCGGCCCTCGCTCCTGTTTTGTGCGCGATTGTTTTTAAGATTTCATTGAAAGGGTCACAGAGCCCCATAGCCCGTAGTTAGCGGCATTTTTAATTCATGGAAATCCAGCTTTCAGCCGCTAACCCGGTTCCCATCTTTTAAATGTTTTCTCAAACCTTTATTTGTTCTGTTTGTGAAAAGGCCTGACCGGCCTCGTACAAGCAATAATCCCTTAAACCCACCTTTATTTTTGGGAGAAAAAGGGCGCTAATTGAATTATCCCCTCTCGCCCCCAGCCCCCTGTCTCTCCCCCCTCGGTCTCCCTCAGTCACGCACACACGGACACACACGCAGTGCCAGCAGCCGTCCCGCCTTTTTATATTAATTTGTTAAGCAGAAGTATTTTCCATTTCGGAACATGTTTGTGCAGAGGGGGACGCAGGGGGGACCTCGGCCCTCTGAATGGCCAATTGCGACTCGCTGGCATTCACGCATTCATTAACTGGGGATGGATAAAAGGGGGGGGGCGGCCTGCCATCCCCCCAACGCGGGGCTTTCTCCGCGAGCCGTGGGGGTTCCCCAACACATGTTCTCAACCTCCGTCCTTTGTCGCCCATTCTG
>JAODKF010000046.1:10977842-11012289 GCA_026779585.1 Mormyrus proboscirostris | reverse complement strand
CCCCCCCCCCCCCCCCCCCCCCCCCCCCCCCCCCCCCCCCCCCCCCCCCCCCCCCCCCCCCCCCCCCCCACGCATCATCTTCAAAGTTGGAAGAGGGTTAATATCCCAGTGTGCGCTTGTTTATGATGTTTATCCAGCCCAGCGTCTGACGCAGCTGGTCTGCGGTGCCCCTCGTGACTGCACGTCTGCCTTGAAGGCTGCGAGTGTGCCTTTCCTCTGAGATCGCCGCTCTATTTCCACACCGTGGGTCACGTCGCTGGCTCTAAGCGAAACGCCAGTGCCAGGCTCGCCTACACAAGTCGGTAGAGTAGCGGCCATCCGAGAAAGCCCTGGTGGATTTCAGTCCTTTGTCCACGGTAAAACCACGTCAATTACATTCCACTGTGACAGAGCTCCCGGTCACAGCTGGCAAATGACATAACAGAGGTCAGACAGTGATCTGGGTTACAGGGGCCCAGCCCACATCTGCCCTGGCAGAATTATCTAGATTCCCTTCGTGTTTTTCTGACCTTCTTCCGGTTCACTGGGAAGGTGAGTGCAGTTTCTTCATAATACCTACAAAGTAACTTCAGTAAATCAATTAAGCCATTTCTGCTCTGTCGGATCATGTTCTACTGATGATGAAAGTTTTTACTGAAGATATGTTTGCTTTCTAGTTTCAATAAAGTCTTAGAACGTGTGATGGTAAAACCAGGTTGCATAAATGAACATTTTGAAATAGATGAAAATAAGTTGACAGTGGCTTTAGTGAAACACTATTCAATGTATATTTGGAATAAAGCTGGCTACTTTGTGCAAAATATCTTGGTGTAAATGCTACTATTACTACTACTACTACCAATAATAATAATAAAAAACAATAAGGTTCCATAAGCACTTCGTGCTTTGGACCCTTAATAATAATAACAATAATAATAGTCTTACATACATGTTTGCATGACATTGAGGTCCCAAACTGTCCTTCTGATAAATTTGCTCTTTTAATAAGAGCCCCTTGAAGGCACTATGGAAAAAAAAAAGTTCATTGAATTAAATTGTGTCCCACAGCAAGGCTATTACTAAGGTACCCTAAGCGAGCAGGCAGTGGAGGTCCATTATAGTACCTTCTCCATTGTGCCTTTTTGGTTCAGGCCAACAGTAATGAGTTATAAGAGGCCCTCACTGTTTCCAAGGGAGCGTGGAGAACGAGTCATATCATTTCCATGAACATCTCCCTCTACACATCCTTTTTTATACTTGCGTCTAATTCTCTGGTAAAAATAAAAAGCATAGTTACAATTATTACAAATAATATGAAGGCTATACTGGATGAGCAGTTGGAAGACAGATGGATGAAGACCTTTTTGATAATTGTACAACGCGTGACAGCCAAGAGGAAAAAGAGCATTGTGTTTAATAGAATGATTCAGAGAGTCATCAGTTGGGAGGATCCAGTTCTTGTAATTTACCATTTCCTGGGGCTGCCGTTCTCACTATAACCTCTTTAAGCTATACCCACTGCATATGCACCACAACTCTGTAATAGAGAAGCAGTTATAGATAAATGGATGCTTCATATGGCTAGTTTCCACGAAACTATTGTAGCGTAGCATACTACATATTTAATTAAATTCTAGGGCAAAATTTGTGAAGGAGGATATGGAAACAGAGCGATAATCGTAGCAGAATTGTATTCAGCGGTCAGGTAAACACTTACTTTTTCAGTACAATAAAATATAATATAAAAAATTTAAATTTAAAACTAAATAGATGTCACCTCAGTGTCCTTCGTGATAGCTGCAGCCGTACATTATTGCCAGAGAGAAGAAATTATTTTCCTACGCACATTAAATGTTTTGCAACTCTTGTACAATAGACTATTTTGCATCAATAGAAGGCTGCTATTTTCTTGCCATGTTGATTCTACATGTCCTACTTTACACTGTGCAGCACTGCAGTGTGCTCAAACTAAAAAGTATCTTTTGAACAGTGTCAAAATGTGCGCTAGGAATTAAATGCATGTGTATTTCCTTCACATGCTTTCTGAGTGATTTGAACATAAATCGGAGAAGGAAGAGGAGCAGTGTGAATTTACAGTGCGTTGGCATGCTTCAAAAAGAAACACAGCTTTTGCACCTTCAGGTCTTCAACTGATGTTACCTGAAGACCAAAATATACATCAATGGCATGGATGCAAATTAATTTAGCATGAATCTAAAAGTGTGGCTAAACGTGTAATTAATACCGACCAATCCCACACTTGCTTCGTAAGAAAACCTCTGTAGATCAAGTAGTAGCTTTGTTTTGGGGTATCCGTCATTGGTCACATGAATACTTTCTGGGTGTGTCCTCTGGTGTTTGTGTGTGTTTGCAGTGGCTCTTGGCTGTGTCTGGAGAATGGGGGAAACAGTACTCTCTAGGAGGAGAAGCTATTCTCTATTGTCTTCTTGCACCCTTGGCTTCCTTCACTCATGGAGATTACCATGTCTCCACAAAGGCGGAGGCAAAGGCCATGGCTCTTCAAGCATTCATTATGGGTGTTTAGTAGCGCATCAGTGAGTTAAGTAGTGTAAGTAGACTGGTGTTCCTGGGGAGGATGTCTTAAGCTGTGAGAACAGGGCCCTCTTGACCTTGCTTTTTGGGTCACTGGTCTCTGCAGCACTTGTCAGAGAGGCTTAGAGGTCAGTATAGCCTTCTTGACCTTCAGTCCAGGACTGTGTCAGTCTCTCCATGTGCTTTGACCCCAGGTTGCTCAAAATTCAAGAAGACCTCAAGACTGATATCTTTGATACCAACCACCTTCTCCTGTGGCAAAGTCCAATTCTTTTAGGATCCTAAAATATGAAGAGATGATTTGAACTATTTATGTTGGTAGTTAAGAAGATGAAAAATCCTTATTCTTTACAGTATTGTGTTTGAAGATGAAGTCATGAAGATAGAGGTGTCACTTAATCCTTTTAATTTATTAATTAATTAGTTGCTTAATCAGGGGCAGTGTGTGGCTCAGTGGGCTAAGCCTGTATACTTGTAATCGCAAGGTCACTGGTTCAAACCCAGCCTTAGTGTCTCTGCATGTCCTTGAGCAAGGCCCTTAACCCCCAGCTCCCTGGGCACCCCAACAGGTGGCTGCCCTTCACAGACAACTTACTCTACAAAGAAAATGATTGTTTCTGCTGAAATTAAGGATACAAGCAAAAATTAAAAAGAAACATTTTTTTTTGGATTTATATTCTTTTGTGAAAATACAGGAGTGTTTGGAGGGTAGTATCGGCCAATCAGCTGTAATATAGCTATGTGACACAGCACCTGTATGTTGTTGCAGCTGAAAGACCGAACAGCTAATTAGGTACCACTACGTTTACCAACTATGTACTTTTCTCCTTAACACTCACAATTTTTGTGTTTTATTTTAGCCTCAAAAAAAAGGAAATGATTCCTTTCACTAGTCACTTTTGACAGGTTGATTACTTGATTTATCCTCCAGTCTGTTGGACGGGACCTTTTGCAGGAATCAGTGTATAACCCCTCACCTCTGACACATTACACTGATAACGCAGGTCTATTAAGAGGTATCCATTTGACTGGCAGGGATATGGCAGGATGAATTTTTATTTACTCATATTTTTAAAATTACCCTTTCTCTAAAGCAGGGGTGGCCAATCTTATCCGCAAAGGGCTGATGTGTATGCAGGTTTTTGGGATAACCTGTAGGTCAGCTGTTCAAACCCAGGTGTGAGGACTCTTCAGCCAATCAGTCCTCTAATTAGTAATTCAATTGGAGAGTTGCAGTGAAAACCCGCACACACACCTGCCCTTTGCGGATAGGATTTGCTACCCCTGCTCTAGTACACTTGAATCAGATTTTTTCACCAGTAAATTTCAGATATATGTATTGGTATCTGACTTTCTAAATAAGTATTTGTGTTAAAGACTGCCCTGAGGCAGATACACACACTCATTTGTATGACTATTCATCATATCAGGCTACTTTTGTTTTCTCTGGCTCCCAGTAAACAATGCTGGCCCCAATGCCTGACCGCACTCCTGCTCTTAGCCTTGTCTGTGCCTCTGTGCCCTTTTTTGTCTCCATCAGTGTTTCCCCCATTATATTGATGCCAAAATGTCTATCTTTTGTCATCGCTCCTCCCTGCAGGTTGTTAAGGCCATCTCCACTCCCGTCCCTAAATAAAGGCCCTATTGCTTCCTCCCATCCCTGTGTCAAGACCGGTGCAAGTCTCACAAAAAGTCTTTTTATAGGTTCAGATGGCACTTTGTAAGTTTATTCAGTGGCTTGGTGATTCTGTTGTTTGGACAAATTTGAATCCTTTGTTGGCTACGGATTTAGTTCAGTTTTGTGGTGAGCACAGGTTTTGTCTTATAATGTCATGGTGGGAGGTTATTTATGTGTTTAGTCTTTCAGCCCTCAGCCAGGGGCACTTGGCATGCTTTCTGTTAAAAGCTGCCATGAAGGAAACAGGCTTGTACTCTGGCTGTATTATAAATGACAACATACAACAGGTGACACCAAGTGGACCAAAACATTTCATAGAGTGTGATACTGACGTCACGGGTGCTCTGCCCTTTACAATAATCATTATACACATTTACGGTGTTTGCACTTCACTTTTGAAAAACTAACTAAAATTAACTAAGTTCAGCGGAAGCATCTGGTATTTTTTCATTTTTTTTTTGGCCAATGTCTTTGGTCTAAAAATGTTTATTAAAAATAAATCAGTCCAAGCACGCAACAACAAAGATGTGTTAACATGCTGCGGGATAATCCAGTCTTTGCTTTTGTTCTGTTGTTTATTGAGAGTCTCTCGAATTTCCCTGCCGTCAAGAGGAAGTGCTACAACAATGAAGCTACTAAGTCAATTGATCAAATCTCCCTTTACTTCAAGGCAATAAAAAGGATGATACTAATCTATTTTCACTGCACCATGAAATTAATTCTTACTGGTAGATGATCAGTCCAAAAAAGATAGTATCTTTTTGTTAATTTTTAGATATATTCTTTTTTGTTTGATGTTTGTCCTTTTGTTAGTATCTTCAAAGCGCAAGAAGTCTTCAGGGTCAGGCACATTTCTTTCAGTGAAATATCCTTGGGGAATTGATATCATATGTGGTAAAATAGGATTACATACCAGTTAACGTGACATCTCTTTTTTTTAGCCCAAGGTAATGTCGAGAAACCTTTCTAAACAATATTGGATTGTTTTCTTTTTTTTTTCTTAATTTATGCAGTGATCTTCTAATAAATAGCACAAATATTACTGGAAAAAGTTACTTGAAAAATGAATATATGTTATATGTTTATTAAAATTCAGTGAAATTAAGTTCTGCAAAAACTGCTATAATTTATGGTGATTAAGTAATGTCACGTGGTCTTTATTTTGGTAAAACTTGTTGAAAGAAGCTGAGACAAATTTGCTGGATATCATTTTTATGTATATAGCTATAAAAGAAAAATAGTTGTTTTATTGTAATGTAAAAGAGAAAAAATGAAAGTCAGAAAACATTTTCATCAAACAAGTCATTTAAAATCAGAAATTATATATATATGATGCAACATGAAACTCAAATACAGAGCTTTCATTGGTACCAAGCCTTGCTTCCTCAATGGAGATGCTAAGGTGTGGAAATACATTTATTATCACTGGTTTAGTATGTAGCCTGTTAGCTGTGACATTGCAGCGGAGATGCTTCTGCCACCTCGTACCCTGTGCTGCCTAGGATAGTCTGCAACCCAAGCCCCTTCCCTCTGCCATTACCCCTCATTAGATAAGTGGATGGATTATTAGTTGGAAAGTCATATACAGAATCATGGGTTAAATTCAAGACCAAAGCCCTGAAGCTCTGGGCTCACGGTGCCACCCAGTGAGTCACTGGCCCACCATGGACTTAGCCACATAAATTAGTACTGCATCATATGGAAGAAAATAATTGTGTCAATTCTATGCATACATAGTAGCTGATTATGCTCTTTGGCCTGTCAATTAATTCATCAGTTGCCTGAGTGATGAAATTTAAATTGACACCCACACAGTGTGGAGACACAGCTGATATTTTTAATGGACAAGCCTGATGCAATACTGGCAACTCATCTGCTTTTCAAAACATCCGTGGACAGCGTATGATTGCGGGGACCTTGCTGTATACACACACTGAATTGAATTATCACGGTGCTCATGTCCCCTAATTAAGCTAATTAAGTAACTATTTAGAGACTGAGAACCCCCAGAGATGGAGAGCCACCTCTGATGATTTAAAATCAATTAGCTCACTTCATGTGGCACTTCATATCACTGGGGCAACCACGCAACCTCCGGCTCAGAAATGCGTTCATCACATATTGAGTGGATTATGTTGCGCATATGCAGGTCCTTTGTGTTGCAGTAGTCATTTTTTTTGCAGGTTGGTCAGTTGATATAAAGAAAATGGGCTGCCAGATGTCTCAACTATATATACCTACGATGTTTTTTTTTTTATTCTCCTTTGGTACAATTTGTTCCTTTTTTCCACTCCATCTGATTCCTCTGGTCTGATGAACAGTACATATACAAGTATTGTCCTGCTAAATGCTTTTTAATCTGCTGTGTACAAAATTCAAAGCTTATATAGAACGCTAACCGATTCTATCAACATATACCATAGTAACCGAGGTCGCTGTTGTTATTCTCAAATTCCATACTGCACTTTCTTAAGAGCCCTTGTTATAAGTCTAATGAATATAAAGAGCAGAAGGCCTGCGTTTGTTCTGGGTTCTGTTTCGGTTGTTGTGCTCTGATAGATTGAAGGCCAAAATGAGAATCGCTTATTTAAAAGTGGCCATAGCAGTGTGCAAACTGTCTGATTGATATAGTTCAGATTGCTACCATTATAATTCAGTCATCAGAAGGATAATGTGCAATTTTTATAATGGGGAATGTTGCCTAAATACGCTGGTGTGTGTGTGCGTGGTGTGTGTGTGTGTGTGTGTGTTTGCGTGTGTGCTTGTGTGTGTATATTATTTACCAGACAGCCAGCATAATCCACAAGGCAGGGGGTATGCCCTGAACTGGAAGCTAGTCCATCACAGAGCAGCATGCATTATGGGCAATTTAGACACATAGGCTGGTACTTTATTTATCCCATGACAGAAATTGCACCTAGCTGGCCTCATCTTATTGTCCTTTGTCAGGAAATCCACACAATATGGGGAGAACTTATGCACAGAGAATAGAATTCTAACCCCCCCAGCCCTGGAGATATGAGGAGACAATGCTACCTACTGCATCACTCTGCCTCCCCCAGATAATATAATATTTATATAGTCTTTGTTGACATTGTTAAATGTGTTAATTAATTTGAATACTTTGCACACAGTGAGTTTTCATTCAGGAGCTGTAAAATGGCATCAGAAATTCCCACACGGCCATTTATAGTGGAGCAACACTACCTAACCAACACGAATGAATGAAGTTTCCGTGTCTAATAAGTCACGCGTAGTAACGGTGTTAATGATTGTGCACACCCGGGAACAAAGAGGGTTCTGATGGGATTGACGAGCTGAGCCTTACTTAAAGCGGAAACGCTAGCGCTGCACTCCCGTTCTTACGTAACCGCCGGCCTGCTCTCTGGGCTGGCTTTAGGGAGGGTCCGTTCAGAAGGATCCCCTGCTATTAGCCAGAGCAAGAGTCTGTACACTGCATCAGCGTGATCATGCTGGGATGGTTACTATCATTTTTGGGGGGAAACTAGACACTGGAGCATTTCTCTTTTGTCACAGAGTCAATTGAGGTTGTTGTTTTTTTATTTTTTTTCTAGCTACAACACCTGGACAAGCACGAGAAATGCACTCGCAAAACTCGAACGGGTTTGTTCTAAGGATCTAGGTGGCGCTCTCGTGTCCCATTCTACTTGTCAAGCCGCCATTAGCCACTGCAGTATGGCGATCCCAAGCTTAATTATGAGGATCGTTAAACTTAATTTATCGCCCTCGTTGTCTAACAGCCAGCTCCACTGGTCATAAAATACATGTCTTGCTCTGTGACTTGAACAAGAAGTAAAATCTATGAGAGCTGGACAACTGCTTCTATGCTCTCATCTTCTTTATGCCCAAAACAGTGAATTGCCGAACCCTTGACTCAAAGATAACAATTTATACAAAAGGTACATGATCAGTAGCTGAAATTAATTCCTTGTGTAGACTTTTAGCAGTGAGATGTTGGGGAGAAACACCGGTTCAGCAGACATAGTATTTATTACTCTAAGGATCAGACACATAGTATCCGTTACGATCCACCACTAGCTTAACATTAACGGCAAGCTATGTACAAATGTGACAATCGCTTTACTGTCAATGTAAGACAAAGTACTGTATCTGTTATAGGAGAATGAAATCTCGGAATTTGTCAGTCTGTCTTTACACATTATTGATGATTCTTTGAGAAACAGCACAGCAATCTGTGATGATCAGCTAATGGATTCTGCAGTGCTGCAGATAAATTCATTAAAATGAACTAGGTGAAAATAGATTAGAAGTGTGTCTGTCCAGAAATTCTCTTGCATTGTGAGATTGCATATTAACCAGACAACTGCAATTATATTCCACAGCAAGAGAAATTTTAACCATGAGAAACATTCCGCATTTTGGGTTAGTGCCCGAATTATCAATTTCACACAAATCTGTAGATGTATATTAGACAAAGGTCAATTATGTGACTGTTAGAAGTCACCCTGGATTGTAGGATTTACTGTCTGTCCAACTACAGGTTAAATATCAGCTGGAATCAAAAAATATTTTATGGCAGGTCGCCATCAGTCAAAGCAGTAACGATTAAATGTAGCTACCTATTCCATCAGGAATCTCTCGTAACACAGAGATTATTGTATTGGCAATAGTAATTTTATATTTCCAACAGATTAACATTCTGGCTTTTGTCATCTTCCTCTTTTTTCCGGTTCCTGCATTTGTGACTCCCCATCTCAGTGTCCGAACTGAAGAAGGGTACTTCCTGGCAGAAGAAGCTTTATAAAATAAGTTTGACGCCCCGGTTTGCAGGATCAATAGGAGGAGCGCAGCCCTCCGCAGGCTGGGCTTTGGATCCGCGGGCGTCTCAGGTCAAGCGGAAGAGGATGCCAGGGCGCATTTGTCAAGCACACGGTGGCTGCTAGATATGCCACATTCATTATGCATGTTACGGTTTGCTGGCTTTATCTTGCATGGCATTCGATTGCTTCATTATTTACTGTATTAAACCTATATCAAGGCTACATAGTACAGCACTGCTCCTTGTAAAACAGCATATGTAATATGTATTAAATATGGTCAAGTTAGGCGAGAACCATATCCTACCCTGACAACAGCAGTACAAAGAGATGGGGGGAACCTCTTAAGTTGCCGACGGACAAGACAAGGCTTGTGAAAGCCTACACCAGTGCATAGCTTTTTTGCTGCCTGGAGAAATCGTACGCCGGCTATGAAGCTGAAGCAAGGCTGGACAGGAGCTCCTGGTTTCTGCAGATGAATCAGACACAAAAGTGACCACAACAGACGACACGCCAGCCTAGATCTAGCGGAGCTGCAGCCCACGGCTGACTCGGCTGTTTGAAATAATTAGCCATGGTTGGAGGTTCTTGTCATTAGCGACGGAGAGCCAGCTCCATCGAGGCCTTCAGTTCGGCAAGGGACGGCGGCTGGGCGCCTCACAAGGAGGCTGCTAGGCGGGAGCTGAGCCTGTATGCGTCTAGCTACATGGGGCCAGATGTGCATCGGACCTTTAATCAGTGCTGCTGTGATCTCAGACACGCGAGAATAAATAAAACTGGACTGCGAGCCGTTTCAGGCGGAGAAGCTCATGCCCACTGACCTCTGCTTCCTAGAATGAACTTTGTGGCCCATTTATGTCAGTGGAGCATGTGACGTAACTGGGAATGACTACAATCGGGACAAAGCGTGAGGAAAGTAATAAGAAACCGCATATAAATATTTCAATCCAATTAAGAAATGAGAGGCAGGTGAGCAAACAGTGCAGAATCGGAGCTTGTACCCAACAACATGTGCACCACCCAAGTGATTGTGGTATGTGCAATATGACAGACATTTTGGCATAATTAAAACACAAGAATATGAGAAATATTGCAACAGAGAACCTACAACATAGTCAGTTCTCATGATTTGGGTACTGAATAATTAATCATTAAATTAGTACTTCTAAGAACTGTGGCTTCTTCATTACCAACAAGCTTATTACAAATCCCCGCTAGGTCTATTTTTTCTTTGTTCTGATTAAGTTGGTCAACAAATACTTTCCATTTGTCTATGGTTTCTTGAATCACTACCGGTACCCTACTAACAGTAGTACTATGTAGTCAGGATGGTACCCCTTGTCTTCCTTTGAGAATAACATACAGACTTACATGAATCAAAGCCTTCTTAGTCCCAGAGCTCTCTTCAGGATTTAAACTCATTCCATTATTTTCCATGTTTTACTGTGCATGATATATATAAATGAAGCCTTTGTTGAATATAATTTACATGAAACATTGGGACGTCATCAGTATCATTAATATTATCTTTGACTGGACTCTACATCATTGTCTGAATGTATGCAGGACTTTGCTCAGTCCAATGAAATCCTATGCCGAATCAATAGGTTAAGTTCATTCATCCATATAGAAACCTAATAGAAATTAATTTCATTACTTCTGTCCATGGAGATGAATTTACACAACGAAATCCCCATGTTTTTGGTCCCTCCCCCTAGAAATAAGTCTTTGATTCTTTGGTTTATTGTCTTGCATATTTATATACTAGATTTTGAATTTCATTTGTGTTTATGTTTTGTTGTCAAATAAGTTACTTCCTTTCCTAGCCCTTACAAAATGACCTGTTTTTGGAGCTATTTATAACACATGGTCATTGGACATGGTCTCGATGCAGTAATAATGTGAAGGCTTACAATGACTTTCTCTGTATGCGGTCACCCTGACTGGAGTTCTGTGACCCAGTTTGGAGTTGGCACCGCTAGTTTGTGGGAAGATGGTTTGGTTAAAGTGGGTCAGTAAAATTACAAGTCTATTAACCCTGACTGTTGCTTGGATGACACTGGCCTTGCACAGACAC
The DNA here is from genome assembly GCA_026779585.1 of Mormyrus proboscirostris. Classification (NCBI taxonomy): domain Eukaryota; kingdom Metazoa; phylum Chordata; class Actinopteri; order Osteoglossiformes; family Mormyridae; genus Mormyrus; species Mormyrus proboscirostris. The sequence continues at coordinate 11,001,203 of JAODKF010000046.1, read as the reverse complement.
TGACTACAACCATAACCAGAACCTACAAAAATGACGTGTACCTTCGTTGCACTGTAGAGACACACTTATTATTCATTTTTATTCATTTTTCATGTTTTTCATTAATATCTTCAGCAAGATGTTATAAAGTAAATATCCTAAGGTCTGATTTCTCATTCCAGTATAAATCACATCCAGGCACGTCTTTAACCTCACTTTCCTTTGGGAAAGTCTTTTGGGTCAAAAGCTATCTGCAAAATCTACTGCTTTGTAAATAAACCACAGCGGAGAATATCTGCTAAACAGCTAAGCTCTGTAGATAATAATTTAAATAGAAGAGCATTTTATTCATTTTTAAGCATTTTGTTAAACAGGTTTTATTTTCGATGACACATTCAAAGCCAGTGACAGCTCTCATTAATTCTCCCACTGCAAAATCTATTGTCTTCTTGAAAGCCTTGTTTTCGCATTGTTTATATGAGTGAATTAATAACTGCCATTAACCTGACGAAGGCAGGAGTCTGATAAAAGACTCCCCCAGATTGTTCCTGTCACTGCTTCTGCATGGTAGGTTCAATTGGTATGGAAGTGAACAGAAAACAAAAAAACGTTCTCTTAGATCCTCCTTAGAAGTTCAGGTCCATGCTGACTTGCTACTCATTAATGATAGAAGCTCGTGCCAGTCAGTGTGAGTCCATCACAATGCACATGAATTGATTCTTAAGCCGTCACATGACACATCATTACCTGAGATAAAAGAATTCTTTAGTGTTTTATCAAATTCTTTTATTTTTTTAAAGATGCATTAAAATATGCAAAGTTACAATAGTTAGAAATAATATTTAGAAATAAATTCACATTTAATTTCCACTGTTTAATCCAGGCTGAGTAAGGGATTAAATATTTTTGTCTCATGATTGTGTACCTTTAAAATGTCCTTAGCACCCCAAACAGTGTGAGTGTCTCTGAAACTTACGGGTACGTACACCCATAATTCCAATTAGTCAAAGGTTTTTAAGATATTTTCACTTACTACTCAGAAATCCGAAGTACATGTGTTTGTCAGATTCTGTATATGGTACAAATTACCGCAAATTAGTCTCAAATTCTATATATGCATCTTTTTGATTTATTTTTGTAAATAATGAAAAATACCATGTTTTTCTACCGCATAATCCGTTACACACATTGCCAGGGACACAGTCACAGTCCTGCATTCTGCAGCAGTGGTGGATAATGGTCCTCACCTTTGATTACAATCTCACTCCTGCACTACTTTAGCCTGCACCTGATTCTCAACAGGGTCCAAGCATCTTGACCCCACACTTCACTTTATAGTGCTCTCCTGGTGCCTCAGACACCTTCTGAGAGGCTGCCACAATCGGGGCAAAGAGTGACAACTACAAGGAGGTGAGGACATCATTGATTTCTACCTTCTATTGAGGCTTCTTACTCAACTATCTTCAGATTTTGCCTTCCCGCCTTCCTGCCTGTTACACATTTTCCCTCTTTTAAATATGATTACAGTGTAAATTGATGAGAGATTTGGATGATGACATTCATAAAACATAACTTATATCGCATGTAAAATATATGTGTATAATTTTCCCTCCAATTTCACAAAATAAATATGTCAAAATCTTAATGTCAAACTCGAACTGAATAAGCAGTTGCAGGGTGGATGGATGGATGGATGGATGGATATTCTAAATAGAACAACACATAGTGACACAATATTTCTGGGTTTTCTTTAAAAGTGTTCTTTAGTTGTTCTTTGGAAATTTCTTCAACCCTATATGTGAGGAAATTAATAAACATATTTTAAATATTATTTTTAATTTGGAAATGCCAGGACATTTTGTGAAGCGTGCACCATGGGATGTTTGTCACTGAGTGCACTGAGTATTATGGAAGAAAAAGCAAATGACCTTCTGTTAAGTATCCAGAGATTGAGGGTGTCCAGCCTTTTATCAGTATTAAAACCCATCCGTGACTGAAACTTAAGCCAGAGAGGCTGATTTTGCAACTGGTCCTAGATGATGAAAGTTGGCAGGGACCAGTCAAACAGGTCCCCGGCAGACCGGTCCGTAGCTTAGCGAAATGGAACATTCCATATCTGACACGTATTCCCGTTCTAATCTTATTATGATGCCGCTGTCCCTGCTTATCCTGTCAACCCAGAGACAGCGGTTGTACATGCATATCCACTCTTCTCACACACACACACACACACACACGCACACACATCCATCTCACACACAAACACATACACACACACGCTCAGCAGGTCTCTGTGATACTGTTCAGTACCTTACCATACTGACACTTTAGCATAAGGCTGCAGAAAATGAAAACTGAACTTGTGGGTAAGTGTGAGGCTTGCTGTTGGCACGTGACAATGTGAATAAGTGTGATAGCAGTGAGAAATGTTAGCTTTTATGTCTGCATATCATTGTATCTCCGACCCTTTCCTGGAGAAGCAGTTATATTGATGGATTGATGAATAGATGGATATGCTTACACTACAAAGGTTTTGAGTTGGATCGTCATCCACTCTCCACAGACGCTCCTCAAAATCTTTGCAAACAAAATCATAATTCCGTTTTCACTGACTATATTAATTTTGCAGTAAACCTCAGGATTTATCATACTGGTATCTGTGGCCAACATGTAGAAGTGGGTACGATTTAATTTGCATAATGCTAAAGCAGAAATGATCCATTCTATCAATGAGGTTTTATTCATTCTTGTGTCTTGCTTGTATTCCTGGCCACATCTGTAGCTATTTTCTCACTTTAGGGTTTTACTTGAACAGAGCTACGAATTACTAAAGTTGTGTTACAGTGTCTCTGTGTTTTATACTTCAAGATAGAATAATTTGTGGTCAGACCTTAACCGTGGTTTTTACCATGTTGCTGCAAGAGAAAACTTTTTTTTTTTGTTACCTGACTGAAACAGACTAGTCTACAGCTATGAAAGATAAAAAGGGATTTTCTGTATCTGCTAAACCATACTGAAGTACAGTAAAGCAGGTGTAGAAATGTTTTAGGATTAGATTGCATAGCTAATCTCTTTATGGTGCGTGTGCAGTCTCAGCAAGTGCTATATGTGTTAACTCACCTGTGGATACATTGTCAGGCAGGGCTCAGGCGGTTAACTCTCATCTGTGGGCTGTCAGCAGAGCATGAGTATGTGGCATTAAACTGCTGTGTGAACTAATAAATAGTATGAAACCTGTGTTCAGTATTGAATCATTGATACAACTGGATGAGGTAAATTCAGGTATTTTACTTGGAAAGTGTGGTCAAAACTGATACAGAATGGAGTACTCGGATAAACAGCAGAATTGACAACTAGTTAGAATGGATACGTAACAATTTTCAATCAGTCAAGCAATCATTTGGTAAATCACCAGTCGGAATATAAACATATGTATTCTGTCACACAAAACACAGTTTGTCTGTCTTCTCTTTTTGCCTTATATGCACATATTACAATTTTACAATTTTTCTATGATGAAACTTACCAGAAATGCGACAGGAACGTTCTGTATAAAGATATGCTGATTTGAGTTCTGGTGTGATAAACAGGTCTCTTCATTGATGGCTTAAATACCTGCAACGTTATTTACTTTTCAGCCCAAATTGAAGTTATACCATGCAAAATCTGTGGAGACAAGTCATCTGGAATCCACTACGGGGTCATTACATGTGAAGGCTGCAAGGTAAGGAGGACATGCTTCACACTAGTGTGTTTAGAAGCACATTCCAACTAATCTTAAAAAGACACACTTCCATATCGTCCATAACCTGAGCTTATCCTAAAAATGCAAAACATGAAGTTCTACAAACTCGATAAACAGATAACTTTGTGCCATCTTTGTCATCCTCTCGTCTAATTGAAAAACACTCAAACTAATATTTGTCTTCCTTTTATACCTTACAGCTAGGTTACTTTGGAGAGCCTTAGCACTCTCTTTCCACTCATCATAAAGTGTGCGATTATTCTGTATTAGTTAAGTAAATAGCTGCTTACGTCTGTATATCCACTATGTCAGTCTGTCAAGAGCATAACATGCGTCTGTAGTGTGATGAAATCTGTGTACTTATTCCAAGTAAAAGGAAAATTTAAATCCAAAATGAGTCGATTCTCCCCCTTCCTCTTGTTGTTAGTAGATATGCTGAATCGGCGCCATTTTATTTTCGGTAATATTGCTGAATTCTGGGTCCATGCAGGGATTCTTCCGAAGGAGCCAGCAGAATAATGCTTCATATTCCTGCCCTCGTCAGAGAAACTGCTTAATCGACAGGACGAATCGAAATCGATGCCAGCACTGCCGCCTACAGAAGTGTCTCGCCCTGGGAATGTCTAGAGATGGTGAGAAGAGCACCCTGTCCCTTGGTTTAACCTAGTCTCCAACTTTAACCCGAAGTAAACTCTAACTAATGCCTTGGTTTAACCTAGTCTCCAGCTTTAACCCAAAGTAAACTCTAACTAATGTCTTGGTCCCACCACCTTGCAACGTCTGGGCTCTGAATGAAAGAATGAATACTGAATATCAATTCCAATACAGCAACTAATATACCAAACCCCAGCTACAACCTTTGTATTGCTGGAATGTTGCAGTAACTTCTATAATGAAAATGATGTTATTAGAACAAAAACAGTTTCAGTACATCCACTGCAGTATTTCAATAAGATCCCACAAAACAAATCAGCAGATTATATGTTTTTGAATCAGAATCAGAAAAACTTGATCCCGGAGGAAATTGCTCAATTTTATGAGTGAATGCCAGCTAGCAGCCAGGGATTTTGGGACCCCTGACAAGATGCTACCTTGGGCCTCCTCAGTACCTTCTGCCCAATGGAAAGGGGGGGGGGGGTGCCTTGGGGCCCCCCTCTCATACGGGCCCAGAAAAAACATTCCCTCCTGGTGATGTCCCTGGAGAATACAAATAGCTTTATGCTATGCAATGCAGAACTCAAGTGAGACCTTCATAGAGCAGCTAACTGTTCAAATAAACAGTTAAATATAATCAAACAAATAAGTGAAACCCCAAACCTCCCCCAACCACCACCACCGCACTCTCTTTGTTCCCTACAGCGGTGAAGTTCGGGCGAATGTCGAAGAAGCAGCGGGACAGCCTGTATGCGGAGGTGCAGAAGCACCAGCAGCGGCTGCAGGAACAGCGGCAGCAGCAGAACGGAGAGGCGGAGGCCCTCGCCCGCGTCTATACCAGCAGCATCAGCAATGGCCTCAGCAACCTCAACACGGAGATCGGCGGCACCTATGCCAACGGGCACATCATCGACCTGCCCAAGGCGCAGGCCGGCACCGGCTTCTACAGTGTGGAGTCCACACAGCCGTCCCCGGATCAGTCCGGCCTCGACATGTCCGGGATGAAGCAGATCAAACAGGAGCCCATTTACGACCTGACGCCTGTACCCAATTTATTTACATACAGTTCGTACCCAGATGGACAGCTGGCGCCTGGCGTCACCATGTCTGAGTTAGGTAGGCAAACCTCGTCGCTCTCTACCCCCGTAAAGAACACTCTTTGTTTGTATATACCTGCCTAAGGAACCTCGGGGCTTTTACGCCAGTCAGGTGTATCTGCTCTTTCGTCCTCCTTCCATACCTTCTTCTGCACTACAAGGTTTGACATCTAATAAATGAAAATACATTTCGGCAACAAAAGAGGGGATGGAATATGATGTTACTGTTTGACAAAAAATGTCTAAATGTGATTTCTGATATGTAGTTTCTTTTTTTTTGGCTGGTAGTAATATTAGAAGCTTGCCACAATGCCAAGCCTTGTGTTTGAGGAAGGGTCCATATGGGCTGAATGATGACGGTGACTCATGTTGATAAGCACTGACTCAGAGATGACTCCGCCTTAAAGGGACTTTGTATTAGGGTTAGCTGCTCTATCAGTACATTTTAAATATACATCATATGTAACTATATACCTAAGTATATATAGCATATATAAGTATATGATCATGAGGCATGGCAGTATTTTCAAATTGAAAATGCAAGGACATCTAATGAATAGTCATTATTTGTCCACTATGATTTCTATTACAACGCTGAACCTCATGTTCCCGTTAATCTATCAAAACTTAATCCAAATCATTAACACATCAGATCCAAATATAGTTCTATTCATGTTTTAAAAGCAAGGTAACAGGAAATGTGCGCAAAGAAAAATAAGATGCTATTAATTATTCTCACACTCTTTAATTCCTTCTCTAAGTATGAGTAACAGTGGCATTCAAATTCAAAGAAGGCAATGCGGAATTAAGAGCAAGCCAAAGACTCGTTCTGCCTTAAACGGGGAGCATTTAATTACTTTGTGCCTTTAGATCAGAGTGCAGTGCTGTTAAAGTGGTGAGGAGGGGCTGGTGCTCTCCCAAAGACACGCGTGGGATATTTCATTAACCAAGTGTTGTCACTTATCAATAACGGCACGCTTGCTGCCATCGCATAAGCACCGCTCAACACGGCAACTCTGTTTCTTTTTATGTGCCTCTGGAATTAAGGGAATGTTGCAATATAGATGAAAATATAGGAACTGAAATTGCATCATGTGTACTTTTAATCTGTATTGCAGATAAGACTGAGAAGGTGTCTAAATTTTTGAGTTTAATTATCGTTGGAACTCAGTTTAGGATGGAAGGTTGCATCGCATGTAGGGTCAGGGGTTAGGGTTACATATACTTGTAAAATAATAAGGTAGTTAAGCTGGTCTAATTCTGTAAAATATTCAGCTACCTAAAGTGATATGAAATTCTGTTAACAACTAGCAAGTGAAGCAGAAAATATGCAAGGTGGGTTCCTCTAGTCTTGGGGCTGGTTCATTCTAGCTCCTTAGCCCACTTTCTGTGTCCCCCACAGATCGAATCGCACAGAACATCATAAAGTCCCACCTGGAAACGTGTCAGTACACGGCAGAGGAGCTGCAGCAGCTGGCATGGCAGACGCACACGTACGAGGAGGTCAAGCTGTATCAGAGTAAGGTGAGTGTTACAGAGGCGAGGCCCCGCCCCATGTCTGCTCTGCTCAAAGCCTGTGATAAACACACACACCACTGCATCACCCTTCACATCACTCACTATCTTCGAAAATCCCTCAACCATGTTAACCCCCACCAGATATCTGGCCTTTTCTCGCCATCTCGGTCCGCCTGTTGTCAGTGGTCCACTCTGCATTTTTTTCCCCTCTTTAAGACTAGACCTGTCCTCTAATGGTTTGGCTACTGGCTTGCAAGAATTCCACCGCTTTATGTAGCATATGACCTCCCTAAGGCTCCATTGCAATAAAGGGAAATGCCGGTACCATATCTAATCCTGCTAAGTGCAGACATAATCCCACCAACACCGGCCTATTGTGTTGGAAATAGCAGAGGTGCAGCATCCTCCGCAGTGAAAGACTTTTTAAAATTAAATGCACAGATCTGCAATTAAGACCAAATATAAAATGGAATTGGAAAATGATATACAAAGTCAATTCCCACTGTGCAAAATTGATTATTGGTAATTACTTCAGAAGGCTTTGAAATGTCTTCTCTCATAAGGAAAATCAAAACTCTTTTTATATTTGCTTTTATACTTTACCTTGTTCTGCTCATGTTGTTTTTCACTTAAAAATGCGGCAGGTCCTTGTATTTGTGGTAGAACCCAGTGGTACCTCAGGTCAAGCATCTTTATTCTGAGAAAACGATCTACAGTTATAGAGTACTAAGGAATGTGTCAGTAACATTTAATGATAAGGATACAATGTGGCAAACCAAATAGGTATAACCCTAGTGCAACGGTTACCAGTAGACCAAACTATAATTGACTCTGGATCGCATGATCGATTCCGCTCAGTCAGTCAGCCAGTTTTATCATGGAGGGATCCCACTCTCCTCCAGTTAGTGAATGTTTTTGGACACAATGGACCTTGGCATTGTTATTGCTGATGGAATTTGGTGCACATGGAAAAATTGTTGGGGACCCCTGCCCTAATCTTTTGCGTCTTTTCTGTCCAGATGCTCAGGTGTGTATTTTAGGCATCTAAATGGACCCCCCCTATGTGCTGTTACAGTACTTTATTTTTAAGTTTTTAGTTAGCTCACTGTAACTATGCTCGTTTATGCTGTTTTCGTTGAATTTTATTTTATTTTATTTTAAAGTTCCTTGTTCAGCCCAGGTATCTAGTCACTTTGGGCAGCTAAAAGTCAGATCAAGCTTTTCAAGGCACTAACGACATAAGGCACTGCCTGTGCTTCTGTTTCATGTGCAATTCTCAGCGTTCTGTTTTATTGTTCGATCTGTAGACGCGGGACGTGCTCTGGCAGCAATGCGCCATTCAGATCACTCACGCAATACAGTACGTGGTGGAATTTGCCAAGCGCATCACGGGCTTCATGGAGCTCTGTCAAAACGACCAAATCCTCCTTCTCAAATCAGGTAGGTTGGAGGCGCGTTGAAGCAGTGCAAGCTTCTGTCGGTGTTAAATTAACGTTAAATTAACTGGGCAGGCCTTCTGCCGCGATGTCGGGCAGCAGTGAATGCGGCCACTTGAATACGGCTCATCTCCTCCATGTCTCTGAAGGTTGTCTGGAGGTGGTCCTGGTGAGGATGTGCCGCGCATTCAATCCACTGAACAACACCGTGCTCTTTGAGGGAAAGTACGGAGGCATGCAGATGTTCAAGGCTCTAGGTACGGCCTTCGCTCGCGGCCCTGCTGGACACGCTCAGCCCAGCGTTCCAATTTGGGTCAGAATGTTGGCATCTGATTATTAGATAATTAGTAACACAGGAAATAAAAAGCAGAACAGAGCTCCCAGCTTGTGTGATGCTGTTTATAGGTCAGAGAAGTAGAGCAGGTTTGTGGTGGGGTGGGGGGGTGTAATTAGCATTGGGAGGGGAGGGGTAGGGGTTGTTTGTAACTTGTTACCGTTAACATGTAGACTTGGACGTACAGAACCACCTTTAATGAAACTGATTTGAAAATTATTAAGCAGATGAATCTCCTGTTCAAAATGTATCATCCTACAAAGACGCATCTTGAGGCACAGAAGAAAAACTTGTATACCTATAGGCCACATGCAGAACAAGCAATGTTGTGTTAAAATACAATCATATGGTGTTCTATTTCACAACAATAGGAATATTTTTAATTGTAAGTACAGGAGTGTCAGGCAGTAGTATGAGATGCAGGTATCTTTGAGTAAGTCCCTACAAACCTTGTGTACCATTTACTTTCCAGACACTGTCTCGCGTTGCTTAGAGATAGCCTATAGACAGCTTGTGAGGTACTAGTCATTGTTTATGTAAGCATTCATATGTAACTGTACACATTGCATAACAGTAAGTGTGTGCACATGCATCTCTGACGAGTAACTGTGTGTCTGTATGTGTAGGTTTAACTCTAAGCTCCTTGGTCTTTGTCTCGCTCTGTTTCCCTTCGTTCCCATCAGGGTGTGACGACCTCGTCAGTGCGGTCTTCGAGTTTGCCAAGAGCCTGTGTTCCCTGCAGCTGACGGAGGAGGAGATAGCCCTGTTCTCTGCCGCGGTTCTCATCTCCACAGGTGAGGCTGTGGCTCTGTCATGTCACCAACCCCTGAGTAATTTCTCCACTTCCTAGTGCAGCAGGTTGTGGGGTCAAGGGCCAGAAAAGCAGGGGTTAGGAATAAAATCTCAGCTGAAAAGGGACAAGGTCACATGAGTAGTTGAAAGAATAATATTTAACAAAGGAAACACCTCAAACTAAAAGATGACCTGCAAATGAGCATATCGCCCTCTTTTCGGGGAAGATGCACATAACTCCCAATATTCAACCTAGCTGACCCAATTTTGACAAGGTGACTGATCCCATCAGGGTCAAATGGATTGTAACAGTTTGTAACATTTGAGCCTTCTGCATTTAAAGACTTGCCTGTATCTTTCTTCACATGGGATCTGACTCCTACACCCCCATCGAAATCCCTGAAAGAAAGTCCACATACTGTAGAAAGATAATGTCCGACCAAAATTTGTCCATGTGTCCCCTCCCATGTGTCCCCTGCTTAACAAGCACTTGTACTGGATGTATTGATGGATGGATGGAAAATATCTGTACTTTTTTCAGATTTTTGATTGTCACAATTTTCACTACCCGTATAATATCCTTTGCACATGAGAAACTCAAGAGCCAAAATCTAAAATGGCTGTGAAGCAACTATGGCAGTTTTCCTTCTTGTTGTTTAAGATCGGCCCTGGCTCATTGAGCCGCGAAAGGTGCAGAAACTCCAGGAGAAGATCTACTTTGCCCTGCAACACGTCATGCAGAAGAACCACCTGGACGAGGACGCCCTGGCAAAAGTAGGACTCTCTCGCCGGCGGCGGCATCTTTGTCGTCCTAGCAGACGGCCATGTTCCCTAGACTATAGTCGTACCTTGTTTGTGAATAACGTGACAGAATTTGAGTAGTAACATAAGTAACAGCCGATAACGCACACACACAGGATCCGGGGCCGCAGGAGGCAGTGCTCATGTTCCTTTTAGGTTTTCTGTCCTTTTATCGTGCTCAGGCAGCTGGAAGACTTCACAGACCCCAGTGTAATACTGTAACGTCCCACCAGAAGAAGAGCTGAAATTTATCGTTTAGTCCCTACAGCAGCAACCCCCTGGGGGATCTCTGGAACTTCCAGTTTGATCTTCCCATCAGTTAACAAGGATGTCTAACATTGTTCTTGCAAACTCTTACTGAACCCTGTCTTATTAAATAACTTTTTTTTTTCTCTCAAGGGTAGTGAGCTTTGTTTGTATTAAAAATCAGGAATCAATTTATTTTTAAGAAATGTCAGCATTCCCACTAGATACAATGTATTTTTTCACTGTCGTGTCTGAATAGCCCTCGTGGTTCCCACACTTGCCTGTTTTTCAATGTCCTTCGTTGCTAACGGTTTCATTCTGCTTGTGCGCACTCCTCTCAGCTGATCGCCAGGATCCCCACGCTGTCGGCGCTCTGCACCCTGCACACGGAGGAGCTGCAGGCGTTCCAGCAGTCGCATCCCGAGACGGTGAACATGCTCTTCCCGCCTCTCTACAAAGAGTTATTCAACCCGGACTCTTCGTGTGGGACCAAGTGACTGTCTCCGGTTAGCTAGCGTGAGTGTGGAAGTGGAGTGATGAGTGGGCCCGGCCATCTGCGAGAATTAGCTAGTGCTCACAGGAAAACCACAAAACATAACAACAAAACAGCAACAACAAGCAAAACGTCTCAACTGGTACAATGGGAATGTCCATCACTTCCAGTTTTATTCACCGATACAGTCTAAGAATGTAAATACGCACCTGCTATGAGGAGCTTTCAAAAACTGACCAGAAATGTACAGATTTTAGAACAATTTAAGTTGTCTTTTAATTGGGTAAGTTTGTTTTTCTCTTCAGTTTTTTTATGATGTGATATTACTGGCTCAAGGGGAGGTGTTGATATATTTTTTTTTTTTTCAAATTTGATTCAGAAAGATACTGTAGATATATTCCAGTGTAGTGTGAATTTTCAGTATTAATTCTCATTCTGTTTATAATTTAGTAATAATTTAAAAAAATATTAGCCTAAAAGGCTAAGAACTGTCTATGTGTTTTTTAGTTTTTCATGTACAGAATTTGTAAAGTTGACTTTAAAAAAATGTTGTTTAACGGGAACATATAAGTAGGTTGGGTACATTTTAAAAAGCCTTGTCTGGATTCTGTAGATTTGTTCACTTTACAACAAGGGTATTACGATTATTATAGAACTGCAATTTTTTTCTTAAAATAACTAATTTTCCACATGAAGACGTATTTTGTGAAAAAGGTCTGGCTGAACAAAGTCTGCTTCTATTGTCAGGCACTTTTTGTAGCTGCAATAATGTTAGTGTGTGCTGGACTGTTGTCGAACAATTGCTGAGAGCCACTTGTAGGGAAAAAGAAACAAAATTTATATTGCACTCCAGTTGATGCTCAACGTTTACTGAAAGTTATTACAATGCTATGTTGTGACAACACTTGATCACACAAATCCTGGAAACCTTTTGTGAACGATGTAACTATGACCTCTTAATCTGTCAACATTTTGCACACTTGGTCTGCAAAGACGTTCCGCCAGAGGCCGATTGGGAAAAGGACTCTCGGAGAACAGCAATAATTGTTTTTTTTTTTTCATGACTCAAAATTTACGAGATGAACCTGAAGCAGGGTAGATCTTATTACTGGGCCTTTTTAAGCAGAAACATGACACAGGTACAAAACAACAAAATGAAGTATATGTATAAAATAATGCAAACGGTATAATCCAGAATTTAAATAGTTTTCATTTGTTTTTGTTCCTAATTAAAATAGAGGAGCAATTCTCATTTAGGAAAGATAAAACTGCCACATTGTGTTTTTTAATTGCTTTTTATGTGTAAGTTATGGCAAACCATCATTACCACAAAAATCACATAGTTAAGATCCAGTTTTCTATTTATTTTTCATCTTTCCAGACCGAGGCCAGATTGGGGTTTGCAGCAAAGGCCATGAAATACTTGAAAAGAGTGCTTGTTTTTCATTCTGCAATTATTGGGATTTTTTTCCTCATTCCCATATGAATTTCTGCAAACAAGACATGCTATTTGTTTCATTAAAGCTGGGTTTGCCAAGAGTTTTCACATTAAAGTACCTTTTTTAATTGCCCGATTGTACAAGACGTCTGCATGATGACCAGGGTATGTAGAGGTCATGTGATGAATCTCATAATTTCCCTTGTGCCACACCTGCAAAATTTGCCCATAGGGCTGCCATCTGTTCAGTGACCTTATAAACAGGCATGTGGGCATTTTTAAATTCCACTAACATTCTTAAGCAAATGTATGCTTAAAACTCATCCACAAAGAGATTTAATGTTATGGTGTGTGTCATCAATCAATGAGTCCATTTAAATGAAGCTTGTTTCTATATGCAATCAATAACAGGGTAAATTTCAAATGGTTTTCCAGACAATTTTTTATTTTTATCTGGTAATAATAATAATAATTGTTGAAACCTTACTGGTTGTGACCATCTGGAAACCAAAAAAAGTGTGGCAATTGAAATACTACAATGAAAATTACATCAATTTAAATTAACAGCTATAAATAAAGAAATATTATTTAAATTAGCCGATAATTCAAATGATCATGTCATATCAAGTCATGAAATATTGCATTACAGTACATTGCGGGAATACAGATGTCTAGATGTAAGTGCCCCAGGAAATGTGAGTCCAGATGATGTTCGTATAACACCATTTGTTCACAGTCTGCTGGAACTTTGGTTTACAGTGTCTCACAGATGGAAACCCAGGACCCTCACACAGCAAAGCACTTAGCAGTGTGTTTTTTTCTTCCTCAAACAGGGTAAATGAAATCATTCCACTGGAACTTCTGCAGTTTACAGTTGCAATACTTTATTTGAACTTTGTAGTTAACTGTGCTAGACAATCAATGTGTTTTATTTAATTTTTTTGTAGTATTTATATGAAATTATCTTCATGTTTGTCTATTGTTTTTGCATTATGTAATTAAAACATATTGTATGGCCACTCAATTAACCGCCTTTGGTTAGTATACGTCCAAATGTATTTATTTTTGACTTCTCAGGGCACCTGTTGGTTACTAACTTTTTCTATTTTCAAGGCAGTTTAAGTCTGACATTTAATAATAATTGATACCTATGTAGAAATTCTCTTCACACCTCCCCCAACTTACTCTCTGTGGGTGAGAGCAAGCTGGTGACAAAGGGCAGCCACCCATAGCAGCGCCCAGGGAGCTGGGGGTTAAAGGTCTTGCGCATAGGCCTACAGATTGCCTGAGGATTGAACCAGCAGCCTTCTGGTCACAGGCACAGAGGCTTAGCCCACTGAGCCACATACTGCCCCCATTTGAAAAGCTACTTTGCTAATAATAATACTGCTCCGTTTGGAATAGTACTTTGCAATTGGCTTTTGCTCCTAGATGCAGTGTTTTGTACATTTTTACATAAATTAAAAGAGGAACAGCATAATGATTCTTTTCCAAATAGGTTAAGATACAGCATTATGCCACTAGATGGAACCATCATAAAGATATTTTCACAATAGTACATGGAAACTGGATGCATCGTGCTTTATGATGCAGGAATTTACCTAATTTATGCAGTATATAAAATATCATATAATATGCGTAAAATATACCATAATGTGATCCATATAATAGGGCATAGATTGTAAAAAATTTAATTCAATGGCTTCTTAGTCAATGTGACTAGTGCAACTTATGGGAGAGAAAGAAAATATTTTGACACCTATTGTGAATTTAAAATGTTAATTAAATTTACATTTGCCATATTTAAATTAATTCAGAAATATGAAAAAAAATATTCATAGAATATTCTGTAAGTATATTATTATTATAGTTTTTCAAAACCCCTCCTGTTTCTTTCTCATTTGTTAATAGAGTGCACTGTGGTAGAATGAAAACCAGACAGTCTGAGAATTCCTTTGTCTTTTGGCCTAGTGATGTTCTTCTTAATTATTCCTGCTGTCCCGTCTATTCCGACTACAAGCCCTGTCACCCCTGCTCTCATGCCCAGAGCCCCCTCCCCTCGAAGAACACCTCCGAAAGACAATCACTTCTTGATGCAGCCATTGCAAGGTTGATTTTTTTCTCAGGGAACTGTATTTCTCCTTGAAAGAGAACTAAAAAATTGTGACCATTTGGAATTATTTACCCATGGTGTTTAAAGTAGGAAATACCCAGACAAGGCTTTCATGTGTATTTTTATATTGATGACAAAAAAAGGCTGAATTTACTATCTGAAAGAACAGTACTGATTATGTGTGCTTGTTCAAGAGCAAATGGCAATAATCATTCCAAATGAATCCCATGCTTTTCTGTAAATAGATTTATTTGCATAAATATTTCTTTAAGCTGTTGTGATGATTGATCAAAATTTATGTTGAATAATTCTTATGCGTTGCAAATTTAAGTTTCTCATGTAGGTCTCAGATTGCATTGATTCTTGATACACATTCAAAAGTTAAATTATTGAAATATATAGCATAAATTAGCCAGCACCCTCCATCCAATGCACAAGAAGCAGTGATTTCAGGTGAAATTATTTTTCTGTGCGGTGTGTTTCTGATGAGACTGTGAAGAGAGAGGGTCTGGGAGGAAGTTCAACACTGTTAAGTACTGTAGCAATAATTGTAAGCATTTACTATTGTCATCTTAGCATTGAATGACTGTCTTAATTTGTTATTATACTATTATTGTTGTTGGTACTGTTTTTTTTTTTTGTTGCATGCCGTCCCATAACAATGAAATGTTTGATCTTTTGGAATTTTTTTCCATATGATGCAACGGGTGGGGTTAGGGTCAGGGGCCAGGAGATTTCTTCTCTTTGAATGTCCTGAAGTTGCAATTAATATGTGCTGTGGTGAATGCATTATGGTACACGTGCCTCAGTGGGATTTTCATTCACACCTTTCACATTATTGCGACTCTTCATTCTGAAATTGGTATTCTGTTTTGGGGAAGGACAGTGACCTTTCACACTGGAGCTTATGGGTGGATCAAAGGTAGGGGTGGGGCATCGATGTCGTACTTCAAAATCTACTTATGCAGAATGCATGCGTGTAATTGGAATAGAAGTAACTTTCACTTTTGTTAACTTATTAAATAGAATGTTTCTGCCTCCCAGAACATGTAGCAACTGTAACCAAAACTTCTTAACAGTACTTAGTGTACATGTTTTTAAGAACAGAATAAGGTCTTGATAAAAGAAAAAAAACAAGGAAATAAAAATAATTATTTAAGTGCCATAGCTAGGCTGAATAATTTGAACGGCATCATTGGATTAGATGCGTTACCGTGTTAGTTAACTGGACAAACAATCAGAAGGGGAATTCATAAGAAAATGTAATTCATTTGTTTTGATTTATTTTCTGACCTGTGAACTTTGACCCAGTTGTAAAGGAGATGTTACGAACCTAGTCCCTGTATCAGCAAACAGTCTAGGTCTCTTTAATAGGCCTGCGTTTGTGATGTGCAGCGTTTGTCTAAGTTCTTTTTGACACCATAGTGTTTCTTCCTTCAAGTTGTAAATATCAAGCGAAGATCTAAATCGATTTTGTTAAAATTCTATATATTTTACGCTTTTATAGACGTCTTTCTGGGGAAAAAATAAAGGAAATTTTATTGATGCATTTCCTCATTTTATAATGCCGATATTTCATTTTTGTTTTTCTACCATACCTGATTGTAATGCATCTTTTCAAGCATACTTTAAAGAAAGAATACTTTTCAAGCTCCTTTTAGTACAGACCAACACAGTTTTACTTGCGCTTTCCTGACTTTCCAAAGAAAATGAACTGAATGTTCACTGAGCAATTTTGCATCCTTTATGCAATGGTTTGTCATGTACAGTTGGAAGTCACGCACAACACAGATGAGTCTTTTCAGAGACATGCCCAATGGGCAGTTGTATTTTTTTACAATTACATGCTCTGGGCAGAGCAAAACCCTTACTAAGAGATATCATTTATAAAGTCCACATGTTAAACGTGGCATTCCTATTATACGATGGCTTGACTCTGTACCATATTGTTCACCCCTGAGGTGCATGAAAGGGACAGGCTGGCCGCTGCATGCAAAGTTTGATCCTTTGTAGAGAAAAAGGCAAATTGACAATTAAAAACAAGTCAGTGCTAAATCCACACTCCACTTCTCTATGTCATCTTCCAGATACATGCAAATACAAATGTAAAACCATTTTTAAGAATTAAAAAACAGCAGAATATTTAGAACTTAAAACGAGAATTAAAAAGGGGAATTTTATGTATATGTGACCTGCGTCTTATTTTGAGATAAGTATATAAAATGCGTAATTTATACTGAAACTACAAAAAATCCTTAACGATCATTTGAGAATAAAGTCTTCAATTAAAAGAGACTTTGTGTTTTTTTTTTTTTTAATTCCCAAGTCATTTTAATAAATTGCCTTCATGCTTATTTCTCCTAAGAAATTAGTAATTTTCCTTTATAATGTACAAAAAATATTTTGGTAGCAAATACTTTTTCTGTGTTAACATCCCAGCAAGTGGTTCAATTAAAAAAGGAAAGTGAAAGGTAAGAATTTATTGTTTGTAATTGTAAATACAAAATTATGTAAAGCATATACTGTTTTACATTGCATTAGAATGTAAAATAAAGTTCTTAAAGATGTAGTTCAATGCTGTTAGAATTCATTTTATAATGTACAGAATATTCTGAATGTTTGCTGTATATGACAATCAATGTTTGTTTTTGCTCCTTTGATGCTAAGAAATAAAGTGCATAAAATCCTTGATATACCCAGGCATCTTTATCGGTGCAAATGTATATATAAATGTATATATGGGCATGACAAGCATAAGGGGATAGAAGATAGATGTTTGGATGGATGAATGCAAAATGATCATGCTAGTACTGGTCTGTACAAACCATATTTTGTAGTATAGTTTGATGTTGATTTCACATTTAACATAAAACTATAAAACAACACCAATGCGTAATATGTTACTTGCCCTTCTAGTGATGGTCGTGTTGTTACAGAACATTAAGTCAATCAATCAATATAACAAAGAACCCAATGTTTCCTCTTCAGCAGAATATGAAATGGAGGTCAACTGATGAAAGCACCACTGTGAATGTTTTTTTTTTTTTTTTTTACTTTTCTACAGTAAAAAATGATCCACGTCTGTTCAAGGAACCTATTGCTCAAGTTATCTAAAATGTTTTTGAAAAATAATATATATATATACATTTTTCATAGTTAATTGTGAAAATCATATTCATTTTCATCAGAGCCCAGTCAGAGCCGAGTCACAATCATGTCAGTTTCCTCTTCAAAAGCAAAATTTATCTCCCCTCTGATGGCGTTACTCCTCTTCAAGTCTGACAAGAAAAACACATAATTGAATAAAATACACTCAGGCAACAGGAATGAATACATTATTACAAATCAGGCATTTTAATAAATTTAAAATAAAAGCCAAATATGTTTAATAAATAACAGTTTTAAACTAACAGTATTCTTGAAAAAGATCTAAAAAGAAACCACCTTTGAAATATCAAAACATGTAAGGATGAGGGTTTTCATTTGTTTGTTATTTCTTCAACTTCTGAGGAGATGTTCCCACTAGATCTAATCACCATCTTGTGTTTACCATGAGACAGTAATTAATATATAATCAAAGTAAATTTGGGCACAGCACAAAAGAAGGTCCAACCCCCACATCTGCCTTTGTGTTGTCATAGAAATTAAATAATTTTATATTCCATAAACATTTCTTCCAAATATTCCAGGTGTAATTAGTTGTTTTTCATTCATTTGAAGTGCAGCATTTAATTTCAAGGAAAGAAGTGCAGGACTGTCAAGCGAAGGTGTCGCAGGCACACACGTCCTTCTGGCTCGGAGATCTGAGAGACGGTGCTTATTGACACAGACCTCCATGTCCTTGACAGGCTGTTCTCACCTGAGAGTTGAAGCTTTCTGCAACAGGAGTTGCAAGCGTGGTTCTGGATGAAGCTCTGGATAGCATCATTTCCGAGGTTGGCAGGGCCGAACACCATGTCACCAGGAGCACTATGGACGTGCAAAAGAAACTATGCCGTCGTGCCCAGGGTATATTTTGCTGGACATCATAAGAAGTTAAGACAGTTTACCTAAAAATTCTCCTTAGAGGCTCATAAGCTCATGATACCACAAATATAACTCAACACTACCTAATTTCCTGCTAAGCTTAGTTACCAGGACAAAACTGGTCTTACCTTTTATCATCCGATCTGATGACAGATGGATCTGTCAGTTCGACCCCAACACCTTGCAAAAATTTGATATTTACATTGTTACATGTACAAATTAACTGCAGCAGTCAACAGACTCTGTTACAGTTCTCTAACTGTTCATGAATGAAACATACCTTGCAGATCTAGAACAAGAAGCTCTCCTCGGGAGAACTGGTATGTCCAGTGAGAGAAAGCCAGGATGTTCTCTTCCAGACAAGTGCTGGGGGATATCTCTTCACCATTGTTGTTGTTATACTTCTGAAAATCTCCAGTCATGTACCTTTCAATGGTGAACCACTTGTCTTCCACACACCAGTGCAAAAGAGACACATCAAGAAACCTGACAGCAGAATCCAAGTGAAGCACCAAGGCCATTAGTATCAATAAAAAAAAATGCAGAAAAACATGAACTGATTCATTAATTTGTCTCCAGCACAAATTGGACTAAGTATATGTATTGAACCAGTTAAACCTTTTTTCTTTTTTAATTCCTTGCATTACACAACTTCAGACATTCTCAGCTATTTTCTTTTCGGTGTGATAATAAATTTTCATTATAAAAAAACTTTTTAAAGAGTTTGCTGATAACACTTGGCTGGCAAGATTTGTAGTTCAAGCACCCTACCTCAGAGAATACGGGATAATACAGGGTTTTATTTTGTTGAATATGTGCATGAGTTTCTGTGCAGCCTGCTGTTGCTGGACTTCCTGTGAGACAGTAATCAAAAGTAAAGAATTTTTGCAGAGACTGCCTGCAAATGTACTCAACAGTGACTTTCAAAGCTATTGTTTCCGTGGTGATGTTAGAGTCGTATCCTTGCCGAACGTGATAGTTCACCATAACTCAGAAGTTAATTTTCACAATCTTTTTGCAATCCCCAAGGTCACAAAGCTCATAAAGCATAAAACATTCACAATGGCGTTTGATATCTGCAGAGGGATGCAGACACTGGGAAGCAGGGACCAAACGGTGAAACTGGAATGATATTAATATATTCTTATAAAGGACAGCATAGAGGACACTTTCTTGTAATGCTACTGACATTGAGCCTCTCATTGAGCCCTATTTTTCTGCTTTGGCCTCAAAAAAATACTAACACTTTGAGGGAGCACAAATAATGCAGTAGCACACTCTTAATTAATGTATTAATTAACCCGAAACTGAGCGTTAATTACACATTAATCCCATGGTCGTTCATCATTAATAAATTATAATGGTTCATGTTTTTTCATGTTTTTCATGCAGGTACAACGTTTGTTCATGATTTGTAATTGAGTAGTACTTGAGTTACTAAGTTACTTGTGCTCCTTCAAATAAAGTGTTACCAGATATTGTTCCTTGTTGCCCATTTTTGCTCCATCAGTTTAACATTAAATTTGAATCAAAACAATGAAAATGGGCAGCTACCCTGAGACAGAGCTGAAGAAGAGTGTTGCTGTGGAAGACACTCTGCCAGTTCTTCATAACCTCTGGGCGGAAGGTTTTGACGATATAGATGTTCCCAGGCTTGAGTGTGTCCCCCTCAGCCCAGGTGCAGACCACACGCATAGCACTTCGCAAACCCCCATGCAAACCTTCACAGGACAAAGGCTGAAGTAGGGCTGAGAAGCCACGCTGGGACCACGAGAAGACGTTAATGCCTTCCTCACTCTCTGCGGCCTCCTCCAGGCTGTAAATAGTCACTTCTTCTCCGCCTGCTCACCACCAAGACAGAATGACATATAACAGAAGTAGTTCTGCAGCATTGGACAAGAGAATTTGATAAACTAATACATGAATAACAACAGTTCAAGACCAGCCCTTGTAAATAAATGATTACTGTCAAAGTCTCATTTGTATTCACAATTATATTAGAGGGACACTTTTCCCCAAATAAATTTACAGGTCACAGCATAACATAACAGTAAAACAGATGGTAAGTGGAGTTTATAAGTAGATGTTTCTATAAAATACTGAAGTCTCAAAATATTGTCACTGTGTTCCCAAAAGAAATTAAAAAGCTTAACAAAGAACCAGACAGATGAGGTAAGGTGATGATGGAAAAACAAATTCAATGACAAATTGCTAAACAAAAATACGGACCAGAAGAGAGAGAAGAGTTCAGGAATCATGCAGAGAAATGAGGCAACTCATGCCATGGACACAGGGAAAGAGCTAATTATGCTAATATATGCTATTATATGGAAGAGGTGGATTTGCTTGGCACTCACCAAGAAGAGAGACAGGAGTGAAAGGTATCGTGTAAGCCAGTCTCATTAAGTTATTCCTCTCCACCGCTGAAGTACATAAACAGACGTCATTATTAGGACAACAGTGTGCTTTAATTCGGTGGAAAAATGTTAAACTAGGAATGTAAGCAGAATTCAACTGATAATGTATAAGCAGTATTAAACATTTGGTTCTATATTCTATTTGGTTCTAGTTTTCAATGATTATATCTAACTGCAAAATTCCCCACCTGAATAATGAGGATCTAGATCTTCGGCAGTATGAAAGGAAAGGTTCTTCACTAAAACACAGAACAATACTATAATTATCTTTGCGCAAAAGATCCAAATAAGAACACAGAACAATAATTTCATAAGTCACCTATTTTGATGAAAATACACAAGAGCATGTAGGGCCATTTATATATAACTGACAAAACTACAATGAAGACAAACATCCCAATTTAATCTGATACATCATATGCATAATATAAAATATAAAAAACGTGTTTTATATCCTGTCATAAAATATAAGCACCTCTGCAGTTATTTCAGATAATGTACCAGTTATCCTACAGGACCATTGGCAGAGTTGTAGTGTATACTGCTACAAAAGGCTTATTTGATTGAGAGTATTAAAAGTTTTGATTATACTGTATATTTGCTAATTGTTATAATGTCATGTATCATATCAGAAGACTGTTCCTGACTGATCTAATGCTGTTGAAGTTTATTTTGCTCTATTAATTTTTCCTCTAACAGGCTGTGTTTTACAAACAGTTAGTGTCCTTTTACTGAAAATGCTGAGTTAGCAGTAAGAAAGCTCACCATCAGCCCGAGTGCCATTATGAACCCTATAAAAACAAACATTAGCTTAGTGCAACATTTCTGTTGTACAATAAGGGTTTAGATCACAGAGACACAGACCAGCAGACATTTTGTGCATCCAAATACCTTCCTGAAACTTTAGATCAGTGTTTCTCAGCCTGGTCCTTGGGGACCCCCAGACAGTCCACATTTTTGCTCCCTCCCAGGTCCTGGCAAAAATGGGGACTGCCTGAGGGTCCCTGAGGACCCGGTTGAGAAACACTGCTCTAGATAACATGATTTGCATTACAAACCACATGTGGCTTTGTAACGAGTATGGCATTCTGGATAGCACTGTGAACTCACAGGGCTAGAGATTTGAAAGCTCCCCCTGCTTTGCTTTAGCGTGTTAGCATGTTGTCCCCATGTTGTGTGGGTTTCTGTCAGGTGCCCCAGTTCCCTCCCACAGTCAAAAGACATGCAGTCAGTTGAACTGGTATTTCTGACTCACATAAAGTGTGATTGTGTGTGTATCCCTGCCTTGTAGCCGATGCTGGAAGGAAAAGCATCCAGTCCCTTCCCGATACAACAGTGGTTACCAACCAGTCAATTGCAGTAGACAGGTTGATATTTCAAGTATTTGTAATCGATTGCAACAATCAGATACCACCCCCACCCCCGCAGCTGTCAACTTTTACTTCTTTTGTGATCTAGTAGCTCTTTGCAAAAGTAGCTCGCACTGTGTGGTTGGAGACTGCTATAAGTGATCATCCATAGATACTTACAAAGATGTGTGGCTGACTGACTTTACCAGGCTGCTCTGCGCATATGGACTGGCACACAAAGACACCTTCATTGGAAATGAGAGACAAAGGCTGCATAAAATACTCGTCATCATTTCTTAGTCCATAAGCATCTGATATGTTAAGTGCAGACATTATACACATGTAGCTGCATGACAAAGGTGTCCGATGTTAGCATTCATTTACCTGGCATGAAAATGAACATTTCAGAGGCAAATCCATTGGCTCCAAATCTGAAATAATGTTGTGTGAAGTACGTCAGTTTACATATTCACTTTTTAAGTATAATTTCACCAAAATATACCTGTCGACAGAACCACCCATACAAATAGTCAGCACAAAGTGAATGCAAGATTCATTTGTCTGTATGTGTAATACATACTTAGGTGTGTTAGGCTAGCAGAAGCAGACCGGTTCTTGTAAAGGGAATTCCCTTCTCGGCGCTTTCTCCGGTGACAAGAGTCCAAAATCATGTAGGAATGAGGAATGTAGCCATCGCTCAGTCTCACCTGAAGGAATGAACGTGACTTTGATCAGTGTCTTGTGTCTCAACCCGGTCCTTGGGGATCCCCAGTCAGTTCCCATTTTTTTGTCCCCTCCAAGCCCCCAGCCAGACAGTCCAAATTTTTGCTAGGACTGTATAGGGGTCCCAAGGATGGGTTGAGAAAGACTGATCTATATAATTTCTCCAACAACAGACATGGTATGGTCACAGTTTGTTACAT